>CM046450.1:57510939-57836892 GCA_025506515.1 Flaveria trinervia
TCATCAAATCTTATCTCACCATTTGACACAAAGCCTTTGCTGATGATGTAACCCTTAGCATCATTACCAAAAGATACAAATCCCTTCTTTCTTTAGAGTAGTCGTCAAGAAGAGAACTGCTCCCTGTCATATGCATAGATCCTCCACTATGCACATACCAGATGCTTCTATGGCATGCTGAAGAACCCTGCATTTGTCACAAGAAGCTAGTTAGCTTTTGAGACCAAAACCATTTTGATTTTGGGTCTGTTCTCATCAACAAATTTTATACTAACTGATTTTTCATGATTAACAACCTTTGAAGGTAGAGATGGTGCTGAAAAGGATTCCTTTGATTTTGGCTTAGTTTTCGTTTTCAATGGTTTAATCACAGGTACATCTATTTGGTTAACTCTCACCAACAGATGTTGAACCATCATAACAAGTTGTGTCTGATTGGTTGTTAAAGCCTTCAGTTCAGCAGACACATGAGTACGTGTTTTTGATTGGTTCTTGTGACTCACCATATCCTCCTTTTTGAAAGACACAGACTTAGTCTGGTGTTTTGATCTTCCATGAGGAATACTTTCAGCTGTTTTATGATAAACCCCTTCTTTCTTTTTAGATTTTTGTATGAACTTTAGGTTATCAGATTGAGATGTTTGTGGTACAAATTGGTTTGAAATTCATATTTCATTTTATTATTTTCTTTTTAATGATTTTATCTTTGTTGAATTTGGAACCCTTTTTGTACCAACATTCATCAGTGAGATGATTGAATAGACCACATATTTCACATGGCTTTTTCTTCATCTTTTGTTGTTCAACTTTCGAAGAAGATGAAACTACTGAAGGTGTGTTCTTCAGTACTTTCTCCTCTCAGTACTTATGTTAAGTACTAAAGGATTTGTAACAACTAAAGATTTGTTCTTTAGAAGTTTTCTATCAGTACTTTTGGATATCCTGATAGACTCTTCAGCAGTTGTCAAACCATGTTTATTTTCATTTAGTTTGAAATGCTCTTCAGGTGTTGTTACTTGCCCTTCAGTACTTTGAATTCTTTGTGAGACAACACTTGAAGTGCTCAGTTTTTCTTTGATCATGTGTTTATCAGCACTGAGACCATTAGCAGATTGATTAACTAAGGTACTAATACTGACTTCATCCTCTGATTTTGGATTATCACTTGAGGATGAGACACATGATGATGTGGTTTGGGAATTGCTTTCACCTTTAGATTTTACTTCTATCTTGGGAGTAAAATCTGTAGGAGGTACAGTGTGATTATACCCAATCCCAAACTTCACATTTGAAGTTGTTTGCTTGCTGAGAAGCATTTCAAACCCCTTGCAGGATGTTACCCAGCATTCACACTCTAGTTGAGTAGCTGCAAGTGTTTCTTTGAGATTCTTATGATTCTCTAAAATGACCTCTACCTTTGCCTTTTCATTAGTGATTTGGCATTTTAATTTGTAAATCTCATCATCTTTTTCATTTAAGACAGACTCAAACTCAGATTTTCTTTTGGAAATCACTTTCTCTAGGTCAAGATTTTGATTAATTAAAGCTACATTTGCTTCTCTAATTGAGACAAAAGCAGCTATGCATGACTCAGAACACAACTTGGCCTTAACCTCAGAAGATACCTATGGTACCTATGATGATGAAGCATTTGAGCATGAACCATTAGTAGACTCCAGGGCTATAAGAGCAAGACTTCCAAAAGGATTTTCACCATCATGTTAACCAGCACCAGAAAACAATTGTTCAGGATAGCCAGAAAGATCATCTGGTAAGCTACTCCAGTCAACAACTCCAGGTGTGAAAAAGCTTTGATGTGATTGAAATTGAGATTGTTGATTTGATTGAGATGGTTGAGGCTCAGGTAGGGCATATGGTTGTTGTCTTCAGACTTTGTCTTTAGCTGTTGTAGACCACTTCAGTTGTTATGATGTCTGTGGGACTTAAAGGTTTTCTGATCTGGCTCATTGGTTCTTTTGGTCCAACATATCTCCTTCACTAGCTGAATCGTCATCTAAATCTTCAACACTAGCAATGTTGGATTCTCCCGGTGAAACAAATCCAAAGCTCCAGTCATGTCCTTCATCATCATGAGTAGTCAAGGCTTTAGGATCCTTGCTTGACGAAGTAGGACTGCTAGTTGGTTTATCCTGGCGATTGAAGGATGAGAATGGATTCTCGTTTCCGCTTTTCTTGGGCTTCACACACTCACGTTTGACGTTTGAAGACTTTTGGGCTCTATACTTCATCCTTAATTCTTCTTCTCTCAGCTTGAGAATGAAATTATTTATATCTAACTTCCTTAGCATACCATTCTGGCTGAGATTGGAGACAAAGGAAACCCATTTGTCTGGAAAACCATGAGCAAAGTTGACACTTTGTCTTCCATAGATGTCGTTACTCCATGAGTGTGCATCTCACTCATCAAGTGGTAGAATCTGTAAATGACATCATCCAGACTTTCTTTACCCATCGAAGAGAAGTTATCAAACTCTTTCTTCAAAGCTTTAGCCTTTATCGCCTTTAATGATGCATTTCCGTCATACCTTTTCTCCAATGCATCCCATAGCTTCTTTGCTTGCGTATACTCAGAAAATTGGTGGAAAATAACCTTGGGGATCGACTGAGTAAGCAGAGCATAGAATTTCTTCTCATTATTGTATTTAACCATTGTCCATCAGTCATGCCACCTAGTGTAAGTTTTACTCCATCAGCACCTACTAGCATGTTGTACCCCGTCTCTATTGATTCCTACAGATTGGCATCTACTCCATTTAAGTAGATCTCGAAACATTGCTTCCATTGTGGGTATTCGTCTAACGTGATTAGCTTAGGGGTTTGTTGTGATTCCACACATCATTCTCCAGAAGCAGTAGGTTTTGAATCCTTGAGTCTCTCCCTGCTGTGAACGCCGAGTATTGGTCCTCCATTGCTATCAACTTTATACTTTTGAACAAACTGTTTCACTTGTGTGAATGAAGGTGTGCGATTGGAGTATTCATCCGAATGAACAATGTGGATGGTTGAATCGTGCGACTGAACCAATGCAGATGGCTCAGTCGGCCGAATGAACAAGTGTTGTTGAGCAATGCGTATAGACTGCTCAGTCGTACGAATGGAGGTATGAATGAGTCCAATCGTGCGTATGAAGGATGTGTATGTATTCAGTCGTGCGATTGAGTCAGTCGTGCGAATGAAGCTGCTGGATTTCGAATACTCGTAGGTTTAAGGTGTTTATGACGCAAAAACACGAATTTTCACTAACGCTAATTGTTTTATGCTGGAAAAAGTTAAACTTTACGAACAGGAGACGTCTACGACACCGTTTGACATGAAAAGATTGCATTTTTAGTGAAAAAACACAATTTTTGTATAAAAAACGATTGAATGACACGTAAATCAAGAGCCAAAGCTCTTATGCCACTTGTTAAGATCGTGTATCGAACGAAATAATAACTGAAATACGTGTATACCGAATCAAATAGTGCGGAATCCTATTTGATTGGCAGACCAATCAGTGAGATCGCACGTAGAAACAGTTATGGAATGAATTGAACGTTAAGAACGATTGGTAATCGATCTAGTGTGATCTATGAACTTGGAAGAGGTTCTTAGAGGTCTCTCGACGGCTAGGGTATGATTTAGTACGTAGGTATTTGAAGTGTTTTGTTTTTCCATAATTTAAGTGGTATTTATAGGTTAGGGTTTCTCATTCGGGCGACGGAACCATTTGCATGGTTCAGTCATGCGATTGAGTCATGCGGTTGATCCATTCGCACGACTGAGTGTTCAGTCATGCAACTGAGTCAATCTGAAGTTACAATCATGCGACAGATCCAGTCTCCTGGTTCAGTCGTGCGACTGGTTCATTAGCATGAAGTTGTTCATGCGTATGATCCATTAGCATAGGCCAATCGCACGGGAACTTCATATGATTAAGTTTGAATATGTTTCACAATCATTATTTGACTTAGATTTATTCAAACAACCACAAACCTATATAGTAAGTTCAATAAGCGTTATTACATACTAAGCAATGAAATATTCAACATTATAAGCACAACCACAGATTGTATTTCATTTAGTACTCATTCTATTACATATGTGTAAGACAATAAAGACATTTTACATTAAGCTCAAAAACTAGGTACACATGTATCTACAGAAACTATAGTTTCACCCATATAAGCATTGGTCGAAACTGACCAGGAAATGAGCGAAAAAGCAGGCAAAGCTATAATTTCATCCTGTGAAACTACTAGCAAAAGTATAATTTTGCTGGAACTGAAATTTGAATTTTTCAAGATTATATAAAGAAATATAATACAGAAAAGAATTAAAATAAAATAAAGAAATAAAAAGAAAAAATTTGCCACTCTAGAGCTTACCACACTTTCTAGTAATTTTAAACAAAATAAAATAGTAGAAAAAGGATATGAACGAGAAGCTGAAAAGATCTTCTAGAGAGTCAAAGTTTGGCAGGATTGCAGATATACTTTGTTAGGGTTCAACAACGGAATAAAATGAAGCTTACCAAATCATAATTAAAACCAACTAAAGATCTCATTGTACAAGTTCAGAGACCAAGTTGATTACAACAAAAAACAACAATACAAGACAATACAACATGACAAAGTCAAGATCAAGACAATTAGAAAAGTCAAAATTAGGTCAGGTTGTAATAAGAATATAAATAGACCCACTAGTGCATTTTTGCATGTGTGGCTTTTGTGTGTGTGATTCTCATGGTGTAAGTCACCACCCAAGGAGAAATCCTCTCCTTTGTGTGGGTTTGATTTCATCAGCCATCTATGATTCTCATTGTAATTTGTTATCAACTTCAATGAAATCATAACATTTTTATTATCCAACTCTTTGTTCTTTGATTCACACACGTCCACGCATCTTAATTTTAATTTCTAGATCTAAACGAGATGAATCCTAAGATCCAAGCTCAATAAATCTGAAATATTGATTTACCGAAATGGTTTCAGAGCTGTTGGTTGCTGGATTTATTTAGTTTTCAGATCTGATTTCATTTTTAATGATGTCAAGAACAATGAAGAAAAGAAGAAAAAATGAAGAACAAAGTCACTATTCATCAAAAACTTATCTGTTTATACCCAAAATCAGAAGAAAAACAAACAAATCTGTTCAACTATGGTACAATTTGAGGAATTATGAACATGTTCATGATTATTCCTTCAAAATTCAATTCAATTGAACAAAATTATCATCAAAAAGGAAGAAAACCCATTTGTTCATCTTAAAATCAAGAAGAAAAACTATGAGATCTATTTTAATATGATATGATTTGAAGAATTATAATCATTACCTAGATTATTGCTTCAAAATTCGATGCAATTGAACACGATTATCATTAAAAATAAAGAAAAGATGAAGAAGTGGAAGCTACTGTTGATTTCCCAACCTGCACTATAGTGTGAAATCGAATTTGTTCAACTCTGAAAACATGTCCGAGTGAACAAAAACAAATGCAGATGAAGTTTGATCAAATGTCGTTGTGTTATACACAAATGCGGATGACTTGTCACCAAATGCGAATGACTTGGCAACAAATGCGGATGCCTTGTCACCAAATGCGGTTGACATGTAAAAAAATGTGGGTACTTTAAGCAAAAATGCGGATGCATTGAAATCAAATGCGGATGCATTGAAATCAAATATAGATGCATTGAAATAAAATGTGGATGCCTTGCAAACATATGTGGATGCTTTGCAAACAATGCGGATGAGTTAGAAGAGAAATGCAGATGTGTTGCATGAAATGCTTATGAATAGCTGATAAACAAGACATGAAAAAGAAAAGAAAAACATAAATATTGGTGATAGCAACCAACAAGCACATCCATTTTGATAATGAAAGCAAAAAAATATAGAAATCAAATTAGGTAACTTTTTCACAAATTCATCCAGGGACTTGTACAACTATCAAATGCCCTTTTTGAAGTACTTGGGTTCGCATATTTTTTGATGATGTTTTGCACCCGTGTCTGACTTTTGAGCGGACAGTAATTCGGACATTAATCAGGGAGTACTCATTATCTGAAGAATGCTATTTATCAAGTAATTTCAAAAGAGTTGAAGTGTGTTCAACATTGATTCATGTTCCTCATGCAGTTTATTGAAGTTCAAAGCCTCACCATATGCCTAATACTTCTAATCCTTGAGTTGTGATATGAACTATAATCCAAAAGTGATATTACCCATATCCAGTATCAAGAAGTTTTCTCAAGAGATTCTAACATTTGTTAGAAATATATTAGGAGGAGCTTAATCTAAGGGGGAGAATATGAGTGAATTGTGTCGGAACATCAATCGATCTTAAAGACATGTGATAGAGAAGATCTTCAATTTCAAGCTTTGGCATGCATCAATTTAGGGGGAGTATTGTTGGGGTTCAACAATGGAATAATTGAAGCATACCAAATCATAGTTACAACCAACTGAAGATCTCATTATACAAGTTTAGAGACCAAGTTGATTACAAGAAAAACAACAATACAACATAACAAAGTCAAGATCAAGAAAATTAGAAATGTCAAAATTAGGTCATGTTGTAATAATAATATAAATAGACCCACTAGTGCATTTTTGCAAGTGTGGCTTTTATTTGTGTGTTTCAAATGGTGTGGGTTTGATTTCATCAGGCATCTATGGTTCTCATTATAACTAGTTTATCAACATCAATGAATCATAACATTATTAGTATCCATCTTTTTGTTCATTGATTCACACACATCCACCCATCTTAATTTTGATTTCTAGATCTGAATGAGATGAATCCTAAGATCCAAGCTTAATGAATCTGAAATATTGATTTAGCATACTTGTCATTTTAAATCCATGTCTTCTTTGTTTCAACAAGCATACTGCAGCTACTGTTATCATGTTTTGGTTCATGTAAAGATAACATTGACTGATTCAGTCCCCATAGACATTTAGCAAATAAACTTATTTTGTCCTCATGCTATTTTGAACAAATGACACGCTTTGCATGACTATTATTCTTAGAATCAACAAAGGTCCTCATACAAATTAAGTAAAGCTCTTAAAGACATCCCGTGATGAGAGATCCTGGTCTATACATACATATACAGTGGAGTTGATCAATTGGGTCTAATAGATGAGAGCTTCAGGTCTATACTTACGTATAACAGTGAAGCTCATCATTTGTGCCGATTGGAGCTCCAAGTCAGTACTATCGTATAGCAGAGGAGATCATCACTCCAGGTCAATGTTCAAACACAGTAGAGGAGATAAGCACCAGAAATAATATAATAAAGAGCTTTTTAGATGCAAAGAAGAGTAAGTATAAAGCTTTTTGAGATGGAGTGGAAGATCTAGACACAAAGAAAATTTAGACAAGAATAGGTTCAAACAAAGATATCATGTTCTCAATCCTTTTGAACAAGGATAAGAAACATTGTGAAGACCAAAAGTGTCAAGGGGATTATCCAAGTCATCAAGTGCAGGATCGGTGTTTGTCACTTAAACACCATGTTTTTCTCTCAAACTCACCTAGAATCACACTCGGGATTGATAAGAACCAATAAGAGTTGATCACAATATAGAAAGTAACTAAGAACACAAAAGATAATTTTCAACATACTTTTATATATTGATTCTCAACTCAAAATACAAGACTCTTACAAGCAGAAGATGATCTTCTCTCAATGAGTTACAAGGAGAACCTATATATAATACTATCTACAGCCGAATATACTTTGATACCAGCTGGGATCCTTTAGCTAAAGCCTATACTACAAGACTATAGTTTAAGGTATCTCGGATAAAGTCTTATCTGAGATTTGGTATTCAGGACATGTCCCTGACTTACCTTTGTCACCAAGTAAAGTTGGTAACATGTACTATCATGAAAGGTAAACCGTGGAATAAAGTATGGTCAACAACATGACTCTTGGGAAGAAGCCATGTCGTATCAGAATTCTACGACGGAGTAAGTACTTCCGTAGCACTTTATACTTCGGAAGAGGCTGCTTCTTCCAAGACATTGAGACATCTTCTTTTCATCATACTTCAGAAGTGGTCTTCACTTTAATGTTCTAAGTCGTGAACTTCGGAAGTATGCATTTGTCTTCGGAAGTAGAGTTCTGTCTTCAGAAGTTGGACTTTCCCTTTGTCTTCGGAAGAATTCTACAACCTTCGAAAGTTCCATGATAAGCTTCAGAAGCCTTTGCATGCAGCAACAAAATAACTTAAGTGATATAGTTTTGGTTGCATTAGCCTTCTTCTTGATTCAACAAACTCCCCCTAGGCTGATGCTACCAAAACACTTTTCTCGACTTCTCAAAGCTTTCAGCACCAGGAGAGTAAGTATTTGTCTATCTCCTTGTTCTTCCCTCATGTGGTGCTAAGAAGCTTGTACAGATCCTTGGTAGACAAGAAATCCAGTCTGTCACCTTGGATAACATGTACCCTTTGTTGTTGCCCTCTAAAAAGAGTTAGTTGATGGGAACTGTAATCATATTCCCATCGAACTATAGGTTCCAATTCAGGACCTTCCACCATGTGTAGAAAGGCAGCACCTCTGGTGGGAGATCTTTCCTTGTCTTCATGTCTTCTCAACTTCAACTTTTCTTCAATATTTGCCTTTGCAGTTAACTCATCTAAATGAAGACTACTGAGATGATTTCTGACGAGTACAGCAGTTTCAAAGTTTGAGGGGTTGGAAAATGGTTTCTTTGCTAACTCAGCAATGTCAAATCTGCTGGAGTGTAATAGAGAGGTTGCATTGAGTATGTTGATTTCACCATTCTCTCTTTCCACAACAAAGTTATGAGAAGGTTCATAGAACCACCACTGGATTATCTTCCTTCTAGGCACAAGAGACTGACTACGAATCTTGTCCTCTTTTCTTGTATCCAGCAGAGTCACCAGTTTCCTTCTGAGCTTCTTTTCTTCATCATTTAAAGAGTTGAATTGAGGCCCAAAAGTCTTGCAGCCTAGTCCAAAGTTCCTCTAAGCAAATGAAGGAATCTGTCTCTTGTGAGGGAACTGATGATCCATCTACATAGGTGATGTAAAAGAGTTTTCTACGCAAGAGACTTCGCTCAAGGTAGTGCAATTGGTGAGCTTCGTCTGATTGCCTTAAATTCCTTAAGGGAGAGATGTTGAGAAGGCTGAAGGGATGGTTTGGAAGGTAATTGGGCAGGTTTAGGTTCAGAGGTTCTGGCTAGTGTTTTGGGTTGGATAATGGGAAGTTTAGGTGGTTGAGGAAAGGGAGAAGGTGAGGGTAGTGATGTGGGTTCAGGGGTGAAAGGTTTAGGTTTAATGGGGAATGGTGAGGATGGAGGTTCAGGTTGTGGTTGGTAGAAGCAGTGAAGGTCATCCCTTTTACCCTTTTATAAATCTCTTTCCTTTTCCCCATCTGGATGTCAGCCTTAATTTCATTGACAATCCCTTTTAGTGTCTTTTAGACATAGGACCCACCTGCCTACCAGAGAAGCCATGAGCCTGAAGATAGTCCTTCATCAAGGCTTCTCAGTTAGCTTCTTGGAGGCAGTGACACTAGCCTCTTCTTCCTTCTTCTTCTTCTCTCTAGCCTTTTCTTTTGCAGCCTTCTTCCTTTCTTTCTCCATTTGATCCTAGTCTTTGTTGTAGAGCCAGAGGATCGTATCATCATTGTGTGGAGAGAGTTCTGAAGATCAAACCCTCTGGAGAGTAGGAAATTTATCCTGTCTCTCCTCAGCTGCAATTCAGCCTCCTTCTGTTTCTCTTCCTCTACCTCCAAGGCCAACCTGGCTTCTTCTTCAAGTTTCAGCCTGGTTGCCTTCTCCAGATCCACGAACTCCTCTAATGGTAGCAGGAGTGTTTCTTCATTGGCAGCTCCCATTTCAATGAGCTGGTCAATGATGTGCTCTCTTCTTTTATTGATGACAACCTCCTAATTGGAAGCAGCTGCTTTTGTACTGGCAGCTAGCAACTTCTCAGTCTGAAGTCTTCCTTTCTTTTTATGTTTCTCAATCTTCTCCTCTTCCTGAAGCTCTTTCACAGTCATCTTCCTTTTTCCTTTGTCTTTTGAAGATGCTGACTGTGGTGGTTCTTTGAGAGAGGTTTCTTATTGTGAGGGAGTCAGAGATGGTGTCTGAGATGGAGGTACAATTGGAATCTCCTCACTGCTCACCTCAGATGCCATTTCTAGGATAACATCTGTGATGATCAGTTCCTCGGACATTTTGAACAGTCCTTCCGCAGCTTCCATTTTAGCTTTGGAAGATTCAGCTTGTTCTTCCAGGCTTTAACTTTAGCTTCAAAAGTTAAAGGAGATGCAGATTTTCTCCTAACTGTTTCAGTTGTTGGGCCATTAGTTCCCATTTCCCCTTCGAATTGAATCTTTGGTTCCATGAGGACCTTAGTTTGACCAACTTCTTCCACAGTGGTAGAAGGTGTAGTCAGTCTTTGAAGCTCTTCTGCTCCAAAGTAGATCATTGCAGCATCATGGCTTGGCTACTCAAAGGAAGATCTTAACGGAAATTTGGTGAAGAGTCTTTAGAGATCACTGAGCATTCTAGGATCAATCTGAAGAGTGACTTGAGATGTTTCATGCACAGAGAATATGGGAGAAGAAGATGTTGAAGTGAAGGCCGACTCTGTGGTTCCTCATGTGTTTGTCTTAGAACATTCTCCCCTTTTTGGTAGCATCATTTGAGAGCTAGATAAGCTGGAGGAGGAAGTCAGTGAGACTGAACAGGTACATGCCTAACAGACCTCTCTGTCTATTTCTCAGCTAGTTGAGCCTTGAGATTGTCAATCTCAAGTTGCTGAGCGGCAGACCTTGCCTCCAAAGTCCTAACCAAAGATTCTAGGTTTGAGACTTTTGAAAGAAGATCTTGTATGAGGAGTTGCATGCTTCCTCATCTTCTTTCAAAGAATCACGGGGAGATGAGGTAACATACCTAGTATGTTCAGCCTCACCACCAGATGTGGTTTCTTGGCACCCTGGTTTCCCATGCCGATGATGTCTCTTTTAGAGTCATCAAAGGGCTCGGTTGCCATAGATTTAGTCTTAGAAATGTTACCACTGTCCAAAAGGTCCATTGAGGCACTTTCTGTAGTGGCAGCAGAATCTACATAAGTCCCCTCCACATCAGTGGGACTCACCTCAGTTGTTGGTGCTGATGGGGGCTAGAGATAAGGGATTTCTCGGACTCTGTTGGTCTTGGAGAGGGTGTTGTAGATCAACTTCATTGCCATGGAGAGATGTTATCTCTTCATAAGTTTTAAACAGAAGGTCAGTGAAAGATAGGAAGGGTAATCCTACTGACTCGGGACTTTGGTCAATGTCTACAGGCATTGAGCCTCTGGTGGGGTTGTCCCTTGTTGGCAGCTCAGAAGAGTGTAAATATCATTCTGAGGGCTGCTGGTTTGGGTGTCGCGCATGGGTTTGAGATTGAGGAGACTCAAAACCATATTGACGTCAAAAGTGAAGGATGGAGAGACCTCTGACTAAGTGGGAGCCCATGTTTCCACTCTAGTATTTTTGGATTGAAAAGGAGGGGCTTGTTCAATTAGAGTAGATTGAACAAGGGTTTGTTTGGGGCATCTTTGATAAGTGATGGTGATGGGTGGAGAAGGTAGTGTTGGCATTATGGTGGAGGTTGCTGGTGTGGGTTTATCATCTTTAGGGTGAACAGGGATGTCACCAGGAAGTATGCGCTCAATCATACCTCGAAGCAGAGTGGTGTGCCTTCCAATGAAGTTGGTGGATACCTTCTTCAATGTCTTGAAGATGGAAGGCTGCATTTGGGGAATAGTCAGAGCAGCTGCACAGACAAGCATGCTATGGTACAACTCACAGTTGATTATGTGTTGAAGGAATCTAGGATACATGAAGATGTCTCCCTTTGCAGATTCCCTATCAGATTTGAGAACACAATTCGTGAGTAATTGAAGCGCAGGCCTCTCACCAGTCCACGAACTAAGCATCCTAGTTCATAAGGGATTTGATCCCATCCTCCGGATTTGTTGGACAAGCAATGAAGAACAACATGCAGGAGGAACTTCCAATTGTAGGAGAAGTTGAACTTATAAACAGTCGACCTGCTCATCTCCACCATATCCCATTAGGATATAAGTGCTATCCAAATCTTCCTTTGGGAAATTAGTAGGAGTTCCTTCATCGTGAAGCTCAAGGTGCTCCCTGATGAGTTGTTCTGTGATGATCAACTCTTGTCCACAAATGCTGGACCGTAATACACAAGTCCCATTTAGGGTTTCAACTTGACCATTTCCCCAAAATTCTGCCATTTGGTTGGAGAAAACAGTAGGGTTACGGTAAGGGCAGTGTAGTAGGTTGATTGGGTGAGAAAGGAGATGATTTCAGAGAAGTCAGCATCTCTTGACGAACCAAGAAGTGTGACTTCGTTGTGCTGAGGGTTAAGGGCCATTGGGAAAGATGAATGTGGATGATTTGAGCTGGGGTAAAGTTGGAGAGGAGAAATTTCCTGGGCAGTAAAATTTGCATGTAAGAAAATGAATTAAGTAGTAGAGATTATTTAAAATGATTATGGAATGGCGGTAATAGGGGTTAGGATAGGTGATGTGATGGTTTAGTGGATGAAATGATAGTGGTGGTAAGGTTCACTTAAATAATCCGACATCATTAACAAAATCTTTGCTTTTACAGTGTGGGGCCCAAGAGATTTCCGTTACACAGTGAAATCTCTCTTCCGAGTTAAAACATTTCCGAAGTTAACTTGTCTTCCGAAGGCAAATCTTACTTCTGAAGCCAAAACTTTGCTTTCAAAGGTTAGAGTTGCTTCCGAATAGAGAATTTGTAAGTTTCGGAAGTACGTCTGAGATACAATCAATCGCTTCTTCCGTGGCCGAAAATTCTTCCGAGAAGAAAGTTATCCTTTGAGAAATTTTGCTCGGAAGATATGAGAATGTCTTCTGAAGGTTAATTTCTCTTCGGAAGAAATTTACACTTACAAAATTTCAGAGAGAATTTCTTGTAACAGGGCTTAAATTGTATTGACACAAGACTTACATATTAAAAAGGTATTCAAAAGAGATCAAATTAATCATGTTTATCATCCCAATAGCAGTTATGAGATACTTGAATTTGTTCATCAAAAGATTTGGTGAACAGATTAGCATATTGTTCATTTGAATCAATTTTGATTAACTTGATTAGATTTTTCTCATGAATATCTCTAATGAAATGATACCTGATGTCAATAAGCTTTGTTTTAGAGTACTTCATCGGATTTTCAGTATTTGAGATAGCACTGTTGTTGTCAATATGGGTAGGAGTACTCATAAAGTTAAATCCATAGTCTAGCATCTGATTTGAATCCATAGCAGTTGAGCACAGCAGCTAGCAGCAGCAATGTATTCAGCTTCAGCAGTTGATGTAGAGACACAGGATTGTTTCTTGCATGCCATGAGATGATCCTTGCACCAAGAAATTGACATCCTCCTGATGTTGATTTCTTGTCAACATTGCAGCCTCCATAGTCACTATCAGAGTATCCATAAAGATTGGAATCCTTGTTTATGGGATACCAGAGACCTAGTTTAGGTGCTCCTTTGAGGTATTTGAGGATTCTCTGGCAGCAGCTAGGTGACACACCTTGGAGCAGCCTGATATCTTGCACAAATGCAAGTACCAAACATGATATGAGGTCTACTAGTTGTTAGATACATCACAAAACAATAATTTGCCCTATAATGATGTTCATCAGTATTCTCCCCCTGAAGGTCAGGACAAAGATATGGTTTTTAGGTATGGGTGTCTTGGCAGGCTTGCAATCCTTCATCTCAAATATTTCTAAGATGTCAGAGACATATTTAGATTGATTAATGAAGAACCCTTCCTTTAGTTACTTTACCTGAATTCCAAGGAAAAAGTCCATTTTTCCCATGGAGCTCATCTCAAACTTTTCTTCATAATGCTCTCAAAGTCCTTACACATTTGGTCATTTGAGGAACCAAATATGATGTCATCACATAGAGTTGTACAAGCAAAATGTCATTTCTAGATTTTCTGAGGAAGAGATTCTTATCAATGGAACCTCAAGTGTAGCCATTCTTCATAAGAAACTGAGACAAAGTCTCATACCATAGCCTAGGTGCTTGGTGCAGCCCATATAGAGCTTTATCCAATTTGCACACATAGTTGGGGTGTTGTGGATCTTCAAATCCTGGAGGTTGGCATACATAGACTTCTCTATCTATATCCCCATATAGAAATGCACACTTGACATCAAGTTGGTATACTGTGAAGTCCATGGATGCAACATAAGCAAGGAAGATCCTAACTGCCTCAAGTCTTGCAACTGGTGCAAAGACTTCAGTATAATCTATTCCTTCCTCTTGAGTTTATCCTTGAACTACAAGTCTTGCTTATTCTTGATGATCAAGCCTCTATCGTCTCTCTTGTTTCTGAAAAGCCTTTGGTGCCTATAGGTAGTTGACCAGATGGTAGCGGACATAGGTTCCATATCCCCTGTCTCTTGATTGAAGCAGCTCCTCTTGCATTGATTCAAGCCAGCTACTATCTTTCAAGCCATCTTCTACCTTCTTGGGTTCCATCTGAGATATAAAGCATGAGTACAAGCAGAAATTCCCTTGATGAGTTTGTCCTCTTGTTCTCACACACATAGAGACATTTCGTATGATGTTCTCACTTGGATGAGTGTTGTGAATCCTAAGACGAGGAATCACTTCCAGTTGCAGAGACAGATCTAAATTAGACATATTCTGCTCAGAAATTGGAACACTCTGTCTAGCTGCTGTTTCAAAGGCATTCAATGAGGACTGCATAAATGAATGAGAAACATCATCAATAGTTGGCTGTGAAGTAGTTTAAGGGTCTCTCCAGCAATATGAGTGAAGTTCTCGAACTGCTGCTTCAGTGAGTCATTCTTTGAGTTGTTGGAGTTGGAGTACATCTAGGCAAGTGCATCAAACAATTCTTTGGCAGTCTTGCAATGCTCGAACCCCACCATGATTGAGTTCGGTATTGCAGTGATGAGAATTGTCATAGCATTGCTGTCGATGTCTATCTTCTTCCTGTCATCATGAGAATAGTCCTCGACAACTTCTCTATCATGGCACCATTTCCACCAGGTGAAGCCACCTTTGGCTTATACGGTCCATTGACAATAGAGTTCCACATTTTGCTGTCTTGGTATCTAATGAAGCCTTCCATTCTTCTACTCCAAGACCTGAAGTTTTCAGGAGTAATGATGGGAGCTTTTGTCATTGTTCCCATCTCTACCTCAGATTTGTTAAGGGCCATTTGAGTGAGTGGGTGGTAGGGAGGAGTGAAAAACAGGTTGATTTGGATGGTTAGATCACGCAATCAAGAGCCTGAGAAGCTCTGATACTAATTGCAGGATCGGTGTTTGTCACGTAAACACAATGTTTTTTTCTCAAACTCACCTAGAATCACACTCGGGTATGATAAGAATCAATAAGAGTTGATCACAATATAGAAAGTAACTAAGAACAAAGAAAGATAATTTTCAAGATACTTTTATATATTGGTTCTCAACTCAAAATACAAGAGTCTTACAAGCAGAAGATGATCTTCTCTCTATGAGTTACAAGGATAATCTATATCTAATACTATCTACAGCCAAATATACTTTGATACCAGCTGGGATCCTTTAGCCAAAGCCTATACTACAAGACTATAGTTTAAGGTATCTCGGATAAAGTCTTATCTGAGACTTGGTAGCCAGGACATGTCCCCGACTTACCTTTTGTCACCACTATAGTTGGTAACATGTACTATCATGAAAGTTAAACACTGGAATAAAGTATTATCAACAACATGACTCTTTAGGAATAAGCCACATTGTATCAGAAGTCTGCAGCGAAGTGTCAGAGACCATACTTGTGTCCAGTGCTTATAGCAGTGTCTTCCGAAGGTTAAATGGCTTCTTCTTTTCATCATACTTTGGAAGTGGTCTTCTTCTTCCAAGACTTGGAGACTTCTTCTTTTCATCATACTTTGGAAGTGGTCTTCACTATATTCTTCTAAGTCTTGAAATTCGGAAGGATGCATTTGTCTTCGGAAGTAGAGTTCTGTCTTCGGAAGATGGACTTTCCCTTTGTCTTTGGAAGAACTCTACAACCTTTGGATGTTCCATGATAAGCTTCGGAAGCCTTTGCATGCAGCACCAAAATAACTTAAGTGATATAGTTTTGGTTGCATTAGCCTTCTTCTTGATCCAACATCAAGTTTCTTGTTCTATTAGTTAAGCTACAAGAGTACTGTTTACTTTGCTTTCAGGATGAATCTATCAAGGAAATCCCAACACAATACCATTTACCTCCTATACATCGTCCGTGATTCTCAATTTATTCTGCAAAGGAAAACAAAAGAGCACTTAATATATTTATTCTCCCCTGAAATTTATACAAATAAGCAAGATGTAGAAATTTCATATTTAGCTATATATTACTATCATATATTTTTTATATTATTTTCTTATTTATATTTTTATTTGAAAGATGAGAAAGGGTTATGGAGTGAGCAGAACTACAAAAACAGGAAATTAAAGAAAAAGAGATAAACAATATGTACATCAAAATATTTTTAAGAAAAAGAGTTTAAAATTATATTAGTCCTAGCATAGAGATGATTTCATAAAAACGAGGTTTATGAAACATTTTAGTGAAAATATTTGCATACATCATCATGTTTCATCCCCGATATTGTCCATTTATCAGGCTTTTGATAGAAGCTTGCTTGTTTCAAATTCAGCAAGTGCAACCCTTTTAGTCAAAGTGTTGATCTCAACATTTCTTTCCAAAATGATTCTCTTTAAATGATCATTTTCTTTCAAAGCTTCATTTAGTTTAACAAAAATACTTTGACTCGTTTACGTTAAGTTCTTCATTAATTTGTTTTAAATCCTTTTCATCATCAATTAACAAACAATTAGCTATGTATACCCCAAATAGTCTAATTTTGCATGCAGAAGAACACATGCCTGAATTACCTCATAAGGAAGTCCCATCACCACCTTTTCTACTGCTAAAGCTTTCTCATATTGGCACATCAGAGTACTCAACTTGTTTTCTTGACAGTGGTAGCAACATCATCTTTTCCGTTACTTTGCTTAGTGGATTGACTTCCATCCTTCTGCTTCTTCTCAACCTCACTCTCAATCACAATTTCTTCCTCTTTCATCTTCAAAGATACTTTAAATTGATCTCTAAGTTCTTTGAAAATATCAAACTCATCCACACAGTTCAACTTCATCCTTTCTTCCATAATCTCACCCACCAATGCTTGATTAATTTCCCCTCTCATGTCTTCAACCTCTGCACTCCAATCAAAGTTAGATATCAAAGCCGTCTATTTCTTGGAATTCATCTATTCTTTATTCCCGCTTGAACCCAGTCATGGGACTACTGAGTTTCTAGGACCAGTGACGATCAACAATGGACATTCACGTTTGAAGCGTCCCAGCTGTTTGCAATTAAAACACCTCAGTTTAGACTTATCAAACCCTAGTTGGAGTTAGAACTTTGACCTACAAAATTGTTCATTCTAGTGCGCTCCATACATCTTCAGGCTTTGAGAGTTAGCGTTGCCATTTGCCATTGAATTTCAGTCCCTTCAAGATCATCAAGATCCACTTGATACATATCCTCAATTTTCATTCTTTTACCTTTCAACTCCCCCGCCACCAAGGTTTCATAACTTTGAAAAAACATACCAAAGAGAGCTATTGTCTTGGATGGAACTAAAATTTTAGAATGAGATTATAGATTGGCTTGATGCCTCCCAACACTACCACTACGTCCAGAATACTCAGGAGTATTCACTCCACCTTCTCGAGATGTCTGCATTGGAGAGCTTGCAACGGAAGACAATAATGCAGCATTCTGAGTGAAACCAGATGTAGGCATCAAGGTTTGGTTGAATTCCCTTCTCTTCATGTGAAGCTCAAAGGACATAAGCTTATTAATGATTTCCATAAGCTTGTAGTCACTAAAACCTCTTTCTTTCTTTAACATTCTCACATGTAGACTCCACTGTGGTGGATGAATGTCCAACAGCCTCTTAACCTTCTCACTATTGGAAAGTTTGTCATGATATTTCTTTAAGGTGCTAGAAACTGTAAGAAAGCAATTTGTAAGGTCAGTGAGGCTCTCATTCATGTATCCCATAAAAGAGTTGAACTCCTTCTCAGCTTGAATTCCCTTGTCCTTTACCAGCTTATCATTACCATCATAGAACTCACAAAGAGCACCGAAGAGGGATTTAGCATTCTTATGTTCAACAATTCGATTATAGATGTCTGGTGCAAGACATTGAGTTAGTGCTCCGAAAACATTGTAGTCTCTATCAATCAGCTTTAGATCTTTCTCGTTGAAAGTGACCATTCCTTGTTTTGAGACACGACATCACCAATAGTAACAGTTGGTATATACAGACCAAAGATGATAGATTCCCATTGGTTGTGGTTGGTGTAGACCAAAAATGCCTTGAAACATCGCTTCCAATCTTGAAAGTTGGCTCAGTTATGAGTCTAAGAGGTCGGTTAGGAGCCACACTCTCTAAATCGGCAAGGGTGAGAGAAGTTATCTTTGACATTCTAGTTTCACTGAAGAAATAGTACTTTCAAAGAAAATAACTAGCTTCATAGAGAGAAGATTGTTTCACAGTAAAAGCTAGTCTCGCTGAGCAGACAGTAGTTTTGCTGGAAATTACAGCAACAATTTCGCTAGACAAATGCTTCAGACAGCTTTGTTTAACCAACAATTTCGCATGAAACAAGCTTGAAGTTTCGTTCAATGATACTTTCTACAACAATTTGACTTGTAATATTCACACAAACACTGTTGATCTTTCGTTGAAAAATACTACTTTGGTAGGGATGTCGAAAACAACTACAAAGTGTAAAGCACTTGTAGGTTCACTAGATGATAGTGTTGTTTCACTAGATGAAGATGCAATTTCATTGGATGAATCTAAAAAGCTTTTTCAGCATGAAATCAATCTGAAATCGTCTAAAGATCAATGGATTTAAGATTTGATGATTAACAAAGTTTTCCTAACCAATAACAAGCCAATTCAATCAAATTCCATATCAAATATACACAAATTCGATCTGGAACTGATAAAATGATGATATTGAACAAAAACAACCAAAAACCTCAAACAATAAAGAGCACTATGGCTCTAATACCATTTTGTTGGTACATTTGATCATTTTACAGTACAATTGATATGTTCAATCGTTTAATATCAAAAACAAAAGCCAAACAATGAAGATGAAAATAAATGATCAAATACAATACAATCAAATATAGAAAATCAAGGATCCAATACAATCATAGAAACAAAGGTCAAATATGATTCAGTAAAATAACAGCTTATAGAGGTCTCTTGCAACACAAATATTTGATTAGGGTTTTGCAAGGATGGCCAACAATGAACAAGATCAAAACTATATATATAGAAGTCATAGTTTCGTTGTCAGCAAAACTATGCTACCGAAACAATAGATTCGTCTGACAGAAACAACAGTTTTGTCAGGTGAACTAAACAGTTGACTATGAGCGAAACTGCAGTCTCGCTCATAGTTTCGTTGGGCAGCAAAACTAAACAAAATAAACAACAAACAAAAGTAAAGTAACATTGAACCCATTACAATGGAATATAGACAAAATCTAAGCTAAAGTGAGTCCAAACTATACATGATCTTCATATAGTACGGTCTATCTGACACACAATGTTAAACTCTGATATACTGCAAGGCACTTTTCCACGCCCATGTATTTGGCCATATGTTATTCACTGTTCACCTTTATTAGTTATGATAGTTCCCAACTTTGGTTGGTGCCAAAAGGTAAGTAGTTTTTTATCTTAGACACATTACTTCTAGCTTTGTAGTATTTGTCTAGTTGTAAGTTCCAGCTGATTATCTAAGAATAACTGGCTGTAGATAGTAGTGTATATAGTTTCTCAATGTAACTAATTCACATATGATTGTAAGAGTCTTGTAAAAATTGAGTTGAGAAGTAATATATACAAGTATCTTGAAAACCATTTCTTGTGTTCATTAACATAGTATATTATTATCAACAGTCAAAGATTCTGCTTCATCGTCCAAGTATGTTTAAGTTATTTTGAGAGATAACCTTGTTTTAAAAGACTAACACTGATTCTACACTTAATTTCTTCTCAATCTCCTCTAGTTGTTCTTCATAGGTCATATTAGTCTCTTTTGTATAATTCTTTCTTTTATTGATCTCTTCTATGTTTCCTCCTAGTTTCAGCTGGTCTGCTTTGCTCTAGAGGGATAAGAGTCTTCATATAGTTCCACCTCTTTTCGGTGTACATGCTCTCCAGTAGATATGTCATCGTCCCTGAGAAATCATATCTAGAGGCAGCACACTCTACAAAGATCGTTGGGTTCATCAAAGTCAATCATAGGTCATCCCTAAGCTTAGGTAAGATCTGAATAATTTTTGGATAGGCCAGCCACTTATCCTTCTTGGATAAATCTAGCAAACAATCATGAATGATCTAGCCTGTGTTTCCTTTTTCCTATTTACAAAACATGATCATAACTGTGGACCATCTAAGATTAAGCCCATTTGATCCCTCTTCCTATGATACAAACAACTAATAAAGACAGGAGCTATGATCATCCACTCGTTAGATAGAAATGACTTCATGATCTCTATAGATACACGTTTACCTAGTTTATGCACTTAAACGTAAAAGTCTTTCATTTCTTACATATTTGTAATTTGATGATATAATGAATTATGATATATGTTTTCATGTTTATTTATCTTTAATTCATATGTATGACTTCTTATATAGGTTTGAGGTTGTTGTACATAATTCTAAGTCAATAATGATTGAGTATTATGTTCAACATAGTCGGATGAGTATTCATGCTAATGGCCCATACTTGTGGACCATAAGCATGAATACATCATGCTTATGGACCAATCGCAAGACTGAACCAGGAGATTGGATCAGTCGTATGATAGAGACATTTACTTAGTCGCACGATTGAACCTTCAGTCGTGCGTATGACTCAATCGCATGATTCAGTTGCACGACTGAATCATGCTAATGGTTCAGTCGTACGAATGGAAACCCCAAACCTATAAATACCACCTAATTCATGGAAAAAACATAACACGGGAAGAGATATTATGGATACACATTGTCAGGCCCCGTTCCCGAAGACCTCACAGTTGGTCAATCACAGCAGTTAAAACATTAAATATTATAATTATAAAAAGTTAAGCAGTGGAAATAATTTATCAAAAACCATTCATTTCATTTAAAACACTTTTGTTCAGGAATACATCATTGTTTAACTGATTACAAAAGAATTGTTTTACTGCATTACAAAACAACAACAACATAAAATACGAATGGATGTCAGTCTTTCCCTTCCGAGTGGCTTCACCCTCGTGCCATCCTCAGCAATAATTACCTGCCAACTAAAAACGTATAAAAGACATCGTTGCTCAGTGAGTTCTAGTTTTAAAAGTAATAAAATATTTTTTGTATGTTCTATATGAATATACTCTTTCTATGAAATACAACTCTTTACTTTGTATGCGAGCATGGATTAACTATATGACAGATACTGTTCGTTCTCTTTACTGTATGCCTTGTATGTTCTGTAATCTTTTATCTTTATCTTTCACATTCTGTATGGACCAATGAGCAATACCCCATATTGTATGCGCGGTGGAAAACGGGTGTTGGGCCATCTATATCCCTCAAAAGGGTTCTGTTTACTGTATACAGGCTGTTCCAATCACCCATGGCATGCTGCAAAGGTCCTGCCAATCTTAATTGACTGGCCCAGTGTGCAATATGGGGTAGCTAACCCGCAACACGGTCGAGCTAACGATAACATGGTCATGTTACTCCTGTAAGCTTGCAAGACTTGTTAACACTTTATTAATGTTCCACTACTCTTCTTTATTGCTCTTTCTCTTTGTTATTACAATATACTTTATGTTACCATAATAAACATACCATGTAAAGTCACACACTATAAGTAATAAAAATAATAATACCAATAATATTAATAAGGAACAATCATAAGGCAATCATAATCATGCATGAAACCCATTATTAATAAGCCCTAGTCAAACCTCAGTCAAAACCCTAAGAGCACAAACTCCCAAGAATTCTGTAATAATTTCTAAGTGTTGGACGCTTTGACACTATTTGGGCGCATGAGCCCTGTTTGGGCGTTTCATCACTATGTAGGCGCATCTGCCAACACTTAACCATTTTAACACTTAGGCGCATGAACTGTTCAGGCGCATGGACTATTTAGGCGTATGAAGACTTAGGCTCATGGGTTATTCGAACGCATGGACACTTAGGCGCATGGGCCACTTGGGCGCATGGGCACTATTTGGGCGCATGGACCTACACTTGGTCGTTCGACTATTATTTCTAGGTGCATGAGACACACGTATCATTTCTAAGGAAAATTTCAGGCACATGGGCTACTGTTTAGGCGAATGGTTACACATAAATTCTTCTAAGGCATTCCCAGACGCATGAGCCTTATCTAGGCGCATAAACCTTCTATGTAACATGTTTCTAGGATGATTTCGAACACATTCGTCATACCTATCTGCTCTAAGCTTACCAGGGCTATTCTAAACATGACCAACCTATAATCATTCAAGAATCATCATCCAACATGCATAATACATACGGGGATACATACATAAACATTTGAGAATCATTTTAAATACATTTTCAACCCCAAAGATGTTTAAAACAAGTAGAAACCGGAGCCTAGAAACTCACCTGGTGCAACTTGGGTGTTTCGTCCTTCTAATCGCTTGCAAATGAGTTCAAACACCTAAAAACACACCAACACAAACACCCATGGAGACACACACAAGCATATAAGCACATAAACATGTAGCCGGGATAAAACGCATCATAAATACATAAAAACCTTGAATTCTTACCTTGAATTCAGTTTCTCTTCTTCTTCTTCTTTTCTTCAACCGAGAGTTCTGCTCTCTTCCTTTCTCTCTCTCTCTAAAACTGATGTGAAAGTGATGTAAAAAGAGGGTGGGCGGCCATGCCCACCTTTACACCAACCTTTCAAAGATTTTGTCCTTTTGGACACTTTTAGTCCCTCCACTTGGACTTTATTGCTTTTCTTTCTTTTATTCTTTATTTCTTGTCTTTTTTAAAATAACGGGGTGTTACACACATAAACCCTTGCCTTCCAGAGCGACCCAAACAACCTGTCCAAGTTCATAATTCGTTCGTGATCGATTCCTACTCATTCTTAAATTTAGTTTCAATATTATATCGTTCGGGTAATCATTCTCACTGATTGGATTACTAATCAAATAGGATTCCGCACTATTTGATCCTGTATAAATGCAGAATCAGTTAGTACTCTGTACGTACATGGTCCCTAACAAGTGGTATGAGAGCCTTGGCTCTTGATTTTGCATTTCATTCAATTAGGTTTGGTGTTAAAACCTACGTTTTAATCAAGAGTCACCATGATTTTTCGACCTCCGCACTATTTGATCAACAGGTGTTTTCGACCTTTTTAGGTGTTAAAGTTGTGATTTTTCACTATGCGGCAAATTAGGATTCTTAGAAAAATCGTATTTAGTGTCTACGTGTCAAAATCTTCGATTTTACAAAAACAGCAGCCTTCAGTTGTACAGCTAGTTCATTCGTAGGATTGAACCCATTCGTTCACTCCATTTGCACGATTGAACTCAGTCGCATCGCTCATCGCACGACTGAACAACTTTAGTCGGTTTGACTCCATTCGTCTTGTTCATACACATGACTGAGTCCAATCGCACGATTGAATTCATTCGCACTCTTCATTTCCATGAGTGATCCATACTTATTGTCTATTCGCATGATTGAAGCTATCCTGTTCTCCAAGTACAAAGTTCATAGAAATAGAATATCAGTTTGTTATGTTTACTACAGGGAAGGACTCACGCATCCATAACCTACTTCTTCTGGAAAATGAGATTGGTAATCACAATAAACCGCCAAAGCTGTTAACATTAGACGAATATCCTTAGTGGAAACAGCAGTTTGAGATTTACCTAAATAGAGTGGGTCCCAACCATTGGACATCTATAGAGACTGGTTACACATTACTAGTTAGTGCAAATGGAGTCAAGTTGACTTAGGGTGGAATGAGTGAGGCTCAGAAGATACTCTTTAATGTTGAGAAGAAAGTTTATGCCCTGTTAACTCAATCAATACCGCAAGACATCTTTCATCTATTTTCTGAGAACAAGCAGGCCAAAAAGCAATGGGAGGCATTAGAGAAGAGGTATGACGGAAACGCAACATTAAAGGCACTAAGGCTAAGGTTCTCAAGAAGGATTTCGATAACTTCTCTTCGATAGGGAATGAGAGCTTAGATGATATTATTGGTAGATTCTATCATCTAACGAGTGAGCTGCACACTCACGGCGTAACCACCTCAATAGAAGACAAAATTTCAAACTTTGATGATGCTTTGCCTAAGAAGTGGACTCATTCGTGTCTAACCTGAGACAGAATGACATTCATGCAACGTTAGACATAAATGACTTCATCTTGAAGTTAAGAGAGGAAGAACTAGGAATGAAATGACGGGTTTGCTAGAACATAAAATCCATGTTTAACCTTTTAAACATTCTGAAAAACGCAGCGGAAATATGGCTTTTAAAACGATTTTTAAAGCTGAAAATCTTATCTTCTATATGTTCATATGTTATGAAAAACAAACCCAAATCGTGAGGATCATTCTTATGTGAATGGACAAGCTATTGCAATACTTAACGTACATAAAATCACAGCTTGAACAAGCTGTGACAACTACCTTGTTCCTGCACCAAATGTCGACCAAAATGGGATGTTTGATGCTTGTTCTTTTGGCCAAGACTTCAAGGAGGAGTCCTCAAGTGCTTATACCCCAAGCCTTGTGAAGCATACAACTCTTGCTAGGGAGAGATCACCAAATCAAGACAAAAACTCCTTCAAAAGCTGCTGTTGAGCCGAGACCAAGAGAGAGGTTTTTGAGAGTTTTTTTTTCTTTCAAAGTTGCATGTAATGTGTGTGGTCATCAGATTTTTTGAGTCCAAGACTCAATTAAATGTGTGTTGGTGTCAAAACAGTTTGGTCCAATAGAATGAGAGGGGAGGGGCGGCCAAAAAGGGGTTTAAAACCTTTTCCCTCTCAAAACTATCACACATTAAAATGTCACTTATACTAGACATACAATTAATTGTATGTACAAGATATATAAATATAATTACATACTTATACAATTAACCATTTAATTTATAAGCTGTAATTTCTCACTTAATATTGGTGTCATCTAACTAATTTAAACAACACATCAAATAATATTGTTGAACAAAATATCCTAATAAGTTGTTCCCACTTACATGCAACTTATTTAGAAAACCCATTTTCTAAATTGTGTAAATATTTAATTGCATGATCACATCATCAATTAAATATTTAATTGGTGTTTGCCAAGCTTGTTGTGGGTATAACCCGACTTGGATCATAACGTACTAACCACATCAATATTCTAAGTGTCTTGGGCACACAGAATCCAACAATCTCCCACTTGCCCAAGATTCATAGAAGATTGATGCAAGCAGTAAATACCACCTAACAATGGTTCACTACCCTTAATACGCATGACTTGTAGCCATTCAATAACATCATCCCTTTCAAGTACCCTACTTGAAATGATTTAGGTGAATCAATCATCTATCCTTTTGTTTCAGATGTCATGTCAAATCCAAGAACACAGAATGATCATTTCTTGTTGATGTAACTTATCAGGCCTTAGACATCTAACTCTCAACGAATAAGAGGAACAAATTCCATCTTGACTACATATGTTCTCACAGACACCTTATGTCATACCTGAATATACCCTTATGTACTGTCCACTATTTCAGAACAGTGAAGAAGAAGCTCAAGGTATAATACTTGGTGAATATCAAAACCAATATGTATCTCAGGTCGGAGGATACCAAATGATATTCGCCTTTACTCAAAATTACTTATGATCAATCAATAAGATTCCATGTAGTAAAATTTGAGATGCGGGTTAGTCCAATATTTGTATCCCACAAATATCTATGAACCTTGGTAGCAACCCATTGCTCTATATTCATCCTTATGAATATCAACCAATCCAAGTTCATAATAGTCTTACCTTCAAACTTGTTCCACAAGTGTGAACGACTACGGACATTTAGAGTAAACATTTTACTCATGGATTAAACATGCTAAATTGGAATATTATTTGAAACATTATAACCAAATAATTTTATTCAAATAATAGAAAGTTCCACATATCCAAATACAAAATTTATAGATCAAATCCAATCACTAGAATATCGAAGTCCCATGGCACAAGTATGACATTCATGCTTTGCCTTTTCAAGGAGCTTCGTGAGAGGATCCGCAACGTTTTGATCCGTGTGAACTTTGCGAATACATATCTTTCCCTTTTCAACTTCATCTCGTATGTAGTTGAATCTCCGCTCAATATGCCTAGTCTTTTGATGAGCACGGGGTTCCTTGATTTGTGCAATCGCACCCTCGTTATCACAAAAGATCTCTAGGGGTCCTGAATGGAGGGACAACCCCTAGATCGGCAATGAATTTCTTTAACCATGCAGCTTCTTGAGCTGCCAATGAGGCGGCGACATATTCTGATTCTGTAGTTGATAGAGCCACCACATCCTGCTTGGAGCTCTTCCAAGAGACCGCTCCTCCATTCAGAATGAAAATGTATCCCGATTGTGACCGTGAATCATCACGATCGGTTGGAAACTCGCATCCGTGTAACCTTTTACAACGAGTTCCTCGTCACCAGATCCATAGATCAGGAACATATCTCTTGTCCTCCTTAGGTACTTAAGTATGTTCTAACAGCCATCCAATGACTGTTTCCAGGATTCTGCTGGTAACGGCTTGTCATGCTTAAGGCGCATGACACGTCCGGTCGAGTGCATATCATTGCATACATGATGGATCCTATAGCAGATGCGTATGGGATTGCCTTCATTTTATCTTGCTCTTCCTTTGAGCTTGGACATTGAGTCGTACTCAATATCGTTCCTCTTTGAATAGGTACGGTACCTTTCTTAGAATTCTCCATCTTGAACCTCTTCAAGATTTTATCAATATATGCACTTTGATTCAAACCAATCAACCGCCTTGATCTATCCCTATAGATCTTTATTCCCAGAATATAGGCGGCTTCACCAAGATCCTTAATGGAAAAACAACTTCCAAGCCAGTTTTTTACACCTTCCAAGGTCGGAATGTCATTTCCAAATAGTAGTATGTCATCAACATACAATACTAGGAAAGTTATTGTGCTCCCACTAGCCTTCTTATATACACATGCTTCATCAGCGTTTTTGATGAAGCCAAATTTCTTGACTTCCTCATCAAAACGATGATTCCAGCTTCTCGATGCTGTTTCAATCCATAGATTGATTTCTTTAACTTGCATACTTTATTAGGATGTATTGGATCGACAAAACCTTCAGGCTGAACCATATAGACATCTTCCTCAAGGTATCCATTTAGGAAAGCGGTTTTGACATCCATTTGCCAAATCTCATAATCATAATGAGCAGCTATGGCAAACAATATCCTTATAGACTTTAGCATCGCAACAGGTGAGAAGGTTTCATCATAATCAACCCCTTGAGTTTGAGTGAAACCCTTTGCTACAAGTCTAGCTTTATAAGTATCCAAGTTTCCATGCATATCGGTTTTCTTCTTAAAAACCCACTTACTTCCAACTATCTTGGAGTTAAGAGGTGGTACAACCAAGTCCCATACTTGATTGTCATACATGGATTGCATCTCAACGTTCATGGCTTCAAGCCATTTGTCACAATCCGTGTTGGACAACATCATGGTATGTGGTTGGTTCATCAGAATCTATCACATAGCATCCATCCATGAAAAATCCATATCTTTCAGGTGGATTACTAGTTCTACCACTTCTGCGAACGTGTTGTGTGTATTGATCAACCACTTGATCATCCTCAACATCCTCATGTTGAGTGCTAGTTTCAACCAAACGTGCATCGGGCTGTGGTTCTTGATCTTCCTCAAGATCCACTGTTCTACTGCTAGCTCCTTCCATAAGGAACTTTGCTTCTAAGAACTCACCCTTTCTGGCAACAAACACCTTTTGTTCCATTGG
Organism: Flaveria trinervia; assembly: GCA_025506515.1. Classification (NCBI taxonomy): domain Eukaryota; kingdom Viridiplantae; phylum Streptophyta; class Magnoliopsida; order Asterales; family Asteraceae; genus Flaveria; species Flaveria trinervia. Next base: position 57,539,187 of record CM046450.1, read on the forward strand.
ATCATAGAAATAATATCCCATAGAATCTCTAGGATATCCAATAAAGATACACTTGGTGGATCGGACATCCAAGTTTTGGGTGGGAGTCTTAACATAAGCCTCACATCCCCAAACCCTTAAGTACGATAGGGATGGAACTCTTCCATGCCATATCTCAAAAGGTGTCCTTTCACCTTTTTGGTTGGGGCCATGTTTAGAATACGAGCCGCGGAGAGCAAAGCGAAACCCCAAAATGATAGAGGTAATGAGCTTCTAGCCATCATAGATCGGACCATATCCAATAAGGTTCGATCCTCCTCTCAGACACACCATTATGTTGTGGTGTTCCAGGTGGAGTGAGCTGTGAGACAATCCCACAACTCCTAAGATGATCTTGAAAAGCTTCACTTAGGTATTCACCTCCTCTATCGGTACGGAGAACTTTAATTGACTTGTTGAGTTGATTTTCTACTTCATTCTTGAAGATTTTGAACATTTCAAAAGCTTCATCTTTGTGCCTTAATAAGTACACATACCCATAGCGACTATAATCGTCGGTAAAGGTAATGAAGTATCTTTCACCATTCCTAGTCATTGGCTTAAAAGGACCACATACATCCGAATGTATGATTCCTAATATCCTTTGCCCTTTCGTTAGTCCACTAAAAGGTGCCTTAGTCATCTTCCTTGTAAACAAGATTCACAAACATCAAATGAATCACATTCATTTGTTTTTAAAAGACCATTCTTTTGAAGTGTTTGTAAACGTTTCTTGTTTATATGACCAAGACGACAATGCCAAAGATAGGTATCACTCAAGTCCAACTTGAGCTTCTTGGTGTTAGTTTGGTACAATGAACTATTTAAAGTATTTTCATGAACCAATTCATAAATACCATTAATGGGAATAGCTTTAAAATAGAACATACCATTTAAAGAAACATGAATATCATTTTCAATAAAGGATAGTACATAATGATAATGTCTTAATTGGGATACAGAAATAATGTTCCTAGTCAAACTAGGAGCATACAAAACATTGTTAAAATAACATCCAACCATTTGGAAGTTTAGGATGTAGTCCCCACGAGCTTCAACTAAGACTTTAGTTCCATTGCCCATGAAGAGGCTAACATCCCCTTGATTGAAGTCACTACTTCTTTGAACCCCTGCAACAAATTGCAAATATGAGTTCCACATCCGGTATCCAATACCCATGTGTTAGAAGATGTTACATTAAATCAATATGAATCATGTATATTGTACCTGAGGTCTGCCCGGCATCCCTCTTCGCTTTCAACTCTTGGAGATGGACGGGACAATTCCTTGCCCAATGTCCAATCTCCCCACACTTGAAGCATGGGTCATTAGTGGCAACCTTTTGCTTTTCTCTTGTGGTTTGGGTGGCACCCTTGCCACCCCTTTCCCTTTTCCCAAGCGGGTCCCTTACCCTTGGCAACCTTTGCCTTGGGTGCGGGACGAGGCCTTTTATTGTTCCCACCTTCATTGATGGTGAGAACGGGTAAAACCCTTTTACCCATGGCCGCCTCGGCCGTTTTGAGCATTGAGTGAAGCTCACCAATGCTTTTGTCCCAAGCATTCATGTTGTAGTTCAACACGAATGTCTCGAACCTCTTGGTAAGGCCATTTAGGATCAAATCCGTGGCCAATTCCTTCGAGACGGGACAATTAAGCCTTTCGAGGCGGTCAATGTGACTTTTCATCTTAAGTACATAAGATGAAACAGATTGGTTGTCGTCCATACGACATGCATGGAGTGCTCGAACCGTTTCGAAGCGCTCAACCCTAGCTTGCTGTTGGAACGTTTCCTTCAGCTGGGCAATCATGTCGTAAGCTCCGTGATGTTCATACTCCTTTTGGAGATCCGGAGTCATGCTCGCTAGCATGAGACAAGACACTTGGACGGAGTCCTCAGTGTATTTTAGCCAATCGCTATAGGCCTCCTCATCATCCTCGCTAGGTTGATCGGGGATAGGGTCGTCTAAAATATACGATCTCTTCTTGCTTGAGAACAATCTCAAGTTTCGATACCAATCGATGAAGTTGTTATGGTTTAGACGTTCCTTTTGGAGGATCGCTCGTAGAGATTGGTTGGACGCGGATGAGTTATCGGAATTATCATTATTAGAGGCCATCTACAAAATTTAACAAAGTTTTATTTAGTATTTTCGATATTGTAATTTTAATAACAAATGTCTTACAAGACTTTTCATATTAAAATCTAGAACCCAATATTACATTTAAATTGTGGTTAGGTGACCTTTATCCCACGTTTTAAATTAATAAGGTGGTCAACGTTTGACGATTGCAACCATTTGCAACTTCTAGAGGTATGGGATCGACTCTTGAACATCATATGTAAAGTCGGCATGAAAATCCCATCAACACCATTTGGAAACCACATGTAGGTGATCCATTTAACATGGTTTGCAAATCAAGACATCCTACTTACACCCACGTGAGTTTGCCAAACAAATGGTTAGGTGACCTTTATCCCATAAGTAAGGCATTCTCACCTCAAATCACAAGTTCCCTCAAAATGGTTGGGTGACCTTTATCCCACTAAGAGTTCCCAGTGACTCAAGTGTTGTGTAAAAGGACGGTGTTGATCTCGTTTTAAAATATTAGAGATTTCTTAATTCTAGTTTAGTAAATCCTATGTACTTGTATTTGTATGCTTTCAAATACAAGATACCCTATGGTTCTTTGATTAAAACCAATTTTAATCTTTAAGTCATTAAACCATTTTAATTACTTTTATTAACTTTTAAGAACCAACAATTTTCAGCTTGTTAAGTTGTAATGAGTTTGTAATGAATATCCAAGTACTAACCAAACAATCAAACAACAAACAATCAAACAAGCAATATATATACAAACATGAGTGCATAACCATAGCTACTAAGTTGACAACACTTGTTTGCCATCACAAGTGTTGTCATAAGGTCTTTTCTAAGGTTGAAATCAACACTAAATCCAGGTCATCTTAGACCTCACTTGAACTTGCATCCATATGCTTCAAGTTCCATGTCTTTGATGTCCATCTTTGGGTCTTGAACTTGTGCATCTTCCTTTTACAAAATTGTATCCTAATACATTTTTCTAATAAAAGAAATGCACCTAATCTATTACAAACCCAAATGAATGAATAATTACAACCCAAATAGTGAAACAAAATAACAACCCAATTGAATGAAAGAATACAACCAACACAAGCATCCAAAACATCACAAGGTCAAAGGCTAGGTTATGCACACTATCATCAAATGATCATAACATCAAAACATATAATGAAACCCCTTTTAAAACCACCAAATTTCAGCCAACATAAACTGAAATTTTTGGTTTTAAACATTGTCTAAACAATCAACACATCAAAATATGTATCTTTCAAGATCTAATCACTAGCATGTGTGATACGATCTTGAAAGTTGGGGAATCATTCAACCAAACAATAACAGCCCAAAATCAGTCTATAACTAGTTTATAAACATCCTAAAACAAAATTTAAAGAACATAACAAGCAAGTCATCCACATAACCGGCTCTAGATACCATTGACGGGTTTGCTAGAACATAAAATCCATGTTTAACCTTTTAAACATTTGAAAACGCAGCGGAAATATGGCTTTTAAAACGATTTTTAAAGCTGAAAATCTTATCTTCTATATTTCATATGTTATGAAAAACAAACCCAAATCATGAGGATCATTCTTATGTGAATGGACAAGCTATTGCAATACATAAACGTACATAAAATCACAGCTTGAACAAGCTGTGACAACTACCTTGTTCCAGCACCAAATGTCGACCAAAATGGGATGTTTGATGCTTGTTCTTTTGGCCAAGACTTCAAGGAGGAGTCCTCAAGTGCTTATACCCCAAGCCTTGTGAAGCATACACAACTCTTGCTAGGGAGAGATCACCAAATCAAGACAAAAACTCCTTCAAAAGCTGCTTGAGCCGAGACCAGAGAGAGGTTTTTGAGAGTTTTTTTTCTTTCAAAGTTGCATGTAATGTGTGTGGTTCATCAGATTTTTTGAGTCCAAGACTCAATTAAATGTGTGTTGGTGGTCAAAACAAGTTTGGTCCAATAGAATGAGAGGGGAGGGGTGCCAAAAAGGGGTTTAAAACCCTTTTCCCTCTCAAAACTATCACACATTAATATGTCACTTATACTAGACATACAATTAATTGTATGTACAAGATATATAAATATAATTACATACTTATACAATTAACCATTTAATTTATAAGCTGTAATTTCTCACTTATTATTTGGTGTCATCTAACTAATTTAACAACACATCAATAATATTGTTGAACAAAATATCCTAATAAGTTGTTCCCACTTACATGCAACTTATTTAGAAAACCCATTTTCTAAATTGGTGTAAATATTTAATTGCATGATCACATCATCAATTAAATATTTAATTGGTGTTTGCCAAGCTTGTTGTTGGGTATAACCCGACTTGGATCATAACGTACTAACCACATCAATATTCTAAGTGTCTTGGGCACACAGAATCCAACATGAATACAAGTCAAAGAGGATCCTACGTTTAGAATCCTTCACTCTACAACTCAGTTTCAAACTCCAGCGGGTAAGGAGCACCGTTGCAAACTGCGTGTAGTTCAGTTCATCTGCTCCTTCCCAAACCACTACTTCAGGACCAGAAACGTCAGGGTAATCATGGACCTAATACATAGTGCCTGAAGCCAATACTAGAAAGTTGAAGACCTAGTATCTTGGTAATATCACAGTGGATGTTGCAAAGGAGCATATGGATCTCTACCAATAGTGGTTCAATCGTATGAGTTTTTTAGTTGTTGCGAAGATCGGAAATTGTCATCTTGCCGATGAGACTACGAGCAAGTTGATGAGAATTAGCTGGAAAGAATGAACATCATGTTGGCTCTAGCAAGTGCAGTTAGAAGAGCTAAAAAGTTTGTCAAGAAGACGCGCAAAATTTGTAGCCACAAAAGATACGACTTTGGTTTTGACAAAAAAAGGTCACCTGCTTCAACTGTGGTGAAAAGGGATTTTAAACATGAATGTGTGAAGCCCAAGAAAAATAGAAATGGCAACCAATTTCTACTTTTAATCGTCAAGATAAGAAGTGATTGGAACTAGTTCTTCAAGTAAAGAGACAAAGGCACTAACTGCTCAAGTTGATGAAGGAAAAGACTAGTCCTTCCGTTTTGTTTCTCATGGAGAATCAAATATTACCTTTGTCTAAGCATTGGATGATGGGTTTGCCAGTGAAGGTGAGATTGCAGCTGAGCAAGTGATGTGAGATACAGAAGAAGTTGTGAACGTGGTAAATCACTTGGTGAGCAAGAACTCAAAGCAACAAGTTCAGAATCTCCAGCAACAGAAGAGCCTAACTCAAATTTGATGGCTGATTCAACGGACTCCTCACGGGTAAGTTCTTTAGATCAATTATTTGAAAAACATGCTTGTTATGAATATGAAAACTTTAGGAAAAGCATTGATCTGAAATTTTCTAGGTTATTAGAACACAATGATAACTTAGTAAGTGACTTACAACTCTGCACTGATGCTAATCGTATATTAAAACAAAATGAGTGTAGTATTAAAGAAAAAATAAAACTTTTGAGTAAACAACTAAGGGAAACCAAGGTTATTGCCTTAAATCAATCTAATATTATAAAGTTTTATTTAAATTCTTTAGAAGAAACCAAAAACGAGAAAGCAGTTTGGAAGTCGAGGTTAATTCTTTAAAAACAAAAACTGCATAGCTGCACTAGTTCTTCTCACATAGTTCAAAACATAGTGAATGAACGAAATAATGGGGAAGGTTTGGGTTACGAAGTAGTTTCACGACCACATGAGATCCTCTTGAATACAAAATGTAGACCTATCAATAACACCCAATTAAGATCATGTAGTGTCTACTACTCAAGTTAGTGATCCTGATCCCATAGGTAAGCCGGTGAAATTTGGCACTAAATAGAAGGAGTCTACTTTGAAGTCAATAGTAAAAATAGCAGTTGAGATTTTGGATGATGAATTTAAAAGGGTTAGTATAAAGTCCGGTTGACAAATGTTGATTTCGGAACCCAAAATGACTAAAACAGTTAACCAAAAACGTATAAATCATCAAAGTCCAAGTAAAGTGCAAGTTAAAGATGTTCAAAACGTTAAAACAATTAATTTTATGAACAGGCTGAAACATCTAAAAGAAAAGTGATAAAACCCAACCTGACTCACCTCACACATTCATCAAACTCAACATCATATAAAAGTTTTCTTCAATCTGTAAAAGCAAGATCTTGCTACAGTTGTGGAAAATAGGACATATCTCTGCTAGTTGTCCTTATTATCAGACAGCCAAAAAGAAAGTTGAACTTTATGATGTAAAAACCAAGTTTCTCTAAAATAAGATATAACACTCCACCTACGAGTGTAAGTGAACCTAAAGTTCAAACCATAAGTCAGTCATCTGTTTACGCAAACAGACCTTGCACAAAACTGGCTTACGGAAAGAAAAATCAAGTTAGTGTCTGATAGTGAGGACAAGAAGAAGATAGATATGCCCTAGGCCTCTAAAGGACAATGGGTTGAGTTTATGATGTGTGATTCCTCTTTGTCACCCAAGACAGTTAATGCTTGGGTCCAAAATCTGAACTAACATGTTTCTTTGACTGTGTAGGGTGTCCGCTAAAGTGCTATCACTAATACCTGGATTATTGATAGTGGGGCAACCAGACACATGATAGGGAATTCGTCCCTCCTTTTCAACATCAAACAAATAAAAGGGGGACATGTTTCATTTGCTAGGAACAATGGGGTTACAACACTGCACAAGGAGAAGGGGAAACAAGAAAGTAAAGTTTGACAAGGTCAACTACGTTCAACAACTACAGAACAATTTACTTTCAGTCTCCCGAATTGTGATAAAGAATTTAAAGTTGTATTTGGCAACAAGAAGCGCTACATGTGGAAGAAGGACTATGTGATTGAGGAGGATAATGTCTTATGTCAACTTCAAGATATAACGACTTGTATGTCTTGGGTCTATCGAAAGTCTCCAAACCGATCACACTGTTCAAAGTTTCTTGTCAAAGGCAACTGCGAGGGATTCAGTCTCATGGCATAGGGGAATGGGACACAACAATCCTACGAAGATGAATCATTTGATTTAGAATGATCTAGTGAATGGTGTAAATATGAAGAACATCCCACTTCAGACTTCTGCATAGCATGTAAGAAAGGGAAACAGACCAAGAAGGCTCATAAGGCAAAGAAAGTTAATTCTATTGATATGCCTCTTGAGCTTCTGTACATGGATTGTTTGGTCCTGTTAGAATAAAGAACATTGCTGAAGATGTTGGACCAAAAGAACCAATGAGCCAAGATCAGAAAACCTCTAAGTCCCACATGATATCACAAAAACTGCTGAAGGCTTCATTAGCAGTTCGACAAGTGCTGAAGACTTCAACAGCTGGAGATCAAGTACTGAAGCTCAACAGCTGAAGAACAAAGGTGCTGAAGTACAACAGCTGAAGAACACAAGTGCTGAAGCACAACAGCTGAAGAGTCCACAAGTGCTAAAGATCAACAACTGATGTACAAAGTCTGAAGACAAAGACTAAAGACATCAGCTGATGACATCTACTGAAGTCATCAGCTGATGACATCTACTGAAGTCATCAGCTGATGACATCTACTGAAGTCATCAGCTGATGAAACGTCTAAAGTTCAAGTCTGAAGACCAAGTACTGAAGTTTCAGTAGTTTGTCACAACAGCTGAAGAGTACTTCTTCAGTAGTTGTGATATCAGTAGTTTTATGTTTTACTTTCAGCAGTTTTGTAAAACGACTGAAGAGCTTGTTCTTCAGTCGTGTACTTTAGTAGTACTTTTCAGTAGTTGTAGTGACTGATAACACTTAGTATTTTTGTAAGAAGATGTCAGCTGTTTTGACATCTTCAGTAGTTGTGTTTCAGTTGTTTAAATAATTCTGTTAGATGTCACTATCAAGTGACATCAGCAGACGTCACATCTCCTATATAAGTAATGTTCCAGCACAACATTCCTATATATGGGATGATTGACCTGATTGTAGGTGTGACACTTTTTGCCACCATGAAAGGTGTGATGAATGAAATATTCTTTTTGCAGAAACTTTCTCTATATGACTAATTCTGTCATTGCAATATCTTTGGTATTCTTGCTCGAATTGTGCTAGTGGTACTCTATTCGCGCTGCTGAAATCATTCGAATCGATCAAACTAGATGCTGAGATCCTATCAAATGGTATCAGAGCCGGTTAATCGTTGATCGATCTAACAATTGATCATTGAAACTGCTCATTTGCTCTAAGTTTGATAGAACTAGCAAATTCGCACGAATCTGTTATAGAGATTGAAGTTCTGTCGCTTTTGGCTATTTTAATTGAGGTTTTTAGTGGTTTTGAGCTAAATTTGTTTTGTTTATCTTGAATTTGTTTGATTTTTCTAAAAAGAATGACTACTCCATCCAATGATCCTCACAATACTGATTCCTCAACCAAGCCTCCGATGCTGGTTAGGAATGAGTATAATGTTGGGTTTGCAAGAACATAAAACGTAGTTTAACCATTTAAACTTTCAAAAAACGCAGCGGATAATCTTAGTTTTTAATGATTTTCAAAATGAAATATTGTTCTTAAGGTGACCATATTAGTGTACAAAACAAACCCATTTTACAAGGATCATTTATGTGAATAGACAAGCAAAGAAGACATAAAACGAGCATTATGGACAGCCATAAAGAAGCTGCCATAAACTACCTTGCAGCAGCAAAACAAGATCGAAATAGATGAAGATGATGATGCTTTTGAGTGACTAATCTTCAAAAGAGAAGGCCTCAAATCCGTGATACCCCAAGCCCTTCAAACACCTTGCTTGTTAGGTTGCTACACCCAAAAGAACCTCTTCTTTTGCTTCACTAGAACTCGGAACTTCAGCCCCAAACTTTCTGCTCCAAGCTCGAAATCAAGCAGCCAAGTTGAGAGAGTTTTAGTGTGTGTGTGAGAGAGAGTCTTAGGAGAGTGATTGTGGTGTGTTGCATAAGTTAAGTCATGCAAGAACCAAGACAAAAAGGGGTTCTCCCAATGTCCTTGGGCGGCCGCAAGTTTTAAAACCAAAACATGTTTTCCCACACTTTTATTTTGTATAAGTTGCACCCTTTTATTAATCATGTTGTAAAATTAAAACCTAGTTGTAATTCTATAACACAACACTCTTTTATAAGTCATTATCTAACCATTTTAAATAATGAAACAAATAAATCTCTCTTGAACAAAATCATCCATATAATTTTGTTCTAACACAAAAGCAATATTTAGAAATCCAATTTTCTAAATTAGGTCTCTATATTTGTTGCATGATCCTATCATTAAATAAATATTTGATGGTGTTTGTCTAACTTGTTATTGGTATGACCTGACTTGGATCATTACGCACTAACCACATCACTCTTATATGTGTTTTGGGCATATAAGATCCAATAATCTCCCCCTTGCACAAGATTCATAGAAGATTGATGTAAGTAGTAAATACCGCCTAACAACGGTTTACTACTCTTAATATGTATGACTAAGTGCCATTCAATAACATCATCCTCTTCAAGTACCATACTTGAAATGTTTTTAGGTGAATTAATCATCTATCCTTTTGTCACAGATGTCATGTTAAATCCAAGGACACAGAATGATCATTCCTTGTTGATTTAACTTAATCAGGCCTTAGACATCTAACTCTCAACGAATAAGAGGAACAAATTCCATCTTGATAACATACGTTTCTCACAAACACCTCGTGTCATGCCTGAACATACCCTTATGCACTGTCCACTATTTCAGGACAGTGAAGAATAAGCTCAAGGTATAACACTTGGTGAATATCAAAACCCAATATGTATCTCAGGTCTGACGATACCAAATGATATTCGCCTTTACTCAAATTTACTTATGATCAATCAAAAGATTCCATGTAGTAATATTTGAGATGCAGGTCTGTCCAATATTTGCATCCCACAAATATCCATGAACCTTGGTAGCAACCCATTGCACTATATTCATCCTTATGTATATCAACCAATCCAAGTTCATAATAGTCTTACCTCACACTTGTTCCACAAGTTTGAACGACTACGTACATTTAGAGTGAATATTTTACTCATGGATTAAACATGCTAAAATTGGAACATTAATTGAAACATTATAACCAAGTAATTTTATTCAAATAAAGAGTTCCACATATCCAAATACAAAATTTACATATCAAATCCAATCACTAGAATATCGAAGTCCCATGGCACAAGTATGACCTTCATGCTTTGCCTTTTCAAGGAGCTTCGTGAGAGAATCCGCAATGTTTTCATCTGTATGAACTTTGGGAATACATATCTTTCCCTTTTCAACTTCATCTCGTATGTAGTTGAATCTCCGCTCAATGTGCCTAGTATTTTGATGAGCACGAGGTTCCTTGATTTGAGCAATCGCACCCTCGTTGTCACAAAAGATCTCTAGGGGGTCCTGAATGGAAGGGACAACCCCCAGATCGGCAATGAATTTCTTTAACCATGCAGCTTCTTGAGCTGCCAATGAGGCGATGACGTATTCTGATTCTGTAGTTGATAGAGCCACCACATCCTGTTTGGAGCTTTTCCAAGAGACTGCTCCTCCATTCAGAATGAAAATATATCCCGATTGCGACCGAGAATCATCACGATGGTTTGGAAACTCGCATCCGTGTAACCCTTTACAACGAGTTCCTCATCACCAGATCCATAGATTAAGAACATGTCTCTTGTCCTCCTTAGGTACTTAAGTATGTTCTTAACAGCCATCCAATGACTGCTTCCAGGATTTTGCTGGTAATGGCTTGTCATGCTTAAGGCGCATGACACGTCTGGTCGAGTGCATATCATCGCATACATGATGGATCCAATAGCAGATGCGTATGGGATTGCCTTCATTTTATCTTGCTCATCCTTTGAGCTAGGACATTGAGTCGTACTCAATATTGTTCCTCTTTGAATAGGTACGGTACCTTTCTTAGAGTTTTCCATCTTGAACCTTTTCAAGATCTTATCAATGTACGCACTTTGATTCAAACCAATCAACTTCCTTGATCTACCCCTATAGATCTTTATTCCTAGAATATAGTTGGCTTCACCAAGATCCTTAATGGAAAAACAACTTCCAAGCCAGGTTTTTACACCTTCCAAGGTTGGAATGTCATTTCCAAATAGTAGTATGTCATCAACATACAATACTAGGAAAGTTATTGTGCTCCCACTAGCCTTCTTATACACACAAGCCTCATCAGCGTTTTTGATGAAGCCAAATTTCTTTACTTCCTCATCAAAGCGGTGATTCCAGCTTCTCGATGCTTGTTTCAATCCATAGATGGATTTCTTTAACTTGCATACTTTATTAGGATGTTTTGGATCGACAAAACCTTCAGGCTGAACCATATAGACATCTTCAGGCCTTAGACATCTAACTCTCAATGAATAAGAGGAACAAATTCCATCTTGATAACATACGTTTCTCACAAACACCTCGTGTCATGCCTGAACATACCCTTATGCACTGTCCACTATTTCAGGACAGTGAAGAATAAGCTCAAGGTATAACACTTGGTGAATATCAAAACCCAATATGTATCTCAGGTCTGACGATACCAAATGATATTCGCCTTTACTCAAATTTACTTATGATCAATCAAAAGATTCCATGTAGTAATATTTGAGATGCAGGTCTGTCCAATATTTGCATCCCAAAAATATCCATGAACCTTGGTAGCAACCCATTGCCTATATTCATCCTTATGTATATCAACCAATCCAAGTTCATAATAGTCTTACCCTCACACTTGTTCCCACAAGTTTGAACGACTACGGACATTTAGAGTGAATATTTTACTCATGGATTAAACATGCTAAAATTGGAACATTAATTGAAACATTATAACCAAGTAATTTTATTCAAATAAAGAGTTCCACATATCCAAATACAAAATTTACATATCAAATCCAATCACTAGAATATCGAAGTCCCATGGCACAAGTATGACCTTCATGCTTTGCCTTTTCAAGGAGCTTCGTGAGAGGATCCGCAATGTTTTGATCTGTATGAACTTTGGGAATACATATCTTTCCCTTTTCAACTTCATCTCGTATGTAGTTGAATCTCCGCTCAATGTGCCTAGTATTTTGATGAGCACGAGGTTCCTTGATTTGAGCAATCGCACCCTCGTTGTCACAAAGATCTCTAGGGGGTCCTGAATGGAAGGGACAACCCCCAGATCGGCAATGAATTTCTTTAACCATGCAGCTTCTTGAGCTGCCAATGAGGCGATGACGTATTCTGATTCTGTAGTTGATAGAGCCACCACATCCTGTTTGGAGCTTTTCCAAGAGACTGCTCCTCCATTCAGAATGAAAATATATCCCGATTGCGACCGAGAATCATCACGATTGGTTTGGAAACTCGCATCCGTGTAACCCTTTACAACGAGTTCCTCATCACCAGATCCATAGATTAAGAACATGTCTCTTGTCCTCCTTAGGTACTTAAGTATGTTCTTAACAGCCATCCAATGACTGCTTCCAGGATTTTGCTGGTAATGGCTTGTCATGCTTAAGGCGCATGACACGTCTGGTCGAGTGCATATCATCGCATACATGATGGATCCAATAGCAGATGCGTATGGGATTGCCTTCATTTTATCTTGCTCATCCTTTGAGCTAGGACATTGAGTCGTACTCAATATTGTTCCTCTTTGAATAGGTACGGTACCTTTCTTAGAGTTTTCCATCTTGAACCTTTTCAAGATCTTATCAATGTACGCACTTTGATTCAAACCAATCAACTTCCTTGATCTATCCCTATAGATCTTTATTCCTAGAATATAGTTGGCTTCACCAAGATCCTTAATGGAAAAACAACTTCCAAGCCAGGTTTTTACACCTTCCAAGGTTGGAATGTCATTTCCAAATAGTAGTATGTCATCAACATACAATACTAGGAAAGTTATTGTGCTCCCACTAGCCTTCTTATACACACAAGCCTCATCAGCGTTTTTGATGAAGCCAAATTTCTTTACTTCCTCATCAAAGCGGTGATTCCAGCTTCTCGATGCTTGTTTCAATCCATAGATGGATTCTTTAACTTGCATACTTTATTAGGATGTTTTGGATCGACAAAACCTTCAGGCTGAACCATATAGACATCTTCAGGCCTTAGACATCTAACTCTCAACGAATAAGAGGAACAAATTCCATCTTGATAACATACGTTTCTCACAAACACCTCGTGTCATGCCTGAACATACCCTTATGCACTGTCCACTATTTCAGGACAGTGAAGAATAAGCTCAAGGTATAACACTTGGTGAATATCAAAACCCAATATGTATCTCAGGTCTGACGATACCAAATGATATTCGCCTTTACTCAAATTTACTTATCATCAATCAAAAGATTCCATGTAGTAATATTTGAGATGCAGGTCTGTCCAATATTTGCATCCCACAAATATCCATGAACCTTGGTAGCAACCCATTGCTCTATATTCATCCTTATGTATATCAACCAATCCAAGTTCATAATAGTCTTACCCTCACACTTGTTCCCACATGTTTGAACGACTACGGACATTTAGAGTGAATATTTTACTCATGGATTAACATGCTAAAATTGGAACATTAATTGAAACATTATACCCAAGTAATTTTATTCAAATAAAGAGTTCCACATATCGAAATACAAAATTTACATATCAAATCCAATCACTAGAATATCGAAGTCCCATGGCACAAGTATGACCTTCATGCTTTGCCTTTTCAAGGAGCTTCGTGAGAGGATCCGCAATGTTTTGATCTGTATGAACTTTGGGAATACATATCTTTCCCTTTTCAACTTCATCTCGTATGTAGTTGAATCTCCGCTCAATGTGCCTAGTATTTTGATGAGCACGAGGTTCCTTGATTTGAGCAATCGCACCCTCGTTGTCACAAAAGATCTCTAGGGGGTCCTGAATGGAAGGGACAACCCCCAGATCGGCAATGAATTTCTTTAACCATGCAGCTTCTTAAGCTGCCAATGAGGCGATGACGTATTCTGATTCTGTAGTTGATAGAGCCACCACATCCTGTTTGGAGCTTTTCCAAGAGACTGCTCCTCCATTCAGAATGAAAATATATCCCGATTGCGACCGAGAATCATCACGATTGGTTTGGAAACTCGCATCCGTGTAACCCTTTACAACGAGTTCCTCATCACCAGATCCATAGATTAAGAACATGTCTCTTGTCCTCCTTAGTTACTTAAGTATGTTCTTAACAGCCATCCAATGACTGCTTCCAGGATTTTGCTGGTAATGGCTTGTCATGCTTAAGGCGCATGACACGTCTGGTCGAGTGCATATCATCGCATACATGATGGATCCAATAGCAGATGCGTATGGGATTGCCTTCATTTTATCTTGCTCATCCTTTGAGCTAGGACATTGAGTCGTACTCAATATTGTTCCTCTTTGAATAGGTACGGTACCTTTCTTAGAGTTTTCCATCTTGAACCTTTTCAAGATCTTATCAATGTACGCACTTTGGTTCAAACCAATCAACTTCCTTGATCTATCCCTATAGATCTTTATTCCTAGAATATAGTTGGCTTCACCAAGATCCTTAATGGAAAAACAACTTCCAAGCCAGGTTTTTACACCTTCCAAGGTTGGAATGTCATTTCCAAATAGTAGTATGTCATCAACATACAATACTAGGAAAGTTATTGTGCTCCCACTAGCCTTCTTATACACACAATCCTCATCAGCGTTTTTGATGAAGCCAAATTTCTTTACTTCCTCATCAAAGCGGTGATTCCAGCTTCTCGATGCTTGTTTCAATCCATAGATGGATTTCTTTAACTTGCATACTTTATTAGGATGTTTTGGATCGACAAAACCTTCAGGCTGAACCATATAGACATCTTCCTCAAGATATCCATTTAGGAAAGCGGTTTTGACATCCATTTGCCAAATCTCATAATCATAATGAGCAGCTATGGCAAACAATATTCTTATTGACTTTAGCATCGCAACAGGTGAGAAGGTTTCATCATAATCAACCCCTTGAGTTTGAGTGAAACCCTTTGCTACAAGTCTAGCTTTATAAGTATCCAAGTTTCCATGCATATCGGTTTTCTTCTTGAAAACCCATTTGCTTCCAACTACTTTTGAGTTAGGAGGTGGAACAACCAAGTCCCATACTTGATTGTCATGCATGGATTGCATCTCAACGCTCATGGCCTCGAGCCATTTGTCACAATCCGAATTGGACACTGCATCATGATATGTGGTTGGTTCATCTGAATCTACCACATAGCATCCATCCATGAAAAATCCGTATCTTTCAGGTGGATTACTAGTTCTACCACTTCTGCGAACGTTTTGTGTGTATTGATCAACCATATGATCATCTTCAACATCCTCATGTTGAGTGCTAGTTTCAACCAAATGTGCATCGGGTTGTGGTTCTTGATCCTCCTCAAGATCCACTGTTCTACTGCTAGTTCCTTCCATAAGAAACTTTGCTTCTAAGAACTCACCCTTTCTGGCAACAAACACCTTTTGTTCCAGTGGGTCATAGAAATAATATCCCATAGAATCTCTAGGATATCCAACAAAGATGCACTTGGTGGATCCGACTTCTAACTTGTTTGGGGTGGGAGTCTTAACATAAGCCTCACAACCCCAGACCCTTAAGTATGATAGAGATGGAACCCTTCCATGCCATATCTCAAAAGGTGTCCTTTCCACCTTTTTGGTTGGGGCCATATTTAGAATACGGGCCGCGGAGAGCAGAGCGAAACCCCAAAATGATAGAGGTAATATGCTCCTAGCCATCATAGATCGAACCATATCCAATATGGTTCGATTCCTCCTCTCAGACACACCATTATGTTGTGGTGTTCCAGGTGGAGTGAGTTGTGAGACAATCCCACAACTCCTAAGATGATCTTGAAAAACATCACTCAGGTATTCACCTCCTCTATCAGTACGGAGAACTTTAATTGACTTGTTAAGTTGATTTTCTACTTCATTCTTGAAGATTTTGAACATTTCAAAGGCTTCATCTTTGTGCCTTAATAAGTACACATACCCATAGCGACTATAATCGTCGGTAAAGGTAATGAAGTATCTTTCACCATTCCTAGTCATTGGCTTAAAAGGACCACATACATCCGAATGTATGATTCCTAATAAATCTTTTGCCCTTTCATTAGTTCCACTAAAGGGTGCCTTAGTCATCTTTCCTTGTAAACAAGATTCACATACATCAAATGAATTATATTCATTTGTTTTTAAAAGACCATTCTTTTGAAGTGTTTGTATACGTTTCTTGTTTATATGACCAAGACGACAATGCCAAAGATAGGTATCACTCAAGTCCAACTTGAGTTTCTTGGTGTTAGTATGGTATAATGAGTTATTTAGAGTATTTTCATGAGCCAATTCATAAATACCATTAATGGGAATGGCTTTAAAATAGAACATACCATTTAAAGAAACATGAATATCATTTTCAATAAAGGATAATACATATCCAAATTGTTTTAACAGGGCTACAAAGATAATATTCCTAGTCAAACTAGGAGCATACAAAACATTGTTCAAAATCACTTCCAAACCATTTGGAAGTTTCAAGATGTAGTCACCACGGGCTTTAACTTGAACTTTAGCCCCATTGCCCATGTAGAGGCTTACATCCACTTTCTTGAAGTCACTACTTCTTTTGAACCCCTGCAACAAATTGCAAATGTGAGTTCCACATCCGGTATCTAATACCCATGTGTTAGAAGATATCATGTTTAAATCAATATGGATCATGTATATTGTACCTGAGGTCTGCCTGGCATCCCTCTTTGCTTTCAACTCTTGGAGATGGACAGGACAATTCCTTGCCCAATGTCCAATCTCCCCACACTTGAAGCATGGGTCATTAGTAGCAACCTTTTGCTTTTTCTCTTGTGGTTTGGGTGGCACCCTTGCCACCCCTTTCCCCTTTCCCCAAGCGGGTCCCTTGCCCTTGGCAAGTTTTGCCTTAGGTGCGGGACGAGGCCTTTTATTGTTCCCACCTTCATTGATGGTGAGAACGGGTAAAACCCTTTTACCCATGGCCGCCTCGGCAGTTTTGAGCATTGAGTGAAGCTCACCAATGCTTTTGTCCCAAGCATTCATGTTGTAATTCATCACGAATGTCTCGAACCTCTTGGTAAGGCCATTCAGGATCAAATCCGTGGCCAATTCCTTCGAGACGAGACAATTAAGCCTCTCGAGGCAGTCAATGTGACTTTTCATCTTAAGTACATAAGATGAAACAGATTGGTTTTCGTCCATACGACATGCATGGAGTGCTCGAACCGTTTCGAAGCGCTCAACCCTTGCTTGCTGTTGGAATGTTTCCTTCAGCTGGGTTATCATGTCGTAAGCTCCGTGGTGTTCATACTCCTTTTGGAGATCCGGAGTCATGCTTGCAAGCATGAGACAAGACACTTGGACGGAGTCCTCAGTGTATTTAAGCCAATCGTTGTAGGCCTCCTCATCATCCTCGTTAGGTTGATCAGGGATAGGGTCGTCTAAAACATACGATCTTCTCTCTTGCTTGAGAACGATTCTCAAGTTTCGATACCAGTCGATAAAGTTGTTATGATTTAGACGTTCCTTTTGGAGGATTGCTCGTAGAGATTGGTTGGACGCGGATGAGTTATCGGAATTATCATTATGTGAGGCCATCTACAAAATTTAACAAAGTTTTATTTTAGTATTTTTGATATAGCCAATTTTAATAATTAATGCCTTTTAAGGCCATTTTACTATTAAAATATAGAACCCAACATTATATTCAAATTGTGGTTAGGTGACCTTTATCCCACGATTTAAATTAATAAGGTGGTCAACGATTGACGGTTGCAACCATTTGCAACTTCTAGATGTATGGGATCGACCTTTAAACATCATATGTAAAGTCGGCACGTTAATCCCATCAACACCATTTGGAAACCATATTTAGGTGATCCATTTAACATGGTTTGCAAATCAAGTTACCCTACTTGCACACACATGTGAGTTTACCCACATAAGTGGTTAGGTGACCTTCATCCCACCAATATGGTATCCCCACCTTAAATCATAAGTTCCCTCTAAATGGTTAGGTGACCTTTATCCCATTAAGAGTTTCCAAATGATTCAAGTGTTGTGCAAAAGGATAGTGTTGAACTTGTTAGTCAAAAGTTTAGAGATTTCATAATTCTAGTTTAGAAAACTCTATGTACTTGTATTTGCATGCTTTCAAATACAAGGTACCCGATAGTCCTTTGATTAAAACCAATTCTAATCTTTAAAACCATTAAATCAATTTAATAACCTTTTATTACCTTTTAATGATTAAGAACCATCATTTTAATAACTTGTTAAGTTTGTTAATAATTTGTAATGCATGTCAAAATTCAACCACTCAATTAAATAACAAACATCCAAACAAGTCATAAGCATAAACAACCATAATGTGCATAACCTTAGCAACTATTGTGACCATACTTGTTTGCCATCACAAGTGTGGTCATTAGGTCTTTCCTAAGGGTTGAAAACAACACAAAATAGGGTCTTGATGGACTCCCACTTGAACTTGCATCCATATGCATCGAGTCCTTCTTTGTGTCTTCCATTGTGCTTCGATCCCGAGCATCTTCTTTTACAAAATATATATATCCTAATACATATTTCTAGTAAAAAGAAAAAGGCTCCTAATCTATTATTACATCCCAATGAATAAATAGACAAATTACATTTTTAAACAAAGCACAAATGAATAATATTACAACCCAATGAATAAACAACCAAAACAAACATTTCAAGCATCCAAACAACACAAGGTCAAAGGCTAGGTTATGCACACTAACAACCAAGGATCATATCATCAAAACATACAATGAAACCCCACTTAAAACCTTCAAATTTCAGCCAACATAAACTGAAATTTTTGGTTTTAAACATTGTCCAAACAATCAACATATCATGATACATATCTTTCAAGATCTAATCACAAGCATGTGTGATATGACTTTGAAAGTTGGGGAATCATTCAAACAAAACATAGCAGCCCAAAAAACAGCCTATAACAAGTCTATAAACATCCTTAAAACCAATTTTAAAGGACAAATCAAGCAAGTCATCCACATAACCGGCTCTTGATGCCATTGTTGGGTTTGCAAGAACATAAAACGTAGTTTAACCATTTAAACTTTCAGAAAACGCAGCGGACAATCTTAGTTTTTGAATGATTTTCAAAACTGAAACATATGTTCTTAAGGTGACCATATTAGTGTACAAAACAAACCCATTTTACAAGGATCATTTATGTGAATAGACAAGCAAAGAAGACATAAAACGAGCATTATGGACAGCCATAAAGAAGCTGCCATAAACTACCTTGCAGCAGCAAAACAAGATCGAAATAGATGAAGATGATGTTGCTTTTGAGTGACTAATCTTCAAAAGAGAAGGCCTCAAATCCGTGATACCCCAAGCCCTTCAAACACCTTGCTTGTTAGGTTGCTACACCCAAAAGAACCTCTTCTTTTGCTTCACTAGAACTCGGAACTTCAGCCCCAAACTTTCTGCTCCAAGCTCGAAAACAAGCAGCCAAGTTGAGAGAGTTTTAGTGTGTGTGTGAGAGAGAGTCTTAGGAGAGTGATTGTGGTGTGTTGCATAAGTTAAGTCATGCAAGAACCAAGACCAAAAGGGGTTCTCCCAATGTCCTTGAGCGGCCGCAAGTTTTAAAACCAAAACAAGTTTTCCCACACTTTTATTTTGTATAAGTTGCACCCTTTTATTAATCATGTTGTAAAATTAAAACCTAGTTGTAATTTTATAACACAACACTCTTTTATAAGTCATTATCTAACCATTTTAAATAATGAAATAATAAATCTCTCTTGAACAAAATCATCCATATAATTTTGTTCTAACACAAAAGCATATTTAGAAAACCAATTTTCTAAATTAGGTGTCTATATTTGTTGCATGATCCTATCATTAAACAATATTTGATGGTGTTTGTCTAACTTGTTATTGGGTATGACCTGACTTGGATCATTACGCACTAACCACATCAA
The DNA here is from genome assembly GCA_025506515.1 of Flaveria trinervia. NCBI lineage: Eukaryota > Viridiplantae > Streptophyta > Magnoliopsida > Asterales > Asteraceae > Flaveria > Flaveria trinervia. Next base: position 57,559,381 of record CM046450.1, read on the forward strand.
TCTTATTTGTGTCTTGGGCATATAAGATCCAATATATAACATATGGCAACGACGAATGCTCCATCACCTGTCTGTTAACAGTTCAAGTTGTTGGACATGAGTGGTACATGGTCCACACAAGCCTATGGTGAATAACCCGGAAACCAACAAATGGTTCCGAAGAGGAAGGAGCAATACTCAGATGAGGATAAGAAATTGTTTGAAATTGATGCAAAAGCCCATGGAATTCTGGCCATGGCATTGCCTAATGAAATCTATCTGGGCTAATTCATTATGAAACTGCCCATGACCTCTGGAATGCCTTGAAAGAACAATTTGGAGGAACAGATGAGGCCTTGGAAAATAATAGAGAAATCCTTGCCCAAAAATATGAGACATTCTCTCATAGGAAGGGTGAGACACTGACTCAACAGTTTGAGCGGTTCTCTTGTTTGATCTCTGAATTAAAAATGGTCAAACATGAGTACACCAATAGCCAGATGAATAACAGATTTCTCAGATCACTGCCTGAGAGATGGGACACATATACTATTGTCCTACGCTCCAGTGCAAATTTGGACAAACTATCTCTCACCCAACTCCATGGGAAATTGCTCACATTTGAGAGAGAGATAGAACAGAAACGAAAACTATCATTATCTGGAAAGCTCACTCATGACTTTGTCCCTGGAAACACTGCCTTGGTTGGTCATGAGTCAGAATATGCTTCATCTGAATGCCAATTTGATGAGCATATTGATTTCTCTTCAAACACTTCTGATTCTGCATTTGTGAGTGTTGATAGTCAGTTTACTGGGTGTAATAATGACAATCTATGCTTCATCATGGATGATCTCAAGGGGATTGCTGATGATGACTTAGAAGAGATGGATATTTTGAGCCAAATGGCCTTGATAAACATCAGATCTCAGAAGTTCTACAAAAGAACAGGAAGAAAGTTCCCAGGACTCTCTGGCAAAACCAAAGTTGGTTTTGACAAGAGTAAGTTGAGGTGTCACAAATGCCATAGGCTTGGACACTTTGCTAGAGAATGTAGATCATCTGGATCTAATTCTTCTGCACCCTTTATGACTTTCCCTCGCAATAGTCAACAACACAGAAGGCAACATCCTGTCAATTCTAGTCATCATTCTCAACCACAATCTCCTAATTATTTTGTTCCTCAGGGTCCAATGCCATATCCTTACCCTTTTTATTACATGCCGCAAACTAGTCAAGTTTAAGCACCCATTGCTCAATAACCACATGCTCTACCTGAGCCTCAACCATCTCAATGTCATCAACCTCCTCAAACTCAACAACACAGCTTCTTCACCCCTGGAATTGTTGACTGCAGCAGTTTACCAGATGACATGTCTGGTCATGAACAACTGCTAACAGGTGCTGGTCAACATGGTGGTGACAGTCCTTTTGGGAATCTAGCACTTATGGCTCTGGAGTCTGCAGATGGATCATCCTCCAATGCCTCTTCATCACAGGTATCACAGGTATCCTCTGAGGCTAAGGCCAATTATGTTCTCAAACATGCATAGCAGCATTTGCCTCTATTAGAGAAGCAAATGTAGCTTTAATTAATAAGAACATAGAGCTAGAAAAGATCATTTCCAAAAGAAAAGCTGAGTTTGAGTCTAAACTTAAAGAGAAAAATGATGACATTTATAACTTAAATGCAAATCACTGATGATAAGGCTAGGGAAGAGGTACTTTTAGAAAAGTACAAAGACCTCAAAGAAACCCTTGCAGTCACCCAAGTAGAGTGTGATCGACGGGTACAATCATGCAAAGGTTTTGAAATGCTTCTTAGTAAGCAATCAGCTACCAATGTGAAGTTTGGCATTGGTTATAATCACACTGCTCCTCCTACAGATTTTGCTTCAAGAGAAGAAGTGAAATCTAATGGAGAAAGCAATAACCAATCCACCTCATCATGTGATTCACTTTCTGATAGAGTACCATTAGAAGTTGAAGTCAGTATTATTCTCTCGTTGAACCTATCAGCTCATCTTGATGGTTCAAATACTGACACTCACATGATCAAATAGTTGATCAACTCAGGAGTTATTTCTGAAAGTTCTGAAAGTCCTGAAAGGACTGGAGAGCAAGATTGAACACCTGAAGTTCAAACTCCAAATACTGTTAGCACTGAAGAGAAGAAAACTGTCAGTAGAAAGGGTTTGAAGACTACTAAGAGGAAGTCAAGAAAGCAAATAGTGCTTCCAAAGTGCTAAAGAACAAGTCTTCAGTAGTTTCATTCTCTTTAGTTGATGAACAACATAAGATGAAGAAGAAACCATGTGAAATATGTGGTTTGTTCAATCATCTTACAGATGATTGTTGGTACAAAAGAGGATCCAAACTCAAACACAAAGAGGAAATTAAAGAGAAAATGGTTAAAATGAAAACTGAGTTTGAAGCCACATTTGTACGAGCAACATCAAATCCTGTAACCCTTAAGTCCAAAAAGAAATCCAAAAAGGAAAGGGTTAAACAGGTAACAGCTGAGATTGCTCAAAAGAAGAAGGTGCAACATAGGAACTTATCAAACTACAATGCCAATATGTCTGGAGAGCTGAAAGCTTTATCACAAAATCAGACACAGCTGGTTATAATGGTTCAACATCTATTGGGAAGAGTTAACCAATTAGATGTTCCTATGTTGAAACCACACAAAAAGAGGTCCAACCCAAAGGATTTCTCTTCTTCACCATCTTCTTCTTCTCAGGCTGTTATTTCCAACAAACCTGTTAGTTTACCATCTGTTGATGAGAACAGGCCCAAAACCAAAACGGTTTGGGTCTCAAAATCTAACTAATTTGTTATGTTTTGCAGGGTTCTTCAACATACCACAGAGGCATCTGGTATGTAGACAGTGGAGGATCCATGCATATGATAGGAAACAGATCACTTCTTAATGACTACTCTCAACAAGGAAGGGGTTTGTGTCATTTGGCAATGATGCGAAGGGTTACATCATCGGCAAAGGCTTTGTTTCCAATGGGGAAATAAAGTTTGATGATGTTAACCATGTGGAAAATCTCAAGTACAAACTCTTGAGTGTCAGTCAAATGTGTGACAAAGGGCATGTTGCTCTTTTCACCAGTCAGAACTGTCAGATTCTGTCATCCAAAGTTCTAAGTTTGATTGATAAGGTGTTGGATGAATACACTCTCCTGAAGGCCAACAGGACAGGAAGAGTGTATGCCTTAGATCTTTCCAAGAAGATAGATCTCAAAGGCCATCCTTGCCGATTTTCCAAGGCTTCCCCTCAAGAATCTACTCTATGGCATAGAAGGCTGGGTCATGCTAATCTCAAAAACATAAATCAGCTGACAAACCATGGTTTAGTAAGGGGAGTGCCTATGAAGGAGTACAAATGTGAAGATAACTGCACTTCTTGTTTAAAAGGAAAACAACACAAAGCTTCATTTCCCTCCATAGAAGAACCTAAGTCCACTGCCTGCTTACAGCTTCTTCACATGGATCTCTTTGGTCCTGTGAGAGTGATGAGTATGGCTAAGAAGAAATACTGTCTGGTAATTGTGGATGATTACTCCAGATTTGTATGGACTTTCTTCTTGCATTCAAAGAATGAGGCAGCTCAGAAGATTATCAACTTTGTGTTGTATGTTGAGAAGCAGTATTCCCTCTCAGTCAAGTGTATTAGAAGTGATAATGGAACAGAATTCAGAAACATTACACTTGATGAGTTCTACCTCTCAAAGGGAATCAAGTGCCAGTTTAGCATTCCAAGAACTCCTCAACAAAATGAAGTAGTGGAGAGAAAGAACAGGACCCTTATTGAAGCTGCAAGGTCCATGTTGGCTGATTCTGGACTGCCAATGACTTTTTGGGCTGAAGCTGTCAATACAGCTTGCTATGTAAGAATAGAGTTCTAGTAAATCAGAGGTTGATGAAGACTCCATATGAAGTTCTTCATCATTTGGCCCCTCTAATTTCATTCTTCAGAGCTTTTGGGTGTCCTTGTTTCATTCTCAACACACGGGATCAACTCCAAAAATTTGATCCTAAGGTGGATGCAGGGTACTTTGTTGGTTATTCATCAACTTGCAAAGCATACAGAGTCTTCAACTGTAGAACAAAGATGGTTGAAGAGACTCTACATGTTAAGTTTAATGAATCTCCAAAGGACAAGATTCGACAAAGCCCTATGGAGCTATTTGATTTGGACATACTGCAACATGTTCCTTATCAAACTCCTGCTGTTGCTCCTGTCAACAGTTCACCACGTGGTGGTACTGCTGGTGCTGATGATAATGATGATTGCAGTACTCACCTCTTCAGGTTTAGTGACCAACTGCCTGTGTCCTCTAAACCTGATGCTCCTGTAGCTTCAGTAGCTTCATCCACAACAAGTGCTGATGAGGTTTCTGCATCTTCAACTTCATTTGAGTTGCCACCATCTACATGGTTTCAAGAATCTACATCAACATCTGTTGCTACTGAAGGTTCTACAAACACTTGCACTGATCTCATTGTTTATCCAGAGCTGAAGAATCACCCAATGTCTCAAATAATTGGTGATATCAATGCTGGAGTTTCAACCAGAAGTCAATTGTCCAATTTCTGCTTCTATGCTCTCTTCATTAGTCAGCTAGAGCCAAAGAATTATCATGTTGCACTTAGAGACAATGGTTGGTTAAAGCAATGCAGCTTGAGCTCCTTCAGTTCAAAAAGCAGCAAGTGTGGGAGCTTGTTCCTTTTCCCCCAGGTAAGTGTGCAATAGGCACTAAATGGGTGTTTAGGAATAAAACAGATGAAAATGGGCTTATTGTTAAGAACAAGGCCAGACTGGTTATTCAGGGGTTTGCACAAGAAGAAGGTATTGATTATGATGAAACCTTTGCCCCTGTAGCCTGACTGGAGGCAATTAGATTGTTCTTAGCCTATGCTGCACTCCACAATCTTAAAGTTTTTCAAATGGATGTTAAAAGTGCATTTTTATATGGTACAATAAAAGAAGAAGTTTATGCGTGTCAACCACCAGGTTTTGAGGATAATAAACACACAGAATGGGTATACAAGCTTGATAAGGCTCTTTATGGGTTGAAACAAGCTCTAGAGCTTGGTATGAGACATTATCTAACTTTCTTCTGCAAAATAATTTCACTAGAGGCTCCATAGATAAAACTTTATTATTAAGAAGGTGGATCAGCATAAGCTACTTGTTCAAATTTCTGTTGATGACATTATTTGCATCCTCTGATCCCCAGTTGTGTGATGATTTTACTAAATTTATGCAAATGAAGTTTGAAATGAGTGCAATGGGAGAATTACAGTTCTTTCTAGGCTTGCAAATCAAAGAAAAAGCTGATGGAATTTTCATTCATCAGTCTAAATATACAAAAGATCTTTTAAATAAGTTGATTTACAAAACTGTAAGCCCTGTGCTACTCTCATGTGCCACACCACACAATTGGATGTTGATCAGAAAGGTAAAGCTGTTGATGAAACACTTTACAGATGTATGATTGGGTCCTTGATGTATTTAATAACTTCTAGACCAGATATTATGTTTGCTACATGTGTTTGTGCTAGATTTCAGGCTGCACCTAAAGAGTCTTATCTGATTGCAGTCAAGAGGATCTCTAGATATTTGCAAGGTACACAATCTTTAGGTTTATGGTATTCCACTGGGCACTCTTGCAAATTAGTTGCTTTCTCTGATAGTGACTATGCAGGGTGTAAGTTGACCAGGAAATCAACTTCTGGTGGATGTCAATTCCTAGGAAAGTGTTTGATTTCTTGGCAGAGTAAGAAACAAACATCTGTTGCTACATCCACTACTGAAGCCGAGTACATTGCTGCTGCATGTTGTACATCCCAAGTACTTTGGCTTCAGAATCAACTTTTGGATTATGGCATTACAGAGACTAAGACTCCGTTATTAATGGATAGTGCTTCAGCTCTTTGCATTGTCAAAAATCCAGTCGAGCACTCTAGGACCAAACATATAGAAATCAGACATCACTTTTTAAGAGATGTTTTGAAAAGGGTCTAATTAATCCTTGTTTGTGCTTAGTGCTGATGAGCTTGCAGACATTTTTACTAAGCCTTTGGATAGTTTAACTTTCCACAACCTAGTGTTAAGGCTTGGTATGCTGCAGCTAGAATAAGTGACAGCTACTGATGCTCTCAGTAATAAGTACTGATGATCATTGGTAACCATGTCACATATAAGTACTGATGAGTTCTTTTACCCTCAGTAGTTTTTATAACTACTGAAGGATAAATGCCTCACAAGTACCGAAGTACGTTATCTGTTCTAAACTACTGATGTAGTTACAACTACTGATGTAGTTACAACTACCAAAATCAGTAAAAACAGATAAGTACTGACGTCCTATGAAACACCTGAAAAGCAAATGAAAAGTCTAATGAGTAAGTGTGAGGACAGTAAGAAACAACTGAAAAGCAAAGAATTGATGAAAACAGCTGATGAGTAATTTCTCTTTAGTTGTTTCTACAACTGCTGTTTCTAAACAACTGAAGCAAGACCACAGTCTTCAGTAGTTTCACAACTACTGATAACTAATACCAAGTCTTCAGTTGTTTACAACAACTGATGGCAAAACCACTGTCTTCAGTAGTTTCACAACTACTGATGACAAAAACCAAGTCCGAAGTTGTTTACATCATATGAAGTCAAAACCACTACCTTCAGTAGTTTCATAACTACTGATGGTTAACACCAAGACTTCAGCTATTTCAACATCTGATGGTCAAAACCAAGTCTTCAGTTGTTTTATAACAACTGATGACAACACCACCACTGTCAGTCGTTTTAAACCTCTGAAGGTTAATACCACGTCATCAGTAGTTTCAAACAGCTGATGACCACACCAAAACCTTCAGTAGTTTTCTTTCAGCCTTTTCCTCTCCCTACCCTATAAATACCTGTCTTCTTCTCAGACGTTCCATTAGCCGTTCTTCTGACCTTCATACTTTCAAAAATGGCAACCATGAGTCTAAAACCCCAACATAACTATGTCGCCTACCTCACAAAATCGGCCTTCTGGACAAAGTTAGTTCACGCCATAGACCTAATGGCTGATTCTCAATATAATACAGCTCTGCTCTTAAACCCGACCATCTACCCAGAGTCACTCAGTCAGTTTTGGTCCAATGCCTACGTTCACACTGATGTGCCTACCGGCCAAATCTCTGTTAGGTCATTGGTTAACCAAAACCAAGTAGAGGTTACACCTGAAAGCATTCGTAGAGTGCTAAATTTAAAAGATGCTGCTTGTGTGACTGAGTACCCGAAGGGCACAACTGATATGTCCTTCATCAACAATGGGTACGACGGAAGTCTTCGAGCTGCTACCATATTGAAGAAGAACTTCCCAGATGCTGAACAATTAATATTTCATATGGTGAATGTTTGCTTAGCCTCGAAGACATCCTCATGGGATCAAATGTCTTCCCGGTGGAAACAGGTATTATATTCGATTCTAGAACACCAACCTTTAAATTTTTCACAAATTGTGTTTCTAGAAATCAAAGATCTGGCACAGAAACCTGTGGGAAAAAGATGGCTATTATATCCCAGGTTTCTGATGGCCATAATTTTTAATGAATTACAAACTGATGGCCTTGTTGGCCTTAGTGTCCCTGCACCAGCTGTTCTAGCTAAGGTATACTCCAGGCATAACTCCGACCAATCCCTCAAAGAAGCTGCCCGGTTGCTAAAACCCACGCAACGGAACCCCCAGCTTCATTTCCAGATCCAAAGTCCCCACCCAGCCAAAATCCAAACCCAAACAAGCTAATTAGGGAGATGAGTCCCCTGATGATGCTCCTGTACCACCTGAACAGGATAAACCTACTGGTTCAAACCCCCTAGTAGTGTTAATGACTCAACCAGCCACAGCCGCACAGGTATCCTCTCAAAAGGATCCTGTTGCAACCATTTCAGGGGAAACCACATTGTTGAGACCTCTCTCACTTGAGGAGGTTATCATTGAAGAGAATCCCTCTCCCCGGATGCAATCAGCTTCTATCCCCTCTCCCCATGCAAATGCCCCTCAAAGCCCAACCATTATAATTGCCAATATGCTGACTCAGCTGCATGCCTCTCCTCCTCCCCTACAACCACCAACAAAGGGAGAACTACAACACTTGAGGATAAGGATCCACATGCTTCTGACAACCCACAGCACCGGGGTTTATCGTTCTATCTCCTGGTGTGGATATGGAGACCAGAACATCTGGTGAGGCTACCACCTCCTCTGAATCAGCATATGATCAGACTGAGGCTGGTAACATAACTAAGACCTCATTAGAGGCAACAACTGATAACGAACAAAGTCCTGAGGCTGGAAGTCCCTAGTTCCAAGACAAAGGGGCACATGCTACAACTGGTCTACACCAGTGCATGTACATCCTGCTACAAGCAGGAGGTTAGGTGATTTAGCATCTGCGGATGATGACCTGGGCTTTTCTATGATGTTCTTGCCCAGAACACATTCCTTGAGAGGAAGTCAGTAGGCTGCAAAAACTACTTGCCCAATTCTCTCAAGGAGAAAGACCATCTGCCAAACACATCAACCCAACAAATGGCACCTTCCTCTGAAGGTCCCTTAAACACACAGCCACTACAAAACTCTCAGCCACTACCTCTGTTTCTAGCCCCATTTCTCTGGACCAAAACCCCCCTGAACAAATGGATGCTATCCTTCAAAATCCCCTATCTCTCATCACACCGCAGCTAAACGAATTTGTTATTAAAACTGTTGATGAGAGACTTTCTTCTGTCTTACAACCCGTGGTGGAGGATGTACTGAGCCAACAACTTTCTGCTACTCAATCCCTTGCAACCAATGCACACCAAAAAGGGGGAGAGTTCAGCAGTGAAGCTAAAAGAAAGAGGATGGAGAAGGAGAGAGAGAAACAGAAGGATAAAGAGGTGGAAAAAGAGAAGGATTGTGTGTATGAGGCCAAAAAAGAGAAGGAGAATGTGATTGAGAAGGGAGCTGAAATTGAAAAAGTACATGAAAGTCAAAAATATTTTCATGTCACATACAAGAAAGAAGAGTGCTGAGAGAAAGAGAAGAACTTGAACGAAATGGTTAAAGAGGCTGATGCTGAACACAGCAGATCAATGGAAAATATCATTGATCAGCTGTTTAGGCAAGGTTTTGACACTGAAAAGCTGGATTCTGAAATAAGAAGATTAGAGATCGAAGAGATCCAACAAAGATGGGCCAGCTACAGCACTATGGATAGAGAGAGACTTGAGATCATGATCAGATTTATCAGCAAATACCTTGGGAGATCATTGATCGAAGTAAAATCATGGACCAGGGACAACATCTTGGCCATAACCTCCAAGATCTGTTCGTCTGAAGCATACACTAAGGGTTTAGTAGTCGAAGCTTTGAATGAAGCAGGAGCAGGGAGCAGGACTGAGCTAGCCAAACACTCAAAAGCCAAACTCACCTCCAAAATGCTGACTCAGCCTGTCAACATTCCATCTCCAAAACAACCACAACCACAACCACAAAACCAACTCCCTTACCCTCAAAACCAACAGCCGATGATGCACCTAGAGAAGAAGAGAAGGGTTGAGGCTTGTGGAAGAAGAAGAAAATGATGATGAAGAAGATAGGCTGCCGATCTCAGCTGTTCTGCACTTGCCTAAGGCCAAAATCTCTCTTGCAATAACTCCTGAGCAACAAAGAGATGCAATCAAAGTGAAATTAGAAGAAGAAGAACAACACAGATTGCATGATGAAGAGTTATTAAGGAGAGTAGATAAAGCTTATGCAGCCACTTCCTCCATCATCAATATGAAAAAACAAGCTCAGAGGATCTATACTCTTAGACATACTTTCCAATATGTGAAAGAAAGAGTAAGAATTTGGCCTGATCCTAGGGTGGCTCACAGAATACAAAAGAAAAACATCCCTCAGATATACATTGGTCAAGTCAAAAAGATTGTAGATGAAGTGATCTCCTTGGCCATTGTAGTTTCACCCTGGGAAATCCTGGAAGATTTCAAAGAGGCTACACCTCAAACATGCCTCCACAAAAGATGCTAGAGAAAGAATGATCAAAAAGGGGCTGGTGTATAAGAGGCTGGTGTATAAGAGGCTGAATGAGATCAGAAAGGATGAGTTACCACTGATGTTAGAAGGTCATCATCCTGTTGAATTTGCTTACAGACAGATTACAACAGTGGTACTCAGAAATGGAAAACAGGTCAAATTCCTGTCTGAGTACTATGGGCCAGAAGGATTCTTTGATGGTGAGGCAGAGGAGCTCACCATGGAGGAACAAATTATATTTTTGGAGGCCTACACCAGGGAATCCTACAAGCTCATATTGGGAAGTGAGTCTCATGGATGGGGGAACAGCTCAGTGTCCTTCCCCAATACAGAGCTCCCATCCATACATTGCCAACCAAATCATCAGAGACTCATTCCCAGGCCAGTGCTTATATGGGTCATCTTCTCAACTGATCAAGAAGGAAAAACACGAACCATTTTGCCAACAATAAGTGGGAAAATAAATCAATTAGAGGTTTTGGCTGCATTGGTTCAGGGGAGTTTGTTGGACCAAAAGAACCAATGAGCCAAGATCAGAAAACCTCTAAGTCCCACATGATATCACAACAACTGCTGAAGGCTTCATCAGCAGTTCAACAAGTGCTGAAGACTTCAACAGCTGAAGATCAAGTACTGAAGCTCAACAGCTGAAGAACAAAAGTGCTGAAGTACAACAGCTGAAGAAAACAAGTGCTGAAGCACACAGCTGAAGAGTCCACAAGTGCTGAAGATCAACAACTGATGTATAAAGTCACAAGACAAAGACTGAAGACATCAGCTGATGACATCTACTGAAGTCATCAGATGATGAAACGTCTGAAGTTCAAGTCTGAAGACCAAGTACTGAAGTTTCAGTAGTTTGTCACAACAGCTGAAGAGTACTTCTTCAGTAGTTGTGATATCAGTAGTTTTATGTTATTACTTTCAGCAGTTTTGTAAAACGACTGAAGAGCTTGTTCTTCAGTCGTTGTAGTTTCAGTAGTTTCTTTTCAGTAGTTGTAGTAACTGATAACACTTAGTATTTTTGTAAGAAGATGTCAGTTGTTTTGAAATCTTTAGTAGTTGTGTTACAGTTGTTTAAATAATTCTGTTAGATGTCACTATCAAGTGACATCAGCAGACGTCACATCTCCTATATAAGGAATGTTCCAGCACGACATTCCTATATAAGGGATGATTAACCTGATGGTAGTGTGTGACACTTTTTGCCACCACGAAAGCATGTGATTGAATGAAATATCTTTTTGCAGAAACTTTCTCTCTATAACTAATTCTGTTCATTGCAATATCTTTGGTATTCTTGCTCGAATTGTGCTAGTTGGTACTCTATTCCGCTGCTGAAATCATTAGAATCGATCAAACTAGATGTTGAGATCCTATCAGAAGATCTTTATTGCTTTGTAGTAACGGATGATTACACATAATTCTCTTGGCTGATGTTTCTAAAAGCCAAATCAGAAACTTTTGAATCATTCAAAACCTAGTAACTACATTGGAATCACTCTACAAGTTTAATGTAACACAGATTCGATCAAACAACAGCACAGAGTTCAAGAATTAGTGGATGGAGGCATACTATAGAGAAAGAGGAATTGTTCACCAATCACCTCTGCCTACACTCCACAGATGAATGGCGTTGCTGAAAGGAAGAATCGCAGCTTGATAGAGACTGCCAGGACAATGCTTGTCGACTCGAAACTGCCAATGCAATTCTGGAATGAGGCAGTGGCTAATGCTTGTTACACGCGTAATCGAGTTCTAGTGCTCAACAACATGGAAAAACATGTTATGAACTACTCCAGCGACGTAAACCTAACGTGGAGTATCTAGAACCGTAGTTCAGCGAGAACGTAGAAGAAGGTATCTTTCTTAGATACAGCATACCAGACAAGAGTGTTTACAACAACTCAATGGGTCAGGTAGAAATGTGGTGCAATATTGATGTTCAAAGATTCACCAACCCCCTGATGCGAAATGGCTCTTATTCTTCTTCGACTATGATGGATTCTTAAATCATTCAATCTACCGCCTTCTCATATAGATGACGAGCTTTCTGCAAGGATGATGTATAACGTTCTAAACACTCCTCCGCCAGACTCGACATCAACTGGTCTATTAGATGATACTTCTAGCCCTTCAGGGGGAGACCTTGAAGTAAGTGAGTCTTCATGTGATGATGAAGTAGTTAAGACTACTAATGTGGACCAAGAGGAACAGACTCCCCTAAATGAAAGTAAACAAGCATCAAATCCTGATGCCTCTAACACTTTGGAACCTCATACTCCAACAGCTACAGATCCTAAACCTTGGTTTAACAATGGATAATGAGGTAGTCGTACAACGACTCCTGGATCTCGGATACATTTTTATCATCCCTTGGACAATGTCATTAAGGATGTTCGATTAGGAGTACAAACAAGAAATCAGCTACACTAAGCTGATTATGCCTCGGTAATGGAAAAGGGATATCTTCACGATGGTTGTTATCGATGTTTTGTGTCTCAATTTAAGCCAAAATATGTGAGTGACGCCTTAAACGATGAGGCATGGGTCAGTGCAACGTAAGAAGAACTCCTATAGTTTAAGAAGTGGGGACTATGGACCCTTGTGGACAAACCAAAAAGTTCTAAAGTGATTGGCAATAAATGGGTGCTGAAGTGCAAGAAAGATGACCAAGGGGTTATAATCAGGAATAAGGCTCGACTTGTAGTTTAAGGATTTCGAGTAGTCGAAGGCATAGATTACAATGAAGTGTTTGCACTGGTGGCAGGATGGAAGCAATACGTATATTTCTAGCCTATGCATCCTACATGAAGATTAAAGTTTATCAACTAGATGTGAAAAGTGCATTCCTTTATGGTGAATTCCGTGAGACGGTCTATGTCAGTCAACCGAAGGATTTGAGGATCCTTATCATCGGGACATAGTTCACAAGCTGGACAAGGCTCTTTACGGGCTCCATTAAGCCCTAGAGCCTGGTATGAGAAACTCTTAACTCATCTTGTGCAACACGGTTTTCGAAGAGGAGTGATTGACTGTACATTGTTCATCAAAGAAAAAGGTGGAGATTTACTGCTGGTACAGATCTATGTGGATGACATAATTTTCGGTTCCAAAAACGAAGACTTATGTAAAGAATTCGAATCTATAATGAAAGCAGAATTTGAGATGAGTACCATGGGGGAGATGAAGTTCTTTCTCGGATTACAAGTGGATCACACACCAAAGGGAATCTTCCTACATCAGACCAAATATGTAGGAGATATCCTCAGTCGATTCGACATGGAGAATGCTTTGGTAGCTGGAACTCCACTGGCCACGAACCATGATGTAGTACCTAATGAAAATGGTGATCTGGTTAATGCCACCATGTACAGAGGAATGATCGGATCTCTCATGTCTTTGTTCCAGTTATCAGGCGAAACCAAAAGTAAATCATCTCATCGGGGTTAAAAGGATCTTTCGTTATCTGAAGGGTACTCCAACACTTGGGTTGTGGTATCCCTATGACAATGACTTTGAGCTTACATCATATAGCGACTCAGATTATGGTGATTGCAAGATGAATTACAAGTGAACATCAGCGGGATGTCAGTTCTTTTGTAGACGGCTAGTCACCTGGTAGTGTAAGAAGCAGACCTCAGTTGCTCTATCAACATGTGAAGTTGAATACGTTGCTGCTCGCAAATAATTTGGATTGCACAGCAAATGCCGACTATGGTTTGAATTTTCTAACACCCCTATTTTTGTTGATAATTCTGATATATATAGTTGTGACCAAAAATCTGGTCCAACATCCAAAAAACAAAACACATTGGTATTAAATATCACTTTACACGTGTCTATTTTGTAAAGAAATTAATCGATGTTGTTAAAATTAATATTAATTTTCAACGCGCTGACCTCTACACAAAAGAATTTGACAAACAGAGTTTTATATCTCTTAGAGGTTAATGGCGTGAAAAAGAAAAGTGATGTGATTCAAGAAGAAGAAAGTTCGTAATCTGACTAGTATGTCTCATTTTCTTTTATTTTATTTACTTTATTTTATTTTACTATCTATTAAAATCCAAAAACCCAAAAAGAGTTTCGGTTTTAGCATTCTAAGGGGAGAATAATCGTAGGTTAGTATTAAATTGCAGTATTTATTTACTTCAAAAATGAGGGGGGAGGTGTAGGTTAGCTGAAAGAACTAAAATCAATCTATGATTATGATTCAAAGATTATGGATAATGATACTACACAGGGAACACATTGGTTAGGACTTCATACCAATTTGCTCAAAATGTTATAATCAATAGTTAAGATAGTAAAAGGTTTGAAAGTGCATGAGGTCAAACTCATGAGTATGAGCCAATCATACAATTGAATCATAAGTATGAGCCAATCGCACGATTGAACCATAAGTATGAGCCAGTCACACGATCGGACCATGAGAATGGGAAAACCATGCGATTGGACTACAAGACTGAACCAATCGTATGAATCGATGAAGGAGTATGAGCTAGTCGCACGACTAAACCCTAGTCGTACGATTGAAGCATAAGTATTGGTGCAGTCTGCCAGCTTAAGCATGAGTATGGACTCAGTCGCACGACTGCAGCATAAGGATGGGTCCAGTCACATGACTGAAATTTAAAAGAGCATATATAAGGCGTCAGTCGATCGTAACCTTACCACCCTTCAAAGCTCTCTGCAACTGCTCATACGACGACACATTGCCCAAATTTAATTTTCCTGTTCTTACGTTCTGATCTGTGTTTCTAATAGTTGTGCGACTCATCTACAAGTACTGGGAGATTACAATCAATCAAAATCAACATCTTAATCGCATCCTTAAAGGTCGATTGGGCTAAAACCTAGAACTGAGACTAAAACCCTAAAACAGACCACTTAATTGGACATAAATGTTGATTTAAAAGACATTAAGTGTTACTTCGAGTATCTATGAGTCTAATGCATCTAAAAACAAAGGATAATATCAAGTTTTGACAAAGAATCGAATCTAGGGTGTTCAACAGTGTAGGATATGAATGGTCATCCTGATGAACACTAGTCGCACGATTGAGCCAGGGAAATGACTAAATAGCACGATGGAACTCAAACGCAGGCTCAATTGTACGACTGAACTTAATCGTACGACTTAAACTCAGTCGTATGTTCAATCGAACGATTGACCCAGTTTTATCTAAAATAGCTAAAGTTTTAATTGTCACCTTCTATACACAACTCTAATGTATATCTTTCTTGTGTTATAGCGACATGGTTGATAGATGGACCATGGCCCCCAAGCACAACATCTATGCTCACTTAGATGCTACCACTCGAAATGCTTTCGAGTTTGTAGGGATCATAGCCTTTCTCAGGAGATCGAGGATCTTAAAGGCCATATCTACACCTTGCACTCCATACAGATCACTACAACAGATCTTCTAGGAAGGGGCTACTATTGATAGCTTCACTGAGCCATACAGTATTCGGAGCTCGATCTTCGGACAAGTGATCAGTGGTACTGCAGCCCATCTTAGGCAAGTCCTGGATTTGCGTGAGGATGGTGACCACCTGACCAAGCTACATCCTCTGACCGTTATAGGATGCTTTTTGAGGATAAAGTACACTGGGGACATCAACGCAGGTGTGCTCAACAAGAGCAACATGTGCCTGCAGTATAAGTACTTGGCCCATGTCATCCTGAAGTGCTGAACCACCCATTCAGTTTCTCCCACATGATATTCTCCTACATGGTCGAGAACATAGAGGCCAAGGGCAAGGAAGGCTTTTGCATGTACCCAAGGTTTATGCATATAATCATTGATGAGAACCTTCCTTTGCTGCTAGGAGAGAGGGATGATGCAGTTGTCCTAGAGATTATGGATGATACATCATTGGGTCGGATGAAGGTGTATCGGGGGAAGCAAGTGAAGCCCCTGGTGAGGAGATTGTTTGGTCACTTCGCCAACGAGGAGTATGGGGCGCCATCTTGAAAGAAGTGGCATCATGATGACAGTGAATCCGATGTTGAGCCCATCATGGCACCCACAGATGAAGACGAAGATGGCAATGATGACGATGATCAGGGTTAATGTGGTGAGGCACCTAGTGGAACAGAAAAGGCTGCTTTGCACCAAGAATTCTTGGCCGATGAAGATGAAGAGATGATGAGCCATTTGTGAGGACTTTCGGGAGGTGGGTGTGGCCACCGACAAAGGGAAAGAGGCGATTGGCATATGCCAAGCTGAGTCGAAGGGTGTTGCTGCTGATGTTACTGATCGTACTTACACACCCTGACCAGCACATCAGCCAAGGGGGAGCTTCTTGTTCTAAGGGCTCGAGGAGGAAGAGAATGGCCTATTGCTTAGGAAAAAGACTAAGTAAGCAAGGTTTACTTTGATGACTTCTTCCCCACCCACTACCACAACCACCACTACAGCCACACCCACCACCACAGCCACATCCACCACCACTGCCACTACCACCACCACCACAGCTACTACTACCACCATCACTTCTCCCACTACCACTATCACTCCTCCCACTACCACTATCACTCCTCCCACCACCACTACCATAGCAACTCAACCAAATCCCACTCCCATTCCACCTCCCATCTCCACCTCATCCACCACCACCACAACTACTCATCAAGCTGGACCCTCCACCCAATCGACAGTTACACCTAGATTTGCTCTACTAAATGTCGAGTTAGTGGAACAAGTTGCTAAACTCAACCATATTATCTAAGGCTACTTGCCATCAATAAGTTAAGGGCTACTCAGTTAAACAAGATGATGAAGGTGAGTGCAGCTCATGCAAAACACATGGTAGAGTTGAGCGAGAAAAACACTCAGTACGAGAGAGTGTTAGGCCGAGCCCACCAAGCACTGACAGGTCAAAATGAGTTGGTGTTGGCTTCAGTGAAGAGGATATAGGAGATTGAGCAGAAGAAAAAAAAGATACTGCTAAAGCTCAAGGGATCAAATAGCGAGCCATTAAAGATAAAGGATGGTGATCATGGTAATGATGATGATGATGATGAGGATGAAGATGATTCTGAATTAGATGTTGAGGAAGGAGGACCGAGCAGAAAAGATTAAGAGGATGATGATGATGAGGAAGGTGATGCATCTGCATTAGCCTCAAATCCACAAGCTCAGGAGAGGGGCACTAAAAGAAGCCAAGATCAAGGAGACTCGTCTCAGCTCCTCCAGCTGAAGAACCAACCGATCAAGACAAAAGTAATTATTAGATCTCTTTGTACTTAAAAACTTTTGTACTTGAATTGTATATTACATTAATGTAATTAATGATCATTCATGTTTGTTTATGTTTTAATGTTTTATATAATGACTTATGTGTGATGTGCTTAATGTTAAATCAAATAGATGAAGCTCAACTTACAGATGAGTATGATGTCTGTTGGACCAAAAGAACCAATGAGCCGGATCAGAAAAACCTTTAAGTCCCACAGACGTCACAACAACTACTGAAGACCACAACAGCTGAAGACAACAGCTGATTACAAAGTCTGAACACAAGTGCTGAAGACAAAGTCTGAAGACAAGTGCTCAAGACAAAGTCTGAAGACAAGTGCTGAAGACAAAGTCTGAAGACAAGTGCTGAAGACAAAGTCTGAAGACAAGTGCTGAAGACAAAGTCTGAAGACAAGTGCTAAAAACAAAGTCTGAAGACACAAGTGCTGAAGACAAAGTCTAAAGACACAAGTGCTGAAGACAAAGTCTGAAGACACAAGTGCTGAAGACAAAGTCTTAAGACACAAGTGCTGAAGACCAAAGTATCAGACGTTGTCACAACAGATGAAGAGGTCTTCTTCAGTAGTTGTGACGGTTTACCTTTCAGTAGTTTTATGTTTAATCTATTTAGTAGTTTGACACAACAGCTGAAGAATACTTCTTCAGTTGTTGTGCTCATCAGTAGTTTTATGTTTTTCAGTAGTTTTGTAAAACGACTAAAGAGCTTGTTCTTCAGTCGTTGTAGTTTCAGTAGTTTTATATTTTGTACTTAACACTCTGATATGTTCTCAGTAGTTGTGAACATTTCAGTAGTTTGTTAAGAGTTAGTTATTTTGGTACTAGATCTGCCAGTTGTCACTTTCCCGTGATAACAGCAGCGATTGCACTCTATATAAGGAGTGTCAACCTATTGTAATAAGATGGAATGATTTGATCAGAAATATTCAATATATAGAAACATTCCTTGTTACAGAAATATATTCTCTCGTTATAATCGTATTTGTTCTTAATGCATACGAGTATCAAATTCTTGCTACAATTTGTCTAATTCTTGTTCTTACTCCGCTGCGTTACGCTCTAATACATCAAACTTGTGATCACTGATCCTGACAAATGGTATCAGAGCAGGTAATCATTGATCGATCTAATAATTGATCATTGAAACTACTATTCAAGATCCAAGTTTGATTGAATTAGCATTTTTTTTGCAAGAAACGGTTATAGAGATTGAATTTTCTGTGTTTCTGGTCATTCATTCTGAGATTTTCTGTTGGTTTTCATTGAGTCTGTTGTGGTGTGTGTAAAAACTTTTAAAAGCTTGAATTAAATTGTATTTGGACTGAAAATGACTACTCCTTCCAATGATCCTCACAATACTGGTTCCTCAACCAAGCCTCCAATGCTGGTTAGGAATGAGTATAACATATGGCAACGACGAATGCTCCATCACATGTGTGTTAACAGCGCAGGTTTTTGGACATCAGTGGTACATGGTCCACACAAGCCTATGGTGAATAACCCAGAAACCAATAAAATGGTTCCAAAGAAGAGGGAGCAATACTCAGATGAGGATAAAAATTGTTTGAGATTGATGCAAAAGCCCATAGAATTCTGGCCATGGCACTGCCCAATGAAATCTATTCTGGGCTAATGAATCATGAAACTGTCCATGACCTCTCGAATGCCTTGAAAGAACAATTTGGAGGAACAGATGAGGTCTTGGCAAATAATAGAGAAATCCTTGCCCAACAATACGAGACAATCTCTCATAGAAAGGGTGAGACACTGACTCAACAGTTTGAACGGTTCTCTTGTTTGATCTCTGAATTAAAAATGGTCAAACATGAGTATACCAATATCCAGATGAATAATAGATTTCTCAGATCACTGCCTGAGAGATTGGACACATATACTATTGTCCTACGCTCCAGTGCAAATTTGGACAAACTATCTCTCACCCAACTCCATGGGAAATTTTTCACATTTGAGAGAGAGATAGAACAGAAATGAAAACTGTCTTCATCTGGAAAGCTCACTGAAGACTTTGTACCAGGCAACACTGCCTTGGTTGGTCATGAGTCAAAATATGCTTCATCTGAATGCCAGTATGATGAGAATATTGATTTCTCCTCAAACACTTCTGATTCTGAGTTTGTGAGTGTTGATAGTCAGTTTACTGGGTGTAATAATGACAATCTATGCTTCATGATGGATGATCTCAAGGGGATTGCTGATGATGACTTAGAAGAGATGGATATTTTGAGCCAAATGGCTTTGATAAATATCAGATCTCAAAGTTCTACAAAAGAACTGGAAGAAAGTTCCCAGGACTCTCTGGCAAAACCAAAGTTGGTTTTGACAAGAGTAAGTTGAAGTGTCACAAATGCCACAGGCTTGGACACTTTGCTAGAGAATGCAGATCATCTGGATCTAATTCCTCTACACCTTTTTGTGACTTTCCCTTGCAATAGTCAGCAACACAGAAGGCAACATCCTATCAATTCTAGTCATCATTCTCCATCATAATCTCCTGCATATTTTGTTCCTCTGGGTCAAATGCCATATCCTTACCCTTGTTATTACATGCCCCAGTCAAATCAAGTTCAAGTTCCTATAATACCACAACCTCATGCACTACCAGAACCTCAGCCATCTCAATCTCATCAACCTCCTTAACCTCAACAACACAACTTCTTCACCCCTGGAGTTGTTGACTGGAGCAGTTTACCGAATGACATGTCTGGTCATGAACAACTGTTCACAGGTGCTAGTCAACATGGTGGTGACAGTCCTTTTGGGAATCTAGCTCTCATGGCCCTGGAGTCTACTGAGGGTTCCTGCTCAAATGCATCATCTTCACAGGTAACTCAGGTATCTTCAGAGGCTAAAGCCAAGTTATGTTCTGAATCATGCATTGTTGCCTTTGTCTCCATTAGAGAGGCAAATGTAGCATTAATAAATAAAAAACTTAAGTTTGAGAAAACCATTTCCAAAAGAAAAGCTGAGTTTGAGTATGCTCTTAATAGTAAAAATGATGAGATTTATAAGCTTAAATGCCAATTAAATGATGAAAAGGCCAAGCTAGAGGTTATTCTGGAAGACCAGAGAAGTCTCAAAGAAACCCTTGCAGTCACCCAGGTAGAGTGTGATCGATGGGTACAATCATGCAAAGGTTTTGAAATGCTTCTTTGTAAGCAATCTGCTTCCAATGTGAAGTTTGGTATTGGTTATAATCACACTGCTCCTCCTATAGATTTTGCTTCAAGAGTAGAAGTGAAATCTGATGGAGAAAGCAATAACCAATCCACCTCATCATGTGATTCACTTTTTGATAGAGCATCATCAAAAGTAGAAGTCAGCACTAAGCCCTCTTAGAACCCATCAGCTGATGTTGATGGTTCCACTACTGACACTCACATGATCAAAGAGATGATCAACTCATGAGCTATTTCTGGAAGTCCTGAAAGGACGGTAGAGCAAGATTTAGCACTTGAAGTTCAAACTCCAACTACTGTCAGCACTGAAGAGAAGAAAACTGTCAGTAGAAAGAGTTTGAAGACTACTAAAGAGGAAGTCAAGAAAGCAAATAATGCTTCCAAAGTACTGAAGAGCAAGTCTTCAGTAGTTTCATTCTCTTGTTTAAAAGGAAAACAACACAAAGCTTCATTTCCCTCCATAGAAGAACCTAAGTCCACTGCCTGCTTACAGCTTCTTCACATGGATCTCTTTGGTCCTGTGAGAGTGATGAGTATGGCTAAGAAGAAATACTGTCTGGTAATTGTGGATGATTACTCTAGATTTGTATGGACTTTCTTCTTGCATTCAAAGGATGAGGCTACGCAGTCCATTATGAACTTTGTGTTACACGTTGAGAAGCAGTATTCCCTACCAGTTAAGTGTGTGAGGAGTGACAATGGTACTGAATTCAGAAACCACACATTTGATTAGTTTTACTTATCAAAGGGAATCAACAGGCAGTATAGCATTCCAAGAACTCCTGAGCAAAATGGAGTAGTGGAGAAAAAGAACAGGACCCTATTGAAGCTGCAAGGTCCATGTTGGCTGATTCTTGACTGCCAATGACTTTTTGGGCTGAAGCTATCAATACAGCTTGCTATGTACAGAATAGAGTTCTAGTAAATCAGAGGTTGATGAAGACTCCATATGAAGTTCTTCATCATTTGGCCCCTCTAATTTCATCTTCAGAGCATTTGGGTGTCCTGTTTCATTCTCAACACACGGGATCAACTCCAAAATTTTGATCCTAAGGTGGATGCAGGGTACTTTGTTGGTTATTCATAAACTTGCAAAGCATACAAGTCTTCAACTGTAGAAACAAGATGGTTGAAGAGACTCTACATGTTAAGTTTAATGAATCTCCAAAGGAAAGATTCCACAAAGCCCTGTGGAGATATTTGATTTGGACATACTGCAATATGTTCCTTATCAAACTCTGTTGTTGCTCCTGTCAACAGTTCACCACCTGGGGTTCTGCTGGTGGTGCTGCTGATGATGATAGCAGTACTCACATCTTCAGGTTTAGTGATCAACTGCCTGTTTCAGCTAGACTTGATGGTCCTGTTGCTCCAGTAGCACCATCCACAACAAATGCTGATGAGATTTCTTCAAATTCAACTTCCTTAAATTACCATTCACTGATTGGTTTCAAGGAAATGATTCACCATCACCATCTATTGCTACTGAGCCTGCTACAAACACTTGCACAGATCTCATTGTGTATCAAGATCTGAAGAATCACCCTATGTCTCAAATCATTGGATATCACTGCTGGGTATCAACAAGAAGTCAATTGTCAAATTTCTGCTTCTACGCTCTCTTCATCAGTCAGCAAGAGCCAAAGAATTATCACATTGCTTTAAAGGACAATGGATGGGTTGATGCCATGCAGCTTGAGCTTCTTCAGTTCAAGAAACAGCAAGTGTGGGAACTGGTTCCTCTACCTCCAGGTAAGTGTGCAATAGGCACTAAATGGGTGTTTAGGAACAAAACTAATGAAAATGGGCTTATTGTTAAGAACAAGGCCAGACTGGTTTTTTAGGGGTTTGCACAAGAAGAAGGATTGATTATGATAAACCTTTGCCCCTGTAGCCAGACTGGAAGCAATTCGATTGTTTTTAGCTTATGCTGCTTATCAAAACCTTAAAGTTTTTCAAATGGATGTCAAAAGTGCAATTTTGTATGGGAAAATAAAAGAAGAGGTTTATGTATGTCAACCACCAGCTTTGAGGACAATAAACATCCTAATTGGGTGTATAAGCTTGATAAGGCTCTTTATGGGTTGAAACAAGCTCCTAGAGCCTGGTATGAGACATTATCAAACTTTCTTCGGAAAATAATTTCACTAGAAGCTCCATATAAGACTTTATTCATTAAGAACTGGGCAACATAATCTACTTGTTCAAATTTATGTAGATGATATTTTTTTGCATCCTCTGATCCACAGTTGTGTGATGCCTTTACAAAGTTGATGCAACAGAAGTTTGAAATGAGTGCCATGGGAGAATTACAGTTCTTTCTGGGTTTGCAAATCAACAAAAGGCTGATGGAATTTTCATTCATCAGTCCAAATACACAAAAGATCTTTTGGAAAAGTTTGATTTACAAACTGTAAGCCCTGTTCTACCACTAGTGCAGCACCACACAACTGGATACAGATCAGAAAGGTAAAGTGGTTGATGAAACACTTTATAGATGTATGATTGGGTCCTTCATGTATTTAATAGCTTCTAGACCAGATATTATGTTTGCTACATGTGTTTGTGCTAGATTTCAGGCTGCACCTAAGGAGTCTCATTTGATTGCAGTCAAGAGAATCTTTAGATATGTGCAAGGCACTCCATCTCTAGGTTTATGGTATTCTACTAGACATTGTGGTAAATTAGTTGCTTTTTCTGATAGTGACTATGCAGGGTGTAAGTTGACCAGGGAATCAACTTCTGGTGGATGTCAATTCCTAGGCAACTGCTTGATTTCTTGGCAGAGCAAGAAACAGACCTCAGTTGCTACATCAACTGCTGAAGCAGAGTACATTGCCGCTGCAAGCTGTACATCTCAGGTACTCTGGCTTCAAAACCAATTATTGGATTATGGCATAACAGAGACTAAGACCCCATTGTTAATGGACAGCTCTTCAGCTCTTTGTATTTTTAAGAATCCTGTCCAGCACTCTAGGACTAAACATATTGAAATCAGACACCATTTTATTAGAGATTGTTTTGAAAAAGGTCTGATTGATCCAAAATTTGTTCCTAGTGCTGATGAGCTTGCAGACATGTTTACTAAGCCTTTGGATAGTTCAACTTTCCATAACCTGGTGTTAAGGCTTGGTGTGCTGCAGCTAGAATAAGTGACAACTACTGATGATCTCAGCTCACAAGTACTAATGATCATTAGTTTATTATTGTCATATATATAAGTACTGAAGTTATTTTCCCACCGGAGGTTTTCTTTCAACTACTAGAGCTTAACTTCTCAGTATTCAAGTACTTTATTTGTTAAAACAGCTGATGTAGTTACAACAGCTGATGTAGTCACAACAGCTGTTGTAGCCACAACTATTGATGTCATAAATGCAGATAAGTACTGATGACCAATGAAACGTCTGAAACTCAGATTTAAGTCTGATGAGTAAGAGTGGAGGTCAGACTGAAATAGCTGAAAAGCTATGAATTGACGAAAATAGCTGATGAGTAATTACTCTTCAGTTGTTTCTACAACTGCTGTTTCAATAAAACAACTGAAACCAAAACTATGTCTTCAGTAGTTTACAACTACTGAAGACTAACACCAAGTCTTTAGCTATTTACAACAACTACTGACAAAACCACTGTCTTCAGTAGTTTCACAACTACTGATGATTAATACCAAGTCTTCAGTTGTTTCATCACCTGAAGTCAAAACTGTCTTCAGTAGTTTTATAACTACTGATGACTAGATCAGAGACTTCAGCTGTTTCAACGTCTGAAAGTTAATACCACGTCATCAGTAGTTTCAACAACTGATGACTAACACCAAAACCTTCAGTTGTTTTCTAACCCGACCCTTTAAATACCTTATCCCACCTTCAGAGTTTTTATCTTCTCTTCTCAAACCTAACGTTCAAAAACCTCTGAAACTCTCTACCCTCTCTTCATCAATGGCGACCATGCAACTAAAAGCACAACACAACTGTGTCGCACATCTCACCAAATCGCCATACTGGACCAAGTTTCACAACGCCATTGATTTAATGGTTCAGTCACCCTACAAAACGGCTTTTCTGGTAAATCCCACCATATATGTGGAATCCCTTACCCAATTCTGGACAAACGTCACTCTGGTCTCTCAGGAGAATGACACAGAGTCTCTTCAATCGTTTGTCCATGGCCAAAAAAATGGTCATCACTCCAGACACTCTTCGCCAAACCCTTAATCTGGATGATGCCACTTTCCCAACTGGTTATCCAAAGGGCACAACAGATCAATCATTTGCCCACCATGCATCTACCATACTGAAGAAACATTTCCCGGATGCCGAACGTCTCATATTTCATATGGTAAATGTATGCCTTGCCTCCAAGATTTCATCATGGGATCAAATGTCCACAAGGTGGCAAAAGGTAATGTACTCCATCCTTGAGCAACAACCTTTATATTTTTCTGAAACACTATTTTTAGAGCTCAAGGATATGGCCCAAAAACAAACTGCTAACCGTTGGATATTATATCCTCGGTTCATAATGGCCATAATTGAAAACCAGCTTCAAGCTGAGGGACTTGTTGGCCTGGGAGTCCTTGCTATGGCTGTACTGCTGGAAGTATACTCCCGCACAACTCTGACCAATCACTCAAAATGGTTGCCAAGCTGCGCAAACCCACGCAGCTGGAACCCACCCACCACCTCCAATCCAAAGTCCCCACCAAACCCACTAAAAAGAAGACAAAGAAGGCTACTCAGGGAAATGAGTCCCCTGAGGATGCCCCTAACACAAACGCAGGCTATATCCACTGGTTATAACCCCTAGTGGATACAAGGACTTCACCAGCCACAGCCGCTCAGGATTCCTCTCAAAAGGAGCCTGCAGCAACCACAGAATGGTAACCACAAATCTGGGATCTTCTTCGTTTGAGGAGATTGCCATTGAAGAGCACCATTCTCCCCAGGTGCACACTGCTTTAAACCCATCTCCCCATGCAACCGCCCCCCAAAGTCCAACCATTATCATTGCAAACATGCTGACTCAGCTTCATGCCTCTCCTCCTCCCCAACAACCACAATAAAGGGGAGAACCACAAGCTATTAGGACGAGGATCACCATGCTTTTGACACACAGCACCGGTTTTCACGTTCTATCTCCTGGTGTGGATATGGAGATTAGAACATCTAGTGAGGCTGCCACCTCTTCTGAATCAGCACATATCAGAATGAGGCTGGTAACATAGCTTAAAACCACTAGGCAACAGCTGATGAAGCATAGTCCTGAGGCTGGAAGTCCCATTCCAAGAAAGGGCACATGCTAAAACTGTCTACACCCAGTGCATGACTCCTGCTACAAGCAGGAGGTCAGGTGATTCAGCATCTGCTGATGATGACCTGGGCTTCTTTTATGAATGTTTCTGGCCCAGAACACAATTTTTGAGGAAGAGTCCAGTAACTTACAAGACTACTTGACCAATTCTCTCAAAAGAAGTCCCATCTGCCACCACATAAAGCCAGAGATTGCACCTTCACCTTAAGGCTCCCACACACTCAGCCACTCAAACTCCCAAACCACTAACTAGCTCTGTTTCTGGCACTGCTTCTTAGGGACAGAACCCCTCTGAGCAAACAATTGCTATCTTCAGCAAACCCTACCTCTCATCAACCTAATGATCACAGACTGTTGGACCAAAAGAACCAATGAGCCAAGATCAGAAAATCTCTAAGTCCCACACGGTATCACAACAACTGCTGAAAGCCTCATCAGTAGTTTGACAAGTACTGAAGACTTCAACAGCTGAAGATCAAGTGCTGAAGACCTTAACAGCTGAAGAACCAAAGTGCTGAAGTACAACAGCTGAAGAACACAAGTGCTGAAGCTGAAAGACCAAAGTACTGAAGTACAACAGCTGAAGAGTTCACAAGTACTGAAGATCAACAACTGATGTACAAAGTCTGAAGACAAAGACTGAAGACATCAGCTGATGATATCTACTGAAGTCATCAGCTGATGAACGCCTGAAGGTCAAAGTCTGAAGACCAAGTACTGAAGCCTCAGTAGTTTGTCACAACTGCTGAAGAGTACTTCTTCAGTAGTTGTGATATCAGTAGTTTTATGTTTTATGTTTCAGTAGTTTTGTAAAACGACTGAAGAGCTTGTTCTTCAGTCGTTGTAGTTTCAGTAGTTTTATATTTTGTACTTAACCTGCTGATATGTTCTCAGTAGTTGTGAACATTTCAGTAGTTTGTTAAGATTTAGTTATTTCTGTATTGGATCTGCAGTTGTCACTTTCCGTGATAACAGCAGTGACTGTTGCACTCTATATAAGGAGTGACAACCCATTGTAATCATAGAGCGATATGAGCAATTGAATGGAATGTTTGATTGATTGATTAGAAATATTCTCCATCTATAAACATTCCTAGAAATCAGAAATTCATATTCTCTCCCTATAACCGTATGCGATCTTAACGCTTACATATATTGTTTGCTTGCTACAATTTGTCTAATTCGTTGTGTATTCCGCTGCTTTACATTCTGATAAACATCAAACTTGTGATCACTGATCCTGTCAAATGGTATCAGAGCAGGTTAATCATTGATCGATCTAATAATTGATCATTGAAACTGCTATTCTAGATCCAAGTTTGATTGAATTAGCTTTTGTTTTTGCAAGAAACGGTTATAGAGATTGAATTTTCTGTATTTCTGCTCATTCATCCTGAGATCTTATTCTTGGTTCTCATTGAGTTTGTTGTGGTTTGTCTAAAACTTTTTAAAACTGAACTAAACTGTTTTTGAACTAAAATGACCACTCCCTCCAATGATCCTCACAATACTGGTTCCTCAACCAAGCCTCCTATGCTGGTTAGGAATGAGTATAACATATGGCAAAGACGTATGCTCCATCACCTGTCTGTTAACAGCGCAGGGTGTTGGACATCAGTGGTACATGGTCCACACAAGCCTATGGTGAATAACCCGGAAACCAATCAAATGGTTCCGAAGAGGAGGGAGCAATACTCAGATGAGGATAAAAAGTTGCTTGAGATTGATGCAAAAGCCCATGGAATTCTGGCCATGGCTTTGCCCAATGAAATCTATTCTGGGCTAATGCATCATGAAACTGCCCATGACCTCTGGATTGCTTTGAAAGAACAATTTGGAGGAACAGATGAGGTCTTGGCAAATAATAGAGAAATTCTTGCCCAACAATATGAGACATTCTCTCATAGAAAGGTGAGACACTGACTCAACAATATGAGCGGTTTTCTTGTTTGATCTCTGAACTAAAAATGGTCAAACTTGAATACACCAATATTCAGATGAATAACAGATTTCTCAGATCACTGCCTGAGAGATGGGACACATATACTATTGTCCTACGCTCCAGTGCAAGTTTGGACAAACTATCTCTCACCCAACTCCATGGGAAATTGCTCACTTTTGAGAGAGAGATAGAACAGAAGAGAAAGCTGTCTTCATCTGGAAAGCTCACTGAAGACTTTATTCAAGGCAACACTGCCTTGGTGGGTCATGAGTCAGAATATGCTGCATCTGAATGCCAGTATGATGAGCATATTAATTTCTCTTCGAGCACTTCTAATTCTGCATTTGTAAGTGTTGATGGTCAGTTCACTGGATGTAATAATGACAACTTATGTTTCATTATGGATGATCTCAAGGGGATTGCTGATGATGACTTAGAAGAGATGGATATTTTGAGCCAAATGGCCTTGATAAATATCAGATCTCAGAAGTTCTACAAAAGAACTGGAAGAAAATTCCCAGGACTCTCTGGCAAAACCAAAGTTGGTTTTGACAAGAGCAAGTTGAGGTGTCACAAATGCCAACGGCTTGGACACTTTGCAAGAGAGTGTAGATCAACTGGATCAAACTCTACTGCACCCTTTGTGACTTTTCCTGGCAACAGTCAACAAAACAGAGGGCAACATCCTGTCACATCTACCATCATCCTCAACAACAATCTCCGGCATATTTTGTTTCTCAGGGTCAAATGCCTTATCAGTACCCTTGTTATTACATGCCACAGTCAAGTCAAGTTCAAGTTCCTATGACACCACACCTCATGCATTACCAGAACCTCAGCCTTCCCCATCTCATCAACAACCTTCATCTCAACAACACAGCTTCTTCACCCAGGAGTTGTTGACTGGAGCAGTTTACCAGATGACTTGTCTGGTCATGATCAACTGTTCTCAGGTGCTGGTCAACATGGTGGTGACAGTCCTTTTGGGAATCTAGCTCTTATGGCTTTGGAGTCTGCTGATACTTCATCTTCCAATGCCTCTACACCTCAGGTATCACAGGTATCCTCTGAGGCAAAAGCCAAATTATGTTCTGAACAATGCATAGCAGCATTTGCTTCCATTAGAGAAGCAAATGTAGCTTTAATTAATAAGAACATTGAGCTAGAACAAGAAATTTCCAAAAACAAAGCTGAGTTTGAGTTTGTGCTCAAAGATAAAATGATGAGGTTTAAAACTGAATTGCAAAATAATTGATGATAAGGCTAGAGAAGATGTACTTTTAGAGAAGTACAAAGATCTCAAAGAAACCCTTGCAGTTACCCAGGTCGAGTGTGATAGATGGGTACAATCATGCAAAGGTTTTGAAATGCTTCTTAGTAAGCAATCTGCTTCAAATGTGAAGTTTGGAATTGGTTACAATCACACTGCTCCACCTACAGATTTTACCCCAAGAGCAGAGGTAGAATCTGATGGTGAGAGTGATAACCAATCCATCAAGTCATGTGATCTACCTTCTGATACAGCACAATCAGAAGTAGCAGTCAGTATCAAGTCCTCTTTGAACCTATCAGCTGATGTTGATGGTCCAAATGCTGACATTCACATGATCAATAAGTTGATCAACTCAGGAGTCAATCCTGAAGGTCCTGAAAGGACTGGAGAGCAGGATTCAACTCCTGAAGTTCAAACTTCAACTGCTGTCAGTACTGAAGAGAAGAAAACTGGCAGTAGAAAGAGTTTGAAGACTACTAAAGATGCTGTCAAGAAAGCAACCAATGCTTCCAAAGCATTGAAGAACAAGTCTTCTGTTGCTTCACCATCTTTAGTTGATGATCAACCTAAGATGAAGAAGAAACCATGTGAAGTATGTGGTTTGTTCAATCATCTTACAGATGATGTTGGTACAAAAGAGGTTCCAAACTCAAACAAAAGGAAGAAATTAATGAGAAAATGGTAAAAATGAAAACTGAGTTTGAGACCACATTTGTATCAGCAACATCAAATCCTGTAACCCTTAAGTCCTTAAAGCAATCCAAAAGGAAGGAGTTAAACAGGTGACAGCTGAGGGTGCTCAAAAGAAGAAGGTGCAACATAGGACCTTATCTAACTCCACTAGCAATGTGTCTGATGAGCTGAAAGCTTTATCACAAAATCAGACACAGCTGGTGATGATGGTACAACATCTGTTGGGTAGAGTTAACCAACTAGATTCTCCTATGTTGAAACCACAGAAAAGGAGGTCTAAGCCAAAGGACTCCTCTTCTGCACCATCTTCTTCCTCTCAGGCTGTTGTTACAAATAAACATGCTAGTTTACCATCTATTGATGAGACCAGGCCCAAAACCAAAAAGGTTTGGTCTCTAAAACTAACTGATTGTTTATTTTGCAGGGTTCTTCAACATGCCAAAATAGCATCTGGTATGTAGACAGTGGGGGATCCATGCACATGACTGGGAACATCTCTCTTCTTCATGACTACTCTCAAGGAAAAGGGATTTGTCTCTTTTGGCAATGATGCTAGTTACATCATTAAGGGCTTTGTCTCCAATGGAGAAATCAAATTTGATGATGTTAATCATGTGGAAAATCTCAAGTACAACCTCTTGAGTGTCAGTCAAATGTGTGATAAAGGCCATGTTGCCCTTTTCACAAGTCAAAACTGTAGGATTCTGTCATCCAAAGTTTTGCCCTTGATTGACAAGGTGTTGGATGATCACACTCTCCTGAAAGCCAACAGGAAGAAGTGTATGCCTTAGATCTTCTAAGAAATAGATCTCAAAGGTAATCCTTGCCTATTTTCCAAAGCCTCTTTTCAAGAATCTAAACTATGGCACAGGAGGCTTGGTCATGTTAATCTCAAAAACATGAATCAGCTTAGCCACAATAGTTTAGTCAGAGGCTTACCAATAAAGGAGTTCCACTGTGATGAAACTTGCACTGCTTGTTTAAAAGGAAAACAGCACAAGGTCTCATTTCCTCCTATTGAAGTGTCCAAGTCCACTGCCTGCTTGCAATTACTGCATATGGATCTATTTGGTCCTGTGAGAGTAATGAGCATGGCAAAGAAGAATACTGTCTGGTAATTGTGGATGATTACTCCAGATTTGTATGGACTTTCTTTCTACATTCAAAGGATGAGGCTGCTCAGAAGATTATCCACTTTGTGCTGTACATTGAGAAGCAGTATTCCCTTCAGTCAAGTGTATTAGGAGTGATAATGGAACTGAGTTCAGAAATCATACACTTGATGACTTCTATCTCTCAAAGGGAATCAAAAGGCAGTTCAGCATTCCAAGGACTCCGGAACAAAATGGAGTAGTGGAGAGAAAGAACAGGACCCTCATTGAAGCTGCAAGGTCCATGCTGGCTGACTCAGGTTTGCCATTGACCTTTTGGGCCGAAGCTGTCAACACAGCTTGTTATGTGCAAAATAGAGTTTTAGTAAATCAGAGGTTGATGAAGACTCCATATGAAGTTCTCCATCATTTGGCTCCACTGATTTCATTTTTCAAAGCATTTGGGTGTCCCTGTTTTATTCTCAACACAAAGGATCAACTCCACAAATTTGATCCTAAGGTGGATGCAGGATACTTTGTTGGTTATTCATCTACTTGCAAAGCATACAGAGTCTTCAACTGCAGAACAAAGATGGTTGAAGAAACTCTACATGTTAAGTTTAATGAATCTCCAAAGGACAAGATTCCACAAAGTCCTGTGGAGTTATTTGATCTGGACATACTGCAATATGTTCCTTATCAAACTCCTGCTGTTGCTCAAACAGTTCACCACCTGATGATGCTGATGATGATGTACCTCCTCTTCAGGTTTAGTGATCAGCTGCCTGATTCAACTAGACCTGATGTTCCTGTAGCGCCAGTAGCACCATCCACAACAAATGCTGATGAGATTTCTTCGAATTCAACTTCCTTTGAATTACCATCCACTGATTGGTTTCAAGGAAATGATTCACCATCACCATCTGTTGCTGCTGAACCGGCTACAAACACTTGCACAGATCTCATTGTGTATCAAGATCTGAAGAATCACCCCATGTCTCAAATCATTGGTGATATCACTGCTGGTGTATCAACAAGAAGTCAATTGTCAAATTTCTGCTTCTATGCTCTCTTCATCAGTCAGCAAGAGCCAAAGAATTATCACATTGCTTTAAAGGACAATGGATGGGTTGATGCCATGCAGCTTGAGCTTCTTCAGTTCAAGAAACAGCAAGTGTGGGAACTGGTTCCTCTACCTCCAGGTAAGTGTGCAATAGGCACTAAATGGGTGTTTAGGAACAAAACTGATGAAAATGGGCTTATTGTTAAGAACAAGGCCAGACTGGTTGTTCAGGGGTTTGCACAAGAAGAAGGTATTGATTATGATGAAACCTTTGCCCCTGTAGCCAGACTGGAAGCAATTCGATTGTTTTTAGCTTATGCTGCTTATCAAAAACTTAAAGTCTTTCAAATGGATGTCAAAAGTGCATTTTTGTATGGAAAAGTTAAAGAAGAGGTTTATGTATGTCAACCTCCAGGCTTTGAGGACAACAAACATCCTAATTGGGTGTATAAGCTTGATAAAGCTCTTTATGGGTTAAAACAAGCTCCCAGAGCCTGGTATGAGACATTATCAAACTTTCTTCTGGAAAACAATTTCACTAGAGGCTCCATAGACAAGACTTTATTTATTAAGAAAGCTGGGCAGCATAATCTACTTGTTCAAATTTATGTAGATGATATTATTTTTGCATCCTCTGATCCAAAGTTGTGTGATGCCTTTACAAAGTTGATGCAACAGAAGTTTGAAATGAGTGCCATGGGAGAATTACAGTTCTTTCTGGGGTTGCAAATCAAACAAAAGGCTGATGGAATTTTTATTCATCAATCCAAATATACAAAAGATCTTTTGCAAAAGTTTGATTTACAAAACTGTAAGCCCTGTTCTACTCCCATGAGCAGCACCACACAACTGGACTCAGATCAGAAAGGTAAAGTGGTTGATGAAACACTTTACAGATGTATGATTGGGTCCTTGATGTATTTAACAGCTTCTAGACCAGATATTATGTTTGCTACATGTGTTTGTGCTAGATTTCAGGCTGCACCTAAAGAGTCTCATCTGATTGCAGTCAAGAGGATCTTTAGATATCTGCAAGGCACTCCATCTCTAGGTTTATGGTATTCTACCAACATTCTTCTGGTAAATTAGTTGCTTTTTCTGACAGTGACTATGCAGGGTGTAAGTTGACCAGGAAATCAACTTCTGGTGGATGCCAATTCCTAGGCAACTGCTTAATTTCTTGGCAGAGCAAGAAACAGACCTCAGTTGCTACATCCACTGCGGAAGCAGAGTACATTGCTGCTGCAAGCTGTACATCTCAGGTACTCTGGCTTCAAAACCAACTTTTGGATTATGGCATTACAGAGACTAAGACTCCATTGTTAATGGATAGTGCTTCAGCTCTTTGCATTGTCAAAAATCCAGTCCAGCACTCTAGGACCAAACATATAGAGATCAGACATCATTTTATAAGATTGTTTTGAAAAAGGTCTGATTGATCCTAAGTTTGTGCCCAGTGCTGATGAGCTTGCAGACATTTTTACTAAGCCTTTGGATAGTTCAACTTTCCAAAACCTGGTGTTAAGGCTTGGTATGCTGCAGCTAGAATAGGTGACAACTACTGATGATCTCAGTAATTCATATTGATGATCATGAGTGCCTGTCACATATAAGTACTGATGAGCTCTTTTAACCTCAGTAGTTTTTATAACTACTGAAGGCTAAAAGTTCTCACAAGTACTGAAGTACTTCATCTCTGCTAAACTACTGAAGTAGTTACAACTACTGATGTAGTCAGTCAACTACTGAAATCAGTAAAAACAGATAAGTACTGATGTCCTATGAAACAACTGAAATCAGCCATAAAGACTGATGAATGTGTTGAGGACAGTTTGAAACAGCTGAAAAGCTAAGAATTGACGAAAACAGCTGAAGAGAACTTTCTCCTTCAGTCGTTTGTACCACTGCTGTTTCATTTTAAACAACTGAAGCAAAACCACGTCTTCAGTAGTTTTTATAACTACTGATGACTAATACCAAGTCTTCAGTTGTTTACAACAGCTGATGACAAAACCACTGTCTTCAGTAGTTTCATAACTACTGATGACAAACACCAGTCCTCAGTTGTTTCAATCACCTGAAGTCAAAACCACGGTCTTCAGTAGTTTTCTAAACTACTGATGCCTAACACCGCGACTTCAGCTGTTTCAACGTCTGAAAGGATATACCATGTCAACGGTCGTTTAAAACTACTGATGACTAACACCACATCCTTCAGTCATTTCCTCACCCGTACCCTATATACCCTTAACCTGAGCTCTCCATACTCATCTTCTTCAAACCTAACGTTCCTCTCCAACAAATTTCCATGGCGTCTTTGCAAATTAAACCGCGACACAACTGTGTTGCCTACCTCACAAAATCGCCGATCTGGACTAAGTTCGATAATTGCTATCGATCTTATGGTTCAGTCCCCATACAACAAGGCATTCCTTCTGAACCCCGTTTTACATACTGAATCCTTGAACCAATTTTGGATGAACGTTAATGTTACTACTGAGGAGAGCAGCACACGATCCCTCCGTCTGTAGTCAACAACAAAGAAGTAGTGATTACTCCTGCAACAATCCGAAAAATTCTTCACCTGAGTGATGCTACCTCTCCTGCTGGATATCCGAAGGGCACCATAGATCTATCATTTGCTCAGCATGGATATCAAGGTGATCTCAGTGCCACAACCATTATGAAGACACTTCAATGACGCTGAGCGCCTGATCTTTCACATGGTCAATGTATGTTTGGCCCCTAAGACATCGTCTTGGGATCAAATGTCCACCAAATGGCAGCAGGTATTGTATTCTATCCTTGAGCACAACCACTGAACTTTTCAGAATTAATATTTTCAGAGCTCAAAGATATGGCTCAAAAACCAACTGCCAACCGTTGGATACTCTATCCACGGTTCATCATGGCCATTATAATAGACCAGCTTAATGCTGAGGGACTTGTTGGCTTGGGAGTCCCTGCTACGGCTGTTTTGCCCGAAGTATACTCCCGCACAACTCCGACCGACACTCAAACTGGCTGCCAAGCTGCGAAAACCCACGCAGCTGGAACCCACAGCCACCACCTCCAAATCCAATGTCCCCACCAAACCCACCAAAAAGAAACCCAAAAAGGCTACTCAGGGAATTGAGTCCCCTGAGGATGCTCCTGCACAACAAACGCAGGATATATCCACTAGTCCAAACCCCCTAGTGGATACAATGACTCCTCCAGCTACAGCCGCTCAGGCTTCCTCTCAACAGGAGCCTGCAGCAACCCAAGGGGCACCTACTTATCTGGGATCTTCCTCACTTGAGGAGATTGCCATTGAAGAGCACCATCCACCCCAGGTGCACACTGCTTCTACCCCTGTACCCCACACAACCGCCCCTCACAGCCCAACTTTAATAGTTGCACAAGTGCTGACTCAATTGCACTCCTCACCCCCTCCCCAGAAACCACTTACCACTGGGAATACCTCTACAATTG
This sequence comes from Flaveria trinervia, assembly GCA_025506515.1. NCBI lineage: Eukaryota > Viridiplantae > Streptophyta > Magnoliopsida > Asterales > Asteraceae > Flaveria > Flaveria trinervia. Next base: position 57,594,762 of record CM046450.1, read on the forward strand.
AGGGGGAGGAATACAGTGCACCTGAGAACCCACAGCACAGGGGTTTAACTGTTCTATCTCCTGGTGTTGATATGGAGATAAGAACTTCTGGTGAGGCTGCCAACTCTTCTGAATCAGCAAATGATCAGACTGAGGTTGGTAACATAACTAAGACCTCACCAGAGGCAACAGCCGATGAAGGACAACGTCCTGAGGCTGGAAGTCCCCAGTTCCAGACAAAGGGCACATGCTACATCTGGTCTACACCCAGAGCATGTATATCCTGCTACAAGCAGGAGGTCAGGTGATTCAGCATATGCTGATGATGACCTGGGCTTCTTCTATGTTGCCCAGAACACGATCCTAGAGGAGGAAGTCAGTAGACTGCAAAACCTACTTGACCAACTCTCTCAAGGAGTAAGACCATCTGCCACCACATCAACCAACAGATGGCACCTTCCTCTGAAGGTCTCCTAAACACACAACCACTCACAAAATCTCAGCCACCTGCCTCTGTTTCTGGCACCATTCCTCAGGGACAGAACCCCCCTGAGCACTGGCTGCTATCCTTCAAAATCCCCTATCTCTCATCACCCCACAGCTAACTGAATTGGTGATCAAACTGTTGATGAGAGACTTTCTTCTGTCTTACAACCCATGGTGGAGAATGTTCTGAGCAAACAACTTTCTGCTACTCAATTCCCTGCAACCAATGCACCCAAAGGGGGAGAGTTCAGCAGTGAAAGGTAAAAGAAAGAGGAAAGAGAAGGAAAGAAACAGAAGAGACAGTAGTGGAAACTGAGGAGTTGGTTGAGGAGACTGAGAAAGAGAAGGAAAAAGAGAAGGAGGAGGCTACCATGGAGAAAGTGACTGAAAGTTCAAAAGACTTTCATGTCACATACAAGAAAAAGAAGAAGGATGAAAAAGAGAAAGCCTTGGAGCTGATGGTGAAAGAGGCTGATGCCGAACACAGCAGATCAATGGATAACATCATGATCAGTTGTTTAGGCAAGGCCATGACACTGAAAACTTGATTCTGAGATCAGAAGACTAGAGATTGAAGAAATCCAATCAAGATGGTCAAGTTATGATGTGTCAGAAAGAGAAAGGCTGGAGATCATGATCAGATTTATAGCAAAACATCTTGGAAGATCATTGATCGAGATCAAAGCTTGGTCCAGGGACAGTATCTTGGCAATAACCACCAAGATCTGTTCGTCTGAAGAATACAAAAGGTTTAATTGTTGAAGTTTTAATGAAGCTGGTGCTGGGAGCAGGACTGAACTAGCCAAACAGTCAAAAGCCAAACTCACATCCAAAATGCTAGAACAGCCTGTCAACATTCCCACATCAAAACTACCAAAACCACAACCCACAAAACCAATTCCCTCACCCTCTAAACCAACAGCCGATGATGCACCCAAGAAGAAGAAGAGAAGGGTGTTGAGGCTAGAAGAAGTAGAAGAAGAGGATGAAGATGATAGTCTGCCACTCTCTGCTGTTCTGAAGCTACCAAAGCCCCAGAGTCAATCCATGATCACACCCGACTCTCAAAGGGAAATGGTCAGAGTCAAATAGAAGAAGAAGAACAGCAGAAACAGCACGATGAGCAACTGTTGAAGATGGTTGACAAGGAATTTCCTCAGTCATCATCTATTCAAGCCATGAAAGGGCATGCTCAAAGGCTGTACACTCTCAGACACACCTTTCAGTATCAGAGGGAGAGAGTGAGAGTATGGCCAGACCCCAGGGTGAGTTCTAGAATCCATAAAAGAACTATCCCACACAGATACAACGGCCAAGTACGAAAAACAATAGAATCTACCATCATGTTGGCCGTTGTAGTCTCACCTTGGGAAATCATTGATGAATTCAAGAAAGCTCACCAAGCAAAGAAGACACCTCAAGCCTTACTAGAAAACAAGATGATTAAGAAGGGGTTGTTATACAAAAAGCTTGAAGACATCCAAAAGAATGAGCTCCAGTTACTCCTTGAAGGCAACCATCCGGATGAATTTGTATACAGGGAGGTAACTACGGTGGGCTGAAGAATGGCAGGACCATGAAGTACTTATCAGAGTACTATGGTCCAGAGTTCTTCTTCGAAGGAGGAGCTGAAGAACTCTCTCAAGAGGAACAAATTGTTCTCCTTGAGGCCTATGTCCGTGAGTCATACAGACTCATTATGGGGAAGTGAATCTCATGAATGGGATAACAACTCTGTGTCCAGTTCCCCAAAACAGAGTTCCCATTCATACTCTGCCAAACAAATATTTGAGGTTCTTCCCAGGCCGGAGCGTACATGGGTCATCTTCTCTACTGATCAAGAAGGAAAAAGACCAACATTTTGCCATCAATAAGTGGGAGTTTAAATAAGTTAGAGGTTTTGGCTGCATTGGTTCAGGGGGAGTTTGTTGGACCAAAAGAACCAATGAGCCAAGATCAGAAAATCTCTAAGTCCCACACGGTATCACAACACTGCTGAAAGCCTCATCAGTAGTTTGACAAGTACTGAAGACTTCAACAGCTGAAGATCAAGTGCTGAAGACCTTAACAGCTGAAGAACCAAAGTGCTGAAGTACAACAGCTGAAGAACACAAGTGCTGAAGCTGAAAAAGACCAAAGTACTGAAGTAAACAGCTGAAGAGTTCACAAGTACTGAAGATCAACAACTGATGTACAAAGTCTGAAGACAAAGACTGAAGACATCAGCTGATGATATCTACTGAAGTCATCAGCTGATGAAACGCCTGAAGGTCAAAGTCTGAAGACCAAGTACTGAAGCCTCAGTAGTTTGTCACAACTGCTGAAGAGTACTTCTTCAGTAGTTGTGATATCAGTAGTTTTATGTTTTATGTTTCAGTAGTTTTGTAAAACGACTGAAGAGCTTGTTCTTCAGTCGTTGTAGTTTCAGTAGTTTTATATTTTGTACTTAACCTGCTGACATGTTCTCAGTAGTTGTGAACATTTCAGTAGTTTGTTAAGATTTAGTTATTTCTGTATTGGATCTGCCAGTTGTCACTTTCCGTGATAACAGCAGTGACTGTTGCACTCTATATAAGGAGTGACAACCCATTGTAATCATAGAGCGATATGAGCAATTGAATGGAATGTTTGATTGAGTTGATTAGAAATATTCTCCATCTATAAACATTCCTAGAAATCAGAAATTCATATTCTCTCCCTATAACCGTATGCGATCTTAACGCTTACATATATTGTTTGCTTGCTACAATTTGTCTAATTCGTTGTGTATTCCGCTGCTTTACATTCTGATAAACATCAAACTTGTGATCACTGATCCTCTCACAACATTGTGATCAAACCATGGTTAAATGCTTCCCTCAATCATCACAACCCTGGTGGAGGAGATTGTGAGCACAAGGCTTTCTGCTACTCAAACCCTTGCAACCATGCAACCAAAAGGGGGAGAGTCAGTCAGTGAAACAAAGAGGAGAGCAACTGAAAGAAAAGAAACTGAGAAGGAAAAGGATTCTATGAAGGAACCGAAAATGATCAAGTGGGTGAACTCACAAAACTTTCATGTCACATATAAGAAGAGGAAGGGTGAAGAAAAGAGACGAACTGCAACTCGATGAGATATCAAAATGCAGATGCTACACATAGTAAATCATGGATGCCATTATGATCAACTTTATAGACAAGGGTTCGATACTGCAACAGCTTGACTCAGAGATCAGGAGACTTGAAGTTGAAGAAATTAACTCAGATGGGCCGTTATGATGCATTAAAAGAGAGAGACTAGAGATCATAGTCAATTCATTGCAAAATATCTTGGAGATCATGATTAGATTAAATCATGGACCAGGACAGTATCTTGGCCATAACTCCAAGATCTGTTCGTCTAAAGCATACCTAAAGTTTAGTAGTCGAAGCTTTGAATGAAGCAGGAGCAGGGAGCAGGACTGAGCTAGCTAAACACTCAAAAGCCACATCACCTCCAAAATACTAACTCAGCCTGTCAACATTCCCTCTCCAAAACAACCACAACCACAACCCCCAAAACCAATCCCTTACCCTCTAACCAACAGCCGATGATTCACCCAAGAAGAAGAAGAGAAGGGCGTTGAGGCTAGAAGAAGAAGAAGAAGAGGATGATGTGAAGAAGATAGGCTGCCTCTGTCTGCGTCCTAACATTGCCTAAAGCAAACCCATGCCCACTCCCACCTCACAGATGGAAACTGTGAGAGTAAGATTGAAGAAGAGCAGCAGCAAAGGCTTCATGACGATGAGATGTTGAAAAGCATCGACAAAACTTATGACGCTTCTTCATCAATAATTAGTATGAAGAAAGAAGCTCTGAGGTTGTACACCTTGCCACACATTTCAATATCAAAAGGAAAAGGTGAGAGTATGGCCTGATCCTAGGGTGGCTCACAGGATTGTAAAGAAAAACATTCCTTCGAGATACAAGGGCCAAGTAAAAAGGATCGTAGATGAAGAGATCACAGTGGTCCTTGAGTCACCCTGGGAGATTGTAGAAGATTTCAAGAAGGCATATGAGACTAAACAGCCACCCCAAAAGATGTTAGAGAATAGAGTTATTAAAAAGGGGTTAGTCTATAAGAGGCTTGAGAACTTCAAACAAAATGAGCTCAGTCTGTTACTTGAAGGGACTCATCCTGATGAGTTTGCATACAGACATATTACAACAGTTGAGCTCAAAAATGGGAAACAGGCCAAGTACATCTCAGAGCTGTATTGGCGTGAAGGATTGTCTGATGGTGATGCTGAGAACCTGACCATGGAAGAACAAATTATGTTTCTTAGAGCATACACTAGATAATCCTACAGGCTTATACATGGGAAGTGAGTCTCATGGATGGGGGAACAGCTCAGTGTCCAATTCCCCAATACAGAGCTCCCATCCATACAGTGCCAACCAAATAATCAAAGACTCATTTCCAGGCTAGTGCTTATATGGGTCATCTTCTCAACTGATCAAGAAGGAAAAAGACCAACCATTCTGCCAACAATAAGTGGGACCTCAATAAAGTTAAAGGTTTTGGCTGCATTGGTTCAGGGGAGTTTGTTGGACCAAAAGAACCAATGAGCCAGATCAGAAAAACCTTTAAGTCCCACAGACATCACAACAACTACTGAAGACCACAACAGCTGAAGACAACAGCTGATTACAAAGTCTGAACACAAGTGCTGAAGACAAAGTCTGAACACAAAGTCTGAAGACAAGTGCTGAAGACAAAGTCTGAAGACAAGTGCTGAAGACAAAGTCTGAAGACAAGTGCTGAAGACAAGTGCTGAAAACAAAGTCTGAAGACAAGTGCTGAAGACAAAGTCTGAAGACAAGTGCTCAAGACAAATTCTAAAGACAAGTGCTGAAGACAAAGTCTGAAGACACGAGTGCTGAAGACAAAGTCTGAAGACACAAGTGCTGAAGACCAAAGTATGAGACGTTGTCAAAACATCTGAAGAAGTCTTCTTCAGTAGTTGTGACGCTTTACCTTTCAGTAGTTTTATGTTTTATCTGTTCAGTAGTTTGACACAACAGCTGAAGAATACTTCTTCAGTTGTTGTACTCATCAGTAGTTTTATGTTTTTCAGTAGTTTTGTAAAACGACTGAAGAGCTTGTTCTTCAGTCGTTGTAGTTTCAGTAGTTTTTTATGAGTAGTTTTATATTTTGTACTTAACACTCTGATATGTTCTCAGTAGTTGTGAACATTTCAGTAGTTTGTTAAGAGTTAGTTATTTTTGTACTAGATCAGCCAGTTGTCACTTTCCCGTGATAACAGCAGCGATTGCACTCTATATAAGGAGTGTCAACCTATTGTAATAAGATGGAATGATTTGATCAGAAATATTCGATATTATAGAAACATTCCTTGTTACAGAAATATATTCTCTCGTTATAACCGTATTTGTTCTTAATGCATACGAGTATCAAATTCTTGCTACAATTTGTCTAATTCTTGTTCTTACTCCGCTGTGTTACGCTCTAATACATCAAACTTGTGATCACTGATCCTGACAATGTCGAACCCTTTCAGCAAGTCAAGACTCAAATTACCATGATTCTTGAATTACAAGAGATAGTCAGGAGATTTGTGAGCTACATTTCGGAAGAGGGAGAGATTATTCATGATTTGATGGATGAACAACTTGCTTAAATGTTTAGACTAAATCCTGATGAGCTTGTAAAAGATGCTCCAGAAGTTGATGTAGCGAAGGATGATGAGTTGAACGATGTAGATGAGAATAAGATAGAGGATGTCTGCTGAGCATTATCTAGAGTACACTAAGCACGAAGGCAATGTTATCCCCAACTTGGGTGATACTTTTGGCAGTGCTACGTTTGGGAAACTAGAGAATGGAAAAGGAGAAAGAAAAAGAAGAAAGCATAGCCCAAGCTTTTAATGCTAATGTCAATATCAAGAATGCTAAATGGGCAGCTTGTTTTGCAGAGATGAAAGCCCAACGCTCGCCCCAAAGCAGAATGCCTACACAAAACTTTATAGAGTCAAACAACATCAGAAAGTGTCAGGCAAGATTATAGTGTGGCCGCATTTTGAAGACTTAGAGGTCTATGGTGTGAAAAGGGAGAAAGGAATCGAGTACTTCAGATATCCTCATGATCAAAAGACTCTTCCTAGTTTGAGCTCAAACGTCTGGCATGTTTAGATCTTCTGTGTTGGATTCGATCTGCCCAAGATACATATTAAATTGATGTGGCTAGTGTGATATGATCCAAGCGGGTCGTACCAATAACAATCCAAACAAACACCGATAAATATTTATTCGTTGATAAGATCACACAAATAAATATAAGCACCAATTTAGAAACCAGGTTTTCTAAATCATTACTTTTGTAAATAAACATATTACATAGATAATTTGTTCATGAGGGATTATTTGTTTCATTACTTAAATTGGTTAAACAATGACAAATAATAGTGTGTGTTAGTGCTATAAAATTAAAATGGTTTAATTTTTTAAAAAAAAACTAAAAGTGCAAGAGTGTATAATTTTATAAAATTAAAATGAGAGGGAAACCAAAAGGGGACCAAAATCGGCCGCCCCTTTTGTCTTGGGAGTCCCCTTGTCTTGTTCCAAGGACATGCAAGTCTCTATCATTTGATAAACACAAACACACTCTTGCCTTTTCAGAACTTAACACTAACAACAAACAAAAAAAGACTCTCTCCTCTCTCTCTAAAGATTCACGGTTTTGGAGTTGGATGAACAAACTTTTCAGCATTCAAGAAGTGTTCTTGGCAGAAAAGTCTAACTTGAAGAGGGTTCTACAAGTTGGTGTGGAAAAACCTAGCAAGTGGGTGTTTGTACAAGCTTGAGGTATCATCTCTTGAGGTCTTCTCTCTTGAAGATTCAGCCACATATTCATCCTTTTCACCTCTACCTTTGCGATTTCCAGCAGCTCCAAAGGTTGTTTTTACACTAGTTTTGTATCTATTTCGTATAATGATCCATGATTTGAGGTTTGCTTATTAAATGGATTTAATAATCATCACATTAACATGTTTTAAAACTTATTATCCACTGCGTTTTTCATATAAACAAGATTATATGAACTTTGATAAACTTGTTAAAACCCCACAAATGGCATCAAGAGCCACTTATACGAATGCATACATGTTTTATCCCTGCTTGTTCATGGTTTTGTGGTGTTTGGCACCACATACCCGTGAGTAAGTGAGCTGGTATATGGCCCCCCTTGATTTCTTAAAGATATTACTTTATGCATGTAAGGATCTTTAAAAATCTAGGTGATTAGATGTTTGTTTGTATGGACAAAACCCATTTGTTCTTGGTTTATGTTGGCGAAGAACATGGGCTAAAAAGGGGCTGCCATATATCGATCATGGGTGAATATTTGGATATGTTGTTTTGGTTATGCATAACAAAGTGTTGACCTTATGGATTGATTGATTGGTTGTCATGTTATTTTCGTTTGGCTATGTAATAATTTTTTTTTTTTGTTTCAAGTCTTGTTTTGTAATCTATTCATTCATATGGTTTGTAATAAATAGATTAGGAGTTTTTTTTCTTTACTAGAAAAATTGTATTAGGATACATATTTTGTAAGGATGCTCTAGATCAAGATTTGAAGAAAATGGACAAAGAGGATGCTTGAAGATATGGATTCAAGTGGGAGTCCTTTTGCCAACCTTGTGTCATGTTCTCAACCCTTAGGACAAGACCTTTTGATACACTTGTTTTGGCTAAACAAGTGTGCTCAACTTAGTATGCTTTGTTATGCATATATGTATGTTTGGTTGAATGCTCGTGATGATGTTTGTTTTGATGTTTGGTTGTGATTAACAAACCGACTATTAATACAAGCTATTAACAAGTAATTGGTTCTCCATCATTAAGCATAAATAGAATGGTTCTATAAAAGGAGTTAAGGTTTGCAAAATAAAATGGGTGTTATTTAAAAGAACCAATAGGGTACCATATGGTTGAATGCATACAATCATATGGTACATAGGCTTTTCTTAAACATGAATGTTAAATTGTAAATCCCTTTTGTAAACAAGTTAAACCCCATCCCTTTACACAACACTTAGGTTACTTGCAAACTCTTAGTGGGATAAAGGTCACCTAACCACCTTGAGGGAACTTGTAACTTGAGGTGAGAATACCATGTTAGTGGGATAAAGATCACCTACCCACTTATGATGTAAACTCACACGTGTGTGTAAGTAGGATGACTTGATTTGTAAAATATATTGAATGGATCACCTAAAATATGATTTACAAAAGGTGTTGATGGGATAAACATGCCGTTATAGACATAGGATGTTCAAAAAATCCCATACCACTAGAAGTTGCAATAGGTTGCATTTGTCATTCATGACTACCTTGTTTATTAAATAATGGGATAAATGTCACCTAACCAATATTTAAATATAACATTGGATTCTAAAATTTTATTTATTAACAGTCTATGAGACATAAAGGGTATTAATAAATGAAATATAATTATACCAACGATTACTAAAATGGAACTTTGTAAAATCTTGTAGATGGCCGACAACAACAACGCAAATAATGATGTACCAAACCAAAACAACCAATCCCTAAGGGCGATCCTTCAAAGGGATCGTCTAACACCTAACAACTTCATGGATTGGTATCGCAACTTGAGAATCGTTCTCAAGCAAGAAAAGCGAGCCTACATCCTTGATGATCCCATCCCCGATGAACCTAACGAGGAGGATGTAGAGGCCTATAATGATTGGGTTAAATATGTGGAAGACTCCATCCAAGTCTCTTGCCTAATGTTAGCAAGTATGATACCCGAACTCCAAAAGGAGTATGAGCTCCATGGAGCTTATGACATGATCACTCAGTTGCGGGAAACGTTCGAGCAACAAGCTAGAGTGGAGCGCTTCGAAACAGTTCTAGCGCTTCACGCATGTCGGATGGAGGAATCCCAGTCAGTTTCATCTTATGTTCTTAAGATGAAAAGCCACATCGACCGCCTTCAAAGACTAAACTGTCCAGTCTCAAAGGAGTTGGCCACGGATTTGATCCTTAATGGTCTAACAAAAAAATTTGAGGCATTTGTTCTGAATTACAACATGAACGGATAGGACAAGAGCATAAATGAACTTCATTCAATGCTCAAATTTGCCGAGGAGGGAATGGGTAAAAGGGTTTTACCCGTTCTCACCATTAATGAAGGTGGGAGAAGAAGAAGGTCTCTACCCCCTCCCAAGGCAACAGTTGCCAAAAGAAAGGGGCATGTTGGGGGAAAGGGGAAAATGGTTGTTAGGGCGGAACCTCCGAAGCCCAAGGAGAAGAAGCAAAAGGTTGCTGTAAACGACCCATGCTTCAAATGTGGTGAGATAGGGCATTGGATGAGAAATTGTCCAGTCTATCTCAAAGAGCTGAGAGGAAAGAGGGATGCAGGGCAAACATCAGGTATAATTTATAGGATACATGTTGAGCTAAATGTTATTTCTTCTAACACATGGGTATTAGATACCGGATGTGGAACTCACATTTGCAATTTGTTGCAAGGGTTCAAAAGAAATGAGCATTATGCAAAAGGGGAAATAAGTCTCTTCATGGGAAATGGTGCAAAGGTCCACGTGGAAGCCCAAGGAGACTACATTTTGAAGCTTCCAAGTGGTTTGGAAGTCATTTTATATAATGTATTATATGCTCCTAGTTTGACTAGGAACACAATTTCTGTTTCCCGTTTAAGACAATATGATTATGATTTCAAGTTTGTTGACAATGATATTCATGTTTCTTTAAATCATATGTTTTATTTTAAGGCAATACCTTGTAATGGTATTTATGAATTGCTTCGTGAAAACACAACATATGATAGCTCAATATACCAAGCAACCACTAAAAGGATCAAATTAGATTTGAGTGATACCTACCATTGGCATTGTCGTCTTGGTCATATAAACAAGAAACGTATACAAACACTTCAAAAGAATGGTCTTTTAAAAACAAATAATGTGATTAATAAGATGTATGTGAATCTTGTTTACAAGGAAAAATGACTAAGGCATCCTTTAGTGGAACTAACAAAAGGGCAAAAGATTTATTAGGTATCATACATTCAGATGTATGTGGTCCTTTTAAGCCAATGACTAGGAATGGTTAAAGATACTTCATTACCTTTACCGACGATTATAGTCGCTATGGGTATGTGTACTTATTAAGCAGAAAGATGAAGCTTTTGAAATGTTCAAAATCTTCAAGAATGAAGTAGAAAATCAGCTCAACAAATCTATTAAAGTTCTCCGCACCGATAGGGGTGGTGAATACCTAAGTGATGCTTTTCAAGATCATCTTAGGAGTTGTGGGATTGTCTCACAACTCACTCCACCTGGAACACCACAACATAATGGTGTGTCTGAGAGGAGGAATCGAACCTTATTGGATATGGTCCGATCTATGATGGCTAGAAGCACATTACCTCTATCATTTTGGGGTTTCGCTTTGCTCTCCGCGGCCCGTATTTTAAATATGGCCCCAACCAAAAAGGTGGAAAGGACAGCTTTTGAGATATGGAATGGAAGAGTTCCATCCCTATCATACTTAAGGATTTGGGGTTGTGAGGCTTATGTTAAGACTCCCACCCCAAACAAATTGGAAGTCCGATCCACCAAGTGCTTTTTTGTAGGATACCCTAGAGATTCTATGGGATATTATTTCTATGATCCACTGGAACAAAAGGTGTTTGTTGCCAGAAAGGGTGAGTTCTTAGAAGCAAAGTTCCTTATGGAAGGAACTAGCAGTAGAACAGTGGAGCTTGAGGAGGATCAAGAACCACAACCCAGTGCACATTTGGTTGAAACCATCACTCAACATGAGGATGTTGAAGATGGTCAAGTGGTTGATCGATACACACAAAACGTTCGCAGAAGTGGCAGAACTAGTAATCCACCTGAAAGATACGGATCCTTCATGGATGGATGCTATGTGGTAGAATCAGATGAACCAACCACATACCATGATGCAGTGTCCAATTCGGATTGTGACAAATGGCTTGAAGCCATGAACGTTGAGATGCAATCCATGCATGACAATTAAGTTAGGAACTTGTTGTACCACCTCCCAACTCCAAGGTAGTTGGAAGTAAGTGGATTTTCAAGAAGAAAACTGACATGCATGGAAACTTGGATACTTATAAGGCTAGACTTGTAGCAAAAGGGTTTTACTCAAACTCATGGAGTTGATTATGACGAAACTTTCTCACCTGTTGCGATGCTAAAGTCAATAAGGATATTGTTTGCCATAGCTGCTCATTATGATTATGAGATTTGGCAAATGGATGTCAAAACCGCTTTCCTGAATGGATATCTTGAAGAAGATGTCTATATGGTTCAGCCTGAAGGTTTTTTTAATCCAAAACATCCTAATAAAGTATGCAAGTTAAAGAAATCAATCTATGGATTGAAACAAGCGTCAAGAAGCTGGAATCACCTTTTGATGAGGAAGTTATGAAATTTGGCTTCATCAAAAACGATGATGAGGCTTGTGTGTATAAGAAGGCTAGTGGAAGCATAATAAGTTTCATAGTATTATATGTCATGACATTCTACTGTTTGGGAATGATGTTCCAACAATGGAAGGAGTAAAAGCCTGGCTTGGAAGCTGCTTTTCCATTAAGGATCTTGGTGAAGCCGCCTATATTCTAGGAATAAAGGTCTATAGGGATAGATCGAGGCGGCTAATTGGTTTGAATCAAAGTGCATACATTGACAAAATCTTGAAAAGGTTCAAGATGGAAAACTCTAAGAAAGGTACTGTACCTATTCAGAGAGGGACAATATTGAGTACGACTCAATGTCCAAGCTAAAGGAGGAGCAGAATAAAATGAAGGCAGTCCCATATGCATCTGCTATAGGATCCATCATGTATGAAATGATATGCACTAGACCGGACGTGTCATACGCTTTAAGCATGACAAGTAGATACCAGCAAAATCCCGGTGATAGTCATTGGATGGCTGTCAAGAACATCCTAATGTACCTAAGGAGGACTAAGGACATGTTCTTGATCTACGGGTCTGGTGAAGAGGAACTCGTTGTAAAGGGATACACGGATGTGAGTTTCCAAACCGATCGAGATGATTCACGATCTCAATCGGGGTACATCTTTATCCTGAATGGGGGAGCTGTTTCTTGGAAAAGCTCAAAGCAAGAAGTCGTAGCATTGTCCACTACAGAGTCAGAATACATCGCCGCTTCATTGGCAGCACAGGAAGCTGCATGGTTGAAGAAATTCATAGCCGATCTAGACGTGATCCCTTCCATTCAGGATCCTCTGGAGATTCTTTGTGATAACGAGGGTGCGATTGCACAAATCAAGGAACCCCGTGCACATGAGAAAACAAGGCACATTGAACGGAGATTCAACTACATAAGGGATGAAGTTGAAAAGGGAAAGATATGTATTCACAAAGTTCACACTGATAAAAACATTGCGGATCCACTCACAAAACTCCTTGAAAAGTCAAAGCATGAAGGTCATGCTTGTGCCATGGGACTTAGATATTCTAGTGACTGGAATTGATTTTATATTTTGTATTTGGATATTGGAACTTATGTTTTTGGGCTTAATTATATGGCTATAACTTTCATTTGTTCTTCTATTTTAGCATGTTTTAAATCCGTGAATAAATAAGTTATTCTAAATGCCCGTAGTCAATCATGCTTGTGGGAACAACTGTGAATGTAAGACTATAATGAACTTGGATTGGTTGATATTCATAAGGTATGAATATAAAGCAAGAAGTTGCCACCAAAGTTCATTGATATCTATTGGATATAGGTATAGGACTGGCCCGCTCTCAATTATTTCTTCATAGAATCCTTGTGATTAGTCATAAGACATATTGAGTAAAGGCGAATATCATTTTATCCTCAGACCTGAGATACATATTGGGTCTGATATTCACCAAGTATTGTACTTTGACTTAGTTCTTTGTTGTTCTGAAATATTGGCAGTACATAAGGCTGAGTTCGGGTATGACGTGAGGTGATTGTGAGAGACGTATGTAGTGAAGATGGAATTTGTTCCTGTTATTCGTTGAGAGTTAGATGTCTAAGGCCTGTTAAAATTAAATCATCGGAGGATGACCATTTTGTGTCTCTTGGATTTAATATGACATCTGTAACAAAAGGATAGATGATTAATTCACCTAAATCATATTCAAATAAGGTACTTGAAAGGGATGATGTTATTGAATGGCACTTAGTCATATACATTAGGGGTAGCAAACCGATGCTAGGCGTCATTTGCTGCTTGCATCAATCTCCTATGAATCTTGTGCAAGTGGGAGATTGTTGGATTCGATCTGCCCAAGATACATATTAAATTGATGTGGCTAGTGTGATATGATCCAAGCCGGGTCATACCCAATAACAAGCCAAACAAACACCGATAAATATTTATTCGTTGATAAGATCACACAAATAAATATAAGCACCAATTTAGAAACCGGGTTTTCTAAATCATTACTTTTGTAAATAAACAGATTACATAGATAATTTGTTCATGAGGATTATTTGTTTCATTACTTAAATTGGTTAAACAATGACAAATAATAGTGTGTGTTAGTGCTATAAAATTAAAATGGTTTAATTTTATAAAAAAACTTAAAGTGCAAGAGTGTATAATTTATAAAATTAAAATGAGAGGGAAACTAAAAGGGGACCAAAATCGGCCGCCCCTTTTGTCTTGGGAGTCCCCTTCTCTTGTTCCAAGGACATGCAAGTCTTTATCATTTGATAAACACAAACACACTCTTGCCTTTTCAGAACTTAACACTAACAACACACCAAAAAAAGGACTCTCTCCTCTCTCTCTAAAGATTCACGGTTTTGGAGTTGGATGAACAAACTTTTCAGCATTCAAGAAGTGTTCTTGGCAGAAAAGTCTAACTTCAAGAGGGTTCTACAAGTTGGTGTTGAAAAACCTAGCAAGTGGGTGTTTGTACAAGCTTGGGGTATCATCTCTTGAGGTCTTCTTTCTTGAAGATTCAGCCACATATTCATCCTTTTCACCTCTACCTTTGCGATTTCCAGCAACTCCAAAGGTTGTTTTTACACTAGTTTTGTATCTATTTCGTATAATGATCCATGGTTTGGGGTTTGCTTATTAAATGGATTTAATAATCATCACATTAACATGTTTTAAAACTTATTATCCGCTGCGTTTTTCATATAAACAAGATTATATGAACTTTGATAAGCTTGTTAAAACCCCACATTCTGTATGCAAATCCAAGGAAGATGTCAGGATGGTTCGAGGCTGAATTAAGGAAGGAATACCACACCAGGTGGGTAAAGTTCGGACCTCAACAACCAAAGAGGTATATCCATAAGTTTGAAGTGGACCCTATATCTAGAAAACCTAAAGTGGTGCTAAAATGGAGTCCCCAAGGCACCATGTCAAGGATTCCCTTACGGGAAATGCCTTAGGATTTCACTCCACACTTCAAATGGTGGTATTACGATTGGAGAACGGGCGAAGCGGTCATAGTTCTGAACTATAGATTCGCAAGATCCGGTCAAAACTAATAAGTACATGCAAGTAGCATGACTAGACAGTTTCAAATAGATTAGAAAACTTTCGTTTAGTTTCGCACTATTACACCTTAGTTTCACGCATTGAATGTGCAAAGCCTAAAAGTCACAAAATCATGTTTTGTCTTAAAATCTCAAAACAACATTCCAAGGTCCGAATTGAGTTCGGGAATAAGGTTTACCCATTCGCTTTCCAAGAAACACACCACAGAAATTGGATTTGACATCAAGGAATAAAGTTGGTCGTTTTTTTAAAAAAATGGGTTTGCTTAAGATCCCTCAAGAAACTTGGTTCCCATAGTCATTTGGTAAAGAACTCATATTTTCATCTTGTTTTATTGAGTGTAACCATTGATTCTGCTTGAAATTTATAGGATGAACATACGACAGATCATCTATCATATATAGATGTAGAAGATAATGGTGTATGAGGGTTGATGATTAGAGGTCCAGGTCTATACTTACGTATAACTGAGGTGATGATTATTTAAGCCAAATGATGAGCGCTTTAGGTCTATACTCACATATAATAGAGAAGATCATCATTTGAGTGTGTTGATGAAAAGTTCAGGTCAAGGCTCACGTATAACAAAGAATATCATCACTCTAGATCAATGATCACGTATAGTAGAGGATTTGGACATAACATTTACTTAACGCTTAGAGATGAGGGAAATTTAAGAATTCAAGGTCAAACACAGACATCAACCACTCTCAACACATATTTTGACAAGACTTGTAATTTTTTTAAGATGAGATGACATGGGAATAAGCCTTATCACAAAGGTTAAATCTTAGTTAAGTCACACAATCACCGTCTACTTCGTTTTAAGGCATGGGGCCTACCGACATATCCAAACGCTATACCTCTAACCTCCTTCAGACACTATCCAAGCATCTTAAATCCTAAACCAAAAATAATATAATGTTATATACGAAAGAAAGTACAACAAAGAAAAATATATAACGGGCTAAGTTATTCTCCCCCGAAATTTCTATTAAAGTGCAACAAAAGAGATTTCCTTTTAAACTGAGATACACTTTGGGAATATGTTCGTTTTAAAGCTTCTTAGCACATGAATTATAACGTTTTTGGTGTTGTAGTGAACTTAAACCCATGGCACTTATGAAATATTTATAGATTGTTGCCAGAATATGCCTTTAAAATAACATTAGACCCAACATGACGATCAATTCATAAAAAGGAGGTTTATGAAAGGTTTTCGTGAAAAGATCAGCCTTTGACTTTTGGTGTCAATGGGAATAATATCTATAAAACCCTTTTCTTAAGCATCTTAGATTGCATGAAATCTTGTTTCAATGTGTTTGGTGCGAGTATGATGGATTGGATTTTTGGCAACTCCAACAGTCACTTTATTATCACAGAAGAGTGGCGTGTGAAGGAAGTTAATTCCATAATCCATCATTTGATGTTGAATCCACAACACTTGACAGCAACAACTTTGAATCAACAATATACTCAGCCTCACCTATTTTTGTATTGAGTACTAATGGATTCTATGTGACACCATATCAAATAGTGCGGAATCGTATTTGAGAGGCGATCCAATCAGTGAGAACGACAACCTGATTGATCTAACAATGAAACAAACATTAAGAACTGAGTAGAAATCGATCAGGAACAAACTATGAAGTTGGATAGGCTGTTTAGGGCGCTCTGGATGGCTAGGGTTTGTGAATATTCAAAATCTCACATTTGGCCATGAATTATGGGTTATTTATTGGTTTTCAGTTTCATTCATACGACTGAACCATTAGCATGGTTCAGTCGTACGACTGACTCATGCGGTTGATTCATACACAAGACTGAAGGTTCATTCATACGACTGAATCAACCTTATGTCTCAATCATATGACTAATCCAGTCTCCTGATTTAGTTGTGCGACTAGTTCTTAAGTATGGTTCATTCGTGCGTATGGTCCATAATTATGGTCCACTAGCATAAATAACCACCGGCTATGTTGAACATAGTTCTCAATCATTATTGACTTAGAACTATGTACAACAACTTCAAACCTATATATGATGTTCATACACAAGAATTATACTAAATACAATAATTATATGAAATACTCAAAGACAAATAAACATCAAGAAGTAGTCACATTACATATTGTAGAGAATATGTATAGAGGCTGAAGTAACCAAAGTCTTTCTGCATGCATGTTGCAGAAGTACTGAAGAAGAATGCTTCAGAAGTTTCACACAAGCAACACAAATATTCTAAGTGTGAAATCTTTCGAAGCCATGACCAATATCTTGCGAAGCCAAAGATGAAGTCTTCCAAAGCTTCAAAGACAAAGCCTTCCGAAGTTCAACTCCTAAAGACAGATTTCTTCCAAAGACTTTTAACAACATGGTTTATCTGATGTCCTTTTCCATTAAGTTGAACCCCTTTCCACTACAACTCTTTAAAGTCACCACCTTACATGTGTTGGTGAAAAGATCCATGCTTTTGGTAACTGTACATTGAGGTCTTGAGTCTGTAACTTTCTACTTCATATACTTTATCCTTTTTGTAATAGATTAGGATGTGAGCTATGGCATTTCATATTCACAAAGCCAAAAGGGCAATCTGCCTTTTTGACTCTACAATTGATTTTGTTTTGTGTCTAGTCAGTTATATCCAGCAGGCTTTCACAATATTGTCGGCTGTAGGATGTAGTATAAGTATCTCATGTTCTTGTATCTTTATTTTATGGAAAAGGAACTGCTTCAATTCAAAAGGCAAAAAGTTTGGAACCTTTGTCCTCTTCCTCATGAGAAGACTATCATTGGAACCAAATGGGTGTTTAGGAACAAGAAGGGTGATAGAGAATTTATCATCAAGAACAAAGCTAGACTAGTTGTTCAAGGATACATACAAGAAAAAAGGATTGACTACACTGATGTCTTTGCTCTTATAGCCAGACTGGAAGCTGTTAGGATATTCCTGGAATTTGTTGCATCCAAGAACTTCAAGGTCTTTCAACATGATGTAAACTGTGATTTTCTTTATGGAGTGATTGATGAAGAGGTGTATGTCAAACAACCACCAGGTTTTGTAGATCCTAATCATCTTGGTTATGTCTACAAGCTTGACAAAGCTCTTTATGGGCTGCATCAGGCACCTAGGAAGTGGTATGAGACTCTATCACAGTATCTTTTCAAACATGGATACATGAGAGGTACTATAGATGGAACCCTCTTCATCAAAGGACAGGGAAATAACATATTTCTAGTTCACGTATATGTGGATAACATCATCTTTGGTTCAACTAATCCAAAGCTCTGCAAAGACTTTGAGAAGCTGATGAAGGACAGATTAGAAATGAGTGCCATCGGGGAACTTAATTTCTTTCTAGGAATTCAAGTGAAGCAAGTAGAACATGGCATCTTCATAAGCCAGTCAAAGTATGTTCAAGACATACTCGAGAGGTTCAACATGACAGATTGTAAGATTGCTAAGACATCTATAACTAGAAATCACTCCCTTGGACCTGATCTTGAGGGGGAGTGTGTAGATGAACACTTATACAGGGCTAAGATTGGGTCTTTTATTTATCTTACAGCTAGCAGGCCTGATATTATGTTTGCCACTTGCATGGGTGCAAGATATCAAGCCAACCCTAAGATGTCTCGCCTTATCACTGTCAAAAGGATTCTAATATACCTTAAAGGTGCTTCAACACTTGGTTTATGGTACCCTAAAAATCCTAACTTCAATCTGTATGCTTATACAGATAGTGATTATGGTGGTCGCGACATGCTTGCAAAGTCTACATCTAGGAGATGTTAGTTTCTTAGTGGAAGGGTTGTCTCATGGCAATGCAAGAAACAATCCTGTGTCTCTGCATCAAGTGCTGAAGCTAAATACATTGCTACTGCAAGCTGCTATGCTCAAGTGCTTTGGAATCAAAATCAGATGCTGGACTATGGGTTAAACTTCAAGGAGACTCCCATTCACATAGACAACAACAGTGTTATCTCAATCACAGAGAACCCTATGCAGCACTCAAGGTCCAAACACATCAATATGAGGTATCATTTAATAAGAGATAAATATGAAAAGGGATTAATGAAACTAGTCAAGTTCACACATATGAAAAATATGCTGATCTGTTTACAAAGGCTTATGATTAACAGAGATTTAAATATCTAATATCAGCTATTGGGATGATCAACTTTGAGTAGGTTTTTCTTAAAACCAATTCTTATTATTTCTTAAAATATGTGTGTCCTAAGTTGTCTAGTTCATCACTTTCACAAGCTCTTGTTTTTCTTAAAACTAATTCTAATTATTTCTTAAAATATGTGTGTCCTAAGATTTTCCTTAGAACTATGAAAATTTTGAACCTTTGGAAGTTATGTGTTTAACTTCAGAAAAAAATTATGCCTTTAAAACAACTAACTGTCCAAGTATTTTACCTTCGGAAGAAATTTCTGAAATAACCTCTGAAGCTTAAAATCTCCTTTGGCACTTATATGTTTTCAAAGACAATTTTCTTCCAAAGAAAATTACCCTTGGAAGTTTTGTTCATTTAAACAAAACTCTCAAGTTTTAATTTTTCTTCCAATGTCAAAATTCTCAGAATCCTTAGGAAATTCTTCCAAAGTCATTTAGCTTTGGAAGGTTTTTCATTAAACCTTCCGTAGATAATTTACCTTTGGAAGCTTTTTGACTTCCAAGAACCTACTTCCAAAGTTTATCCTCTTTCATTAAACTTTGTCCGAAATCCTTTTCACATATAAACCCAACGGTTTCCCCCTCTTTCTATCATCTACTTCTTTCCTCCAAACCTAAAACCCCAAATTTCTCTCTGAAATTTCTTTCTTTCAACTTTCTTCATCCTTAAGCTCTCTCAAAATGGCCAACCCTCAACACATAAATGACTCGAACATTACCATGCAGTTACACAGGCAACATAACCAGGTTGCTCTATTAAGATCTAAGAAGATCCTCATTTCTTAGAGGTTTGTTGATTCTTAGCTATATAGAACTATTTCACCTCCCTAACCATTGATGCTCCACTCTATCAGGATCATTTGCTAGAATTCTGGAAGACCTGCCAGGAGGTCGTACTGGATGGAGAGAAGGCACTCAGTGCCACAGTGCAGGGGAGAACTGTCTTCATCACTCCGGCCATCATAAACATGCATCTTCAGCCGGATGATGAAGAAGGTGAGGTGTTCTTACCAAAGGAAGTTGTTAATCATTCCATTTTGCAGATGGGTTATGAGGGAGACTAGTGTGTCAAGACCTTCAGGAAAGGGAAGGTCTTATCCCAATGGAAATTCCTGCTCCATGTGGTTATCCACAGCTTATCAAACAAGCATGGTGGATGGGACTATATTCCTGAGGATCTCTCCTTCATTTTTTATGGAATGGTTCAGGGGGTTAAGTTCAGGTACTCTCAGTTTGTCTGCACTAATCTTCTTACAAACTTCGATTCCTTAGAATAATACATGTTCCCTAGATATGTCCAGTACATTCTTAACTGTGAACTGGGCTCACAGTTAAGGGGAACATCTAACATTCTTAAACTAGGACAGATGAAGCCTGACATCTTTAAAATACTGAGAAAGCCCACTATTGGCTTCTCTGGGTGGAAACAGTCCTGGTCCTAAAAATGTTAGAGCTCATTGCTAAAGGTGACAACCTAGCAGCACCAGCTAGTGTTGAACCCACACCTTCTATGTCACAACCACCTAAACAACCTCAAATCACCCTCACGTACAAAAGAAAATCCAAACGAACCCCTATTCAGTCTATTCAGTCTGTGGAGGCCCCTATACACTCACCCATACAGGAAGACGTTGACACTGGAGCTCCCACTTCCCTTGAGGAGCAGACCACTCCCATCTCTTTAAGGATCAGTGTTGAGGTTCCTCATGCTCAGCCTGATGAGCTCATAAGCCAAACTACCTTAAGCCATCACTCTGAGTCTCAACACTCAAGTGATTAACCTTCAGGGGACAATTACCATCCCTAACATTTCGATCTCAACCAACCAATCCTCAACCTTGACTTCTACACTAATGAAGATCTAGGTTTCTATGAGTACCATGATTCTCTTTTCTTTTACCCTACTCAAAGAGAGATGAGTGCTTTTAAGGCTTCTATTTCTAGCCCACATCAGTCACCTACTACTGAGGTGGACACTTCTGAACTTGTTTAAGATGTCCATATGGAAGAGGCTCTCACTTTGGAAAGTGATTACATCATTAAGTCCACAACCATGGAAACTCAGCCCATTGACATCTCAACTGAGATTGCTAGTGAGCAAAGAAATCCAGCAGCCACAAACCTAAAGCTGATGGTGAGAGTGTGGACTCTTGTCCAATCATCTCATCCCCCAATGACTCTTCTGATGAAGATAAGGAGAATTTAAGACTAAAGGTGCAAAAACTATCTCAAACATGCACCTATTTAGTCTCCAAGGTCATTCACCTTGAATCTCCAGTGACTACCTTGCAGAACAGGGTTAATAATCAGCAACTTGAAAGTTCATATCTTAAGGAAAAATAGTTGGGAGACCATCAACAAGAGCTCAACCAGGAACACAAGAACCCATGGATGTGATTGACCTAACTCCTAGCTCACGTATGCAAGTGGGTGATGCTATAAAAAATGGGGAGAAAGTTATTACAATCATAGAACCTAGGAGTTCTTCAGAGAGAATGGACACTAAGGACTCACCATCGTCACTTGCAATTGTACATTCTCTGCAACCTCCTCAAGAGCACATCGATGTGGACTACATAGACTCCTTCAAACAGAGTCTGTTTGAGGAAGGGATACCAAGGGCTATGTCATCTCCACCATCTTACAATCATATCATTGGGTGGAGGTATAATAGCAATAGGAGAGCCCTAATCATCATTAGAGTTTAAGGGTAGAAGGAGAACTTCAACTTTCAAACCTTGAACTTCTATGACAGTCTGGATTTAGTCAGCATGCCACTTGTCAATCTAAGCCAATCAAGACAAGCTGACAAGTTGGGTCAAAGAATCCAAGACCGGATGATTGCAGAGATAAGCCTTAGAAGAAGACTACGGCAATCAAGCAATGTCATCGGTCAACTGGATGTTGAGGCAGACCCTAAGATTAGTTTCATAGGGGAAACCTTGACTCAAGGCCCAGTGACAGAACCTGAGAGCCTTGTCTTATCATCAACAACTGCTGCAGAAATCAATTCCCTTTTTGAGACAACTATTGGTGAAGGTGCTCCTCAACCTCTCTCTGGCCAGAGCTTGGAAGCTACTCCAAGCAATGAAGGCCAAAGCTCTCTACACCCTGAGTCACAAAGGTCTATGAGTGACAAAGGAAAAAGAAAAATGACTTCTGAGCAGATTGAGGAGGAGAAGAGAAAGAGGAATAGGAGGTTGAGAGGAGAAAGTTCCTCCTCTATGTCTGCAAAACTCATGGAGTCTGCTATCAAGGTTGCCCCTAGACCAGATACTCAGAATGATAAGTTATGGAAATCAAGATAAACTACTTGTAGACAATGAACTATGAGATAGACAATGTCATTTCTCTCCCTTTGGAGGAACTCAACAAACTGGTTGACATGGAAAGGTCAAGGGAGAAGGAAAAGATAGGAGACGCAGAGCTACTAGTACAAATCAAATAAGACTTTAGAAAGAAAAGACTATACAAGCATGTGCCTACTCTCTCCCCAGTTCAAAAAAGTCCTGCATTTGAGGAAGTGGTTCAAGAAGAGCCTCAGGTAGATAAAGAACAAGAAAAGATCAAGCTGATCAACTACCTGAGTGCCATAGGCCTCTATCAAGCAGAAGCACTTCTTCCCTTATCCTTTGACTATATTAAGTTTGAGTATCTCAAACAACTCGAACTTGAGATAGTAAAGGAAACAAAGACAACCAAAAGAAAGCTCAAGGAAGAAGCTACTAAGTCAAGAGCCATCATGCAGAAGAGTATGAAGAAGTCTGCAGACAGGCAGACGATGATGAGCTTCTTGAGGCTATATGGATTCTCCGAAAGGAGACTTGGCCCCATGTCTCTATCCACTATGGATGAGCATATCAGGGTGATCAGGCAAAAGATAATGAGTGGAGAGCTGGTTGACTTACATTCCTCTCCAAGTCAAGCTCCACCTGAAGTGGAGGTTAAGGTTGAACAACTAGGGACAACACAACCTGGACCTCCTGTTGAATCTCAATAAGCTTCATCTTTTGATCCATAACATGGTCAACCTCCCCATCCTTCTAAACCTATTAGAGTGGAAGACCCAACTGAGAAAGACAATGAAGTTCAATCTACTACAGCAGGCCAGTCTTCTTAGTTAGAAGGGGTAAAGAGAAAGAACAGGATGGCTTCAAAGCCAAAGCTAGAGAACAAGAAGAAGACTGCATCCTTTTCTGAACCTCAGGATGAGTAAGAACATCCTGAGGATGTGCAGCCAGAGGATGCTCCATCAACTCCCATTCCAATAGCTCCTCTAGTATCAGAAAAACCCATCATGTCCTTGACATACACTACAAATCTACAAAGGTGGCATGTCATTAGAGATCATGGCATTAAGAATGTGTACACATGGCAAGACATGTTTCAGTTGCCTCTGCATGATCTCTTTGACACGAGAAGACACTTTGATAGTCTGAAGGATCCTGATCATCTTATGAAGAAAGGGTTGGTTATCATCCTGATGAGGACTGTTGATATATGAAGTCTTCAAGTGTTTTCGTAGCATCAGCCTAGGGGGAATTTGTAGAGAATATGTATAGAGGCTGAAGCAACCAAAGTCTTTCTACATGCATGCTGCACAAGTAGGGAATTTGGAAGTTTCACACAAGCAACAAAAATATTCTATGTTTGAAATCTTCCAAGCCAAGACCAATATCTTCTGAAGCCAAAGATGAAGTCTTCTGAAGCTTCAGAGACGAGGCCTTCCGAAGCTTCAGAGTCAAAGCCTTTCGAAGCTTCAGAGACAAGGCCTTCCAAAGATCAACTCTTGAAGACAAATTTCTTCTGAAGACTTTTAACAATATGCTTTATCTGATGTACTTTTCCATAAAGCTGGACCCCTTTCTGCTGCAACTTTGTAATGTCACCAACTTACATGAGTTGGTGAAAAGGTCCATGCTTTTGGTAACTGTACATTCAAGTCTTGAGTTTGTAACTTTCTACTTTATGTACTTTATTCTTGGTAAAAGGCCACTACCTCTTCTTCCCTAAGCTGTTTATTCAATAGGTCTATCTTATCCTTATAACTGTGCTCGTTTTGTTTTAACACTCTATTTGCCTCAGTGCCCAGTTCCAGGTCCTATACTAGGTGATCATTATGATCTAATAACCTAGCAAATTTTGAATCTATACTTTCTCTAAATTTATTACAATCTAAACAAGCATGGTTGTTAAACAACTGGTCAGTAGTACTTACCTGAGATATTGAAGATAAGTCAGCCATGAGTACAGAATATGTTGATTCTAGTTCTGGTGATTCTGACGTTGATGCAGATTTTTCTTCTTTAGGCTAATGGTTGACCACAGGTGTAGTGTCTTTAGAATTTAACATTGCAAGCTCCACTGCTATGTCTCCCTCACTAGCAGAATCGTTATCAATGTCCTCCAGATTCGCTATGTTGGACTCTCCTTGTGACACGAACCGAAAGCTCCAGTCCTGTCCTTCATCCTCATTAGCAGTCAAGGCTTTGGGGTCCTTAATTGATGAAGTAAAACTGCTAGATGTGGCTTTATCCTGATGATTGAATCTGTATTTATTTTTACCACATCGATTAAGTTCTTTTCAAAGCAATCACGAATAAAGTGATATTTAATACTCATGTGTTTGGTCTTTGGATCTTGGACTGGGTTTTTAGTGACTGCAATGGCAGCAGAGTTATCAACAAAGATATGAGTAGAAGAGAAATTCAAACCGTAATAACATTTGTTGTTGAATCCATATGATTTGAGAGCAGCAGCTTGCATCAGCAACGTATTCGGCTTCACAGGTGGACAACGCAACCGAGGTCTGCTTCTTACACTGCCAGGTTACTAATCTCCTTCCAAAGAACTGACCCCCTACTGACGTAGACTTGTAGTTCATCTTGCAGCCACCATAATCCGAGTCACTATACCCTGATCATCCTTCTTGCATTTCAAGACCCATTTGGTGCCAATGACTTTAGCTCGTTTAGGCATCTCTACTAGTGTCCATACACCTAACTTATTAAACTGAAGAAGTTCTTCCTGCATGGCACTCACCCAAGCCTCATCATTTAGTGCTTTACTAACATACTTTGGCTCAAACGGAGACACAAAGCAGTGGTAGGCACCGTCGTGAATGTATCCCTTTTCCATCATAGAGGCATAATCAGCTGAGTACAGCTGATTTCTAGTCTGAACACCTAATCTCACATCTCCTATAATAATATCCAAAGGATGATAAACGCTTAGATGTGAGCCAGGAGTTGTCAGAACAACCATCTCAGAGTCAAAATTATGAACATTTTGAAGATCATGTTAGGTTGGACTCACTTTAGTATAGATGTTTACTTTACATTGTAATAGGACTTTTGTTAGTTTCATTTTGTATTTTGTTTGTAATTAGCAGTTTTGGCAGTCCAGCGAAATTGTGAGCGAATCTATACATTCGCTCACAGTTTGTTGTTTTGGTTTACCCGGCGCACTTGTGTTCTGCCGAGCGAAACTATAGTTTCGGCATGACAGTTTCGCTGGTAGCGAAACTGTCACCGAATCTATGACTGCTATATATACTATTGTCATTTCACATTGTATGAAAAGCTTGCAAAACCCTAATCGTGGAATTCTGTTGCAAGCTACCATTTCTAAGCAGTTACTTCATTAAAATACAATTGTGCTTGTTGTTATTGAGTGAGTTTGTTCATTTGAGTACCAATTATGTCTTGATTCATCATATTCACTTCTCAATTGTTGTTATTTGGATTGTGTGTTTGATATTGATCAAATTATCCTATCAATTGTACTGTTCATCGATCACATGGACCAACAATATGGTATCAGAGCCTTAGTGCTCTTGATTTGTTGAGTTTTTGTGGTTTTGGTCAATATCTAGTTTCAATCAATTTTCATTGGATTATCAGCTGTTTTTGGCATGGAAATTGATTGAATTATGCTTGTTCTTGATTGAGGAAGATTCTACAATCATCAGATCTCAAATTCATTGAGATTTGGATGATTTCGGATTGATTTTGAGGTGAAAAAGGGTTTTGAGATCGACCAGCGAAATTACTGTTCTTACAGCGAAACTGTCATCTTCATTCAGCGAAATTATGAGTTATTTTGGATCAGAAGTTGTTTTCTAGAGTTTCAGCGAAAGTATTCCCTGAACGAAAGTTCATTAGTGTTTTTGACCAATCATCAAGCGAAATTGCTGCCGAATCTATTTTTGAACGAAAGTTCAAGCTTGTTTCCTGCGAATTTAGCAGCGAAATTAAGCAATTATTGTCTCTGTTCAAGTGAAAGTGCTGCTGAAATTGCAAGCGAAAGTGTCTGTTTTTGCGAAAGTATCTGCGATAGTATTGTTTCAGCGAAACTGTTAGCCAAGTCACCTCTTTCAGCGAATTTGTTAGCGAATTTGTTAGCGAATTTGTTAGCGAATTTGTTAGCGAATTTGTCAGCGAAATTATCAATTTTTCTGCCAAAATTATCAATTTTTCTGCCGAAACTATTATGTCGAAATTAACTACTCTTACACTTGCGGATCTTGAAAGTGTTGCTCCTAATAGACCTCCAAGACTCATTAATGGAGATAATTTTGAAGATTGGAAGAGATGTCTCAAAGCTTTCTTTTTCTACACAGATCATAATCAATGGGAATCGATTATTTCAGGTCCTCATATACCTACGGTTACGGTTGGTGACGTCGTTTCTCAGAACAAAGACCCATCTTCTTATACTGAAAGAGATCTGAAACTGATTGATCATGATCAAAAAGCTTTTGGTGCTTTAACTCTCTGCTTGGCTCCAGATATCTACAATCATTTTGCAGAGCATAAAAATGCTAAATCCCTTTATGATGCTCTCTGTGAATTCTATGATGGGAATGCAGATCTGGTGAAAGGCAAGAGTATTCAAGCTGAAAAGGAGTTCAATTCGTTTGTAGGATACAAGAGTGAAAGTTTGATAGATCTGACAAATCGTTTCTTAACCGTCTCAAGCACTCTGAAGAAGTATGATGAAAGACTCTCCAACAGTGAACAAGTTAACAGGCTTCTCGATTCTCTTCCACCACAGTGGAGTCTTCAAGTGAGGATGCTAAACAATAAAGAGGTTTTACAGATTATAAGCTGATGGATATCATTAACAAGTTGAAATCTTTTGAGTTGGATATGAAAAGAAGAGAATTTAACTAGACTATGATGCCCACATCTGGTTTTTCTCAAAATGCTGCTTTGTTGTCATCCGCTGCAAACTCTCACATTCAAAATCCAATTCAAGGAGGGAGCAATACAAGTAATTTCTCGAGTGGTAGTAATCATGTTGGAAAAGAATTGGGAAATTCTAAGGTGAATGCTGAAACTTCAATTTCATCTGAAACAATGGCTCTTTTTGGAATGTTTGTTCAGAGCTATGAAGCTCTTGTTGCTAGTGAATTGAAAGGTAAAGGAATGACTATGGAGGATATGTATCAGATTGATCCTGATGATTTAGAAGAAACTGACATTCAATGGCAAATGGCGATGTTAACTTTATGAGCCAGGAGATTCATGGAAAGAACAGGAAGGAAGAACTTTGGTGGTCAATCATCTACCTCAAAACTAGGATTTGATAAGTCAAAATTGAGGTGCCTTAACTGTAAACAATTGGGATATTTTAAACGTGAATGTCCATTACCAATTGTCATAGATCCTAGTAACACTGGAGTACCAAGATTGACAGCAGAGAAAGAAAAGGAAGAAGGAAATTCAAAAAGGAGTCAGCTTTGATCTCAAACTTCGACTGGAGTGTGGAGGTGGAAGAAACAAGATCTGAAATAAATCACGCGTTAGTTGCTGAGGTTGTGGAAAGTGATGAGATGGAAGTTGATAAAGATGGATTTGTGCTGTTCAAGGAATTCATAGGAGAAAATGAATCTTCAGTAAAGGAGAAATAAGAGAAGGCAGATGGAGAGAGAAAGAGGAAATTATAGGTTCAGATGAAGAAAGGAATTCAAAAGCTGCGAAAGGAAAAGAGAAGGATGATGCGGCCGCTACTGTTGAGGAAAGGAAATCAAGTACTCCAGCATGCATGTGCGATAAAGCTTTAGCTGCCGAAAGGATGGTAATGGGACTTCCTTATGAGGTAATACAGGATATGTGCTCATCTGTTTGCAAAATTAGACTTTTTGCGATTTATAAGGCTAATCGTTTGTTAATTGATAATGAAAAGGATTTAAAACGAATTAATGATGAACTTAAATTGAATGAATCAAAATATTTTGTGAAACTAAATGAGGCTTTATAAAAAAACTGATCATTTAAAAAGAATTGTTTTGGAAAGAAATGTAGAGGTTAATACTTTAACTGAACGGGTTGCTCTTGCTGAATTTGAAGCATGCAAACTTGAGTCAAAGTTAGATAAATGGACTATTTCTGGAATGAAACATGATGATCTTTGTAAATCTCAACGGGGAGCAAGAATTAAAATAGGTTTGGGTTATGAAAATGTACAGGTTTATCCTCCTCCTAGTACATACTGTTATTCTCCTATGCCTGTTCCTCATCCTTCTAATGATTTAATCAAATCAGATACTGACAGTATGTCTGCAGGTTTAGTCGGGAATAACTCTAAGTACATTCGTGAAGACTACGACTATGGACCAACTAGTGGGCTTGGATGCACTAGTTCTAGTACACCTGACAATCAGCAGTCTGTTTCAGATAATCAGTCTAGTTTAAATTCAATGTTTGTTTCTAGTTCAAATGTAACAGACTTGAATGTCTCATGTTCTCTTGATAGTTCTATTTCATCTTGTACTTCAAATCATGATAGTGATGATTTTGTTCTGGTAATGAATGAAATGAATCTGATGTTTCTCCTAAAACAACTGAGCAACTTAAAATTAATTCTTTCGAAAAGTTCTTTTCTCAACCTATTCCATCTTTCATACCATTAAATATGACATCATCAGAAAAATGTAGTTCGTCTTTATCTGACACTGGTACCAATGGTACGAGTTTTACTGATTTGTCAGAAGAATCACGTTTTGATTTTGACAAGAAGAACTCTGATTCAAATAAACAAAAACATCATGAGATGTATGAGACATTCAGTGATGTGATTCTAGTTTGTCTGAATGTGATGAGGAGATTATTATTGATCCTATTTTTACCTCATCACATCATCGACCTAGATTCAATCATCATTGTTTCAGGTGTGGTGAAGAGGATCATCTGTAAAAAATTGCCCTTTGATTCAAAGATCCTCTAATAGGAATTGTTTTGGGAATAAATTGACAAAATTGGTAACAATTTCTTTTGTAAAAATATGCTTCTTTAAAAACAAAAGTTGTTCAATCTGGGTCCCTATTGCTCCTGGCTAAATGATTTGTTAATTCATTTCAGGAATCCTCTTCAAAGATTGTAAACAGTCTGTGGCATGTTGATAGCGGATGTTCCAAGCATATGACGGGATTAAAGGATTTGTTGACCAATTATCGGATTATAGATGGAGGATATGTGGCATTTGCTGGAAATAAGAAGGATGGAAAAATGATTGGACAAGAAGAAGTTACCAATGGTTCTCTTACTCTAGAAAAAGTCGACCATGTTCCTGAATTGGCTTTTAATCTTCTGAGTGTCTCTCAAATTTGTGATAAAGACATTCCTGTTCTATTTAAATCGGACAAATGTTTATTTTTAAAATCAGCGATAGCTATTCTGGAGGATTTAATTCTCATGCGTGCTCCAAGGAAACATGATACATAGCTTCTTGATATGAATTCAAATGAGTCAAAGGCTATTGCAACTTGTCTTCTCTCAAAAGCATCAACCTCTGAGTCACTCTTGTGGCATCGTCGCTTAGGCCATGTCAATTTTAAGATAATTATAAATTAGTCAAGAACAATCTTGTTAGAGGACTTCCTTTAAAAGATTTTTTTGTTACTGAAAAATGCATGGCATGTGCCAAAGGGAAACAACATAAGAAACCTCATAAGCCCAAACTTTTAAATAGCATATCAAGTCCTCTTGAGTTGTTACATACTGATTTATTTGGGCCAATTAGTGTTAAATCAATTGCTAAAAAATCTTTTTGTCTTGTTGTTACAGATGATTTCTCACGTTATTCATGGGTGAGGTTTCTTGCACACAAAAGTGAAGTTGCAGAGGAATTGCAAAAATTAATCATTTCTATCGAATCAGTCAGTAAGAGAAGAGTTATGGGATTAAGAAGTGACAACGGCACTGAATTAAAAATCAGATTCTTGATTCATTTGTGTGCTCAAAAGGAATTGTGAGACAATTTAGTGCTACAAGAAACACCCCAGCAGAATGGTATTGCAGAAAGAAAGAATTGCACTCTTGTGGAAGCTGCTCGTACAATGTGATAGAATCCTCATTACCCATTATTTTCTGGGCTGAAGCTGTTAATTGTGCATCTTATGTTCTAAACAGGGTGCTAATTGTGAAAGATAAAGTGAAGACTCCTTATGAACTTTTTCATAAGGGGAAGCCACTAATTTATTGGATCTTATATGCCCAAGACACATATAAGATTGATGTGGTTAGTGCGTAATGATCCAAGTCAGGTCATACCCAATAACAAGTTAGACAAACACCATCAAATATGTGTTTAATGATAGGATCATGCAACTAATATAGACACCTAATTTAGAAAATTGGTTTTCTAAACATTACTTTTGTGTTAGAACAAAATTATATGGATGATTTTGTTCAAGAGAGATTTATTTGTTTCATTATTTAAAATGGTTAGATAATGACTTATAAAAGAGTGTTGTGGTATAAAATTGCAATTTGGTTTTAATTTTACAACATGATTATAAAAGGGTGCAACTTATACAAAATAAAAGTGTGGGAAAACTTGTTTTGTTTTGAAAACTTTCGGCCGCCCAAGGACATGGGGAAACCCTTTTTTGTCTTGGTTCTTGCATAACTTAACTTATGCAACACACCACAATCACTCTCCTAAGACTCTCTCTCTCACACACACTAAAACTCTCTCAACTTGGCTGCTTGATTTCGAGTTTGAAGCAGAAAGTTTGGGGCTGAAGTTCCGAGTTCTAGTGAAGCAAAAGAAGAATTCTTTTGGGTGTAGAAACCTAACAAGCAAGGTGTTTGAAGGCTTGGGGTATCACGGATTTGAGGCCTTCTCTTTTGAAGATTAGTCACTCAAAAGCATCATCATCTTCATCTATTTCGATCTTGTTTTGCTGCTGCAAGGTAGTTTATGGCAGCTTCTTTATGGCTGTCCATATTGCTCGTTTTATGTCTTCTTTGCTTGTCTATTCACATAAATGATCCTTGTTAAATGGGTTTGTTTTATACACTAATATGGTCACCTTAAGAACATATATTTCAGTTTTGAAAATCATTCAAAAACTAAGATTATCCGCTGCGTTTTCTGAAAGTTTAAATGGTTAAACTACGTTTTATGTTCTTGCAAACCCATCAATGGCATCAAGAGCCGGTTATGTGGATGACTTGCTTGTTTTGTCCTTTAAAATTGGTTTTAAGGATGTTTATAGACTTGTTATAGGCTGTTTTTGGGCTGCTATGTTTGTTTGAATGATTCCCCAACTTTCAAAGTCATATCACACATGCTTGTGATTAGATCTTGAAAGATATGTATCATGATATGTTGATTGTTTGGACAATGTTTAAAACCAAAAATTTCAGTTTATGTTGGCTGAAATTTGAAGGTTTTAAGTGGGGTTTCATTGTATGTTTTGATGATTTGATCCTTGGTTGTTGTGTGCATAACCTAGCCTTTGACCTTGTGTTGTTTGGATGCTTGCAATGTTTGTTTTGGTTGTTTATTCATTGGGTTGTAATATTATTCATTTGTGCTTTGTTTAAAAATGTAATTTGTCTATTTATTCATTGGGATGTAATAATAGATTAGGAGCCTTTTTCTTTTTACTAGAAAATGTATTAGGATATATATATTTTGTAAAAGAAGATGCTCGGGATGGAAGCACAATGGAAGACACAAAGAAGGACTCGATGCATATGGATGCAAGTTCAAGTGGGAGTCCATCAAGACCCTATTTTGTGTTGTTTTCAACCCTTAAGAAAGACCTAATGACCACACTTGTGATGGCAAACAAGTATGGTCACAATAGTTGCTATGGTCATGCACATTATGGTTGTTTATGCTTATGACTTGTTTGGATGTTTGTTATTTAATTGAGTGGTTGAATTTTGACATGCATTACAAAATTATTAACAAACTTAACAAGTTATTAAAATGATGGTTCTTAATCATTAAAAGGTAATAAAAGGTTATTAAATTGATTTAATGGTTTTAAAGATTAGAATTGGTTTTAATCAAAGGACCATCGAGTACCTTGTATTTGAAAGCATGCAATTACAAGTACATAGAGTTTTCTAAACTAGAATTATGAAATCTCTAAACTTTTGACTAACAAGTTCAACACTATCCTTTTGCACAACACTTGAATCATTTGAAAACTCTTAATGGGATAAAGGTCACCTAACCATTTAGATAGAACTTATGATTTAAGGTGGGGATACCACATTGGTGGGATGAAGGTCACCTAACCACTTATGTGGGTAAACTCACACGTGTGTGCAAGTAGGGTAACTTGATTTGCAAACCATGTTAAATGGATCACCTAAATATGGTTTCCAAATGGTGTTGATGGGATTAACGTGCCGACTTTACATATGATGTTTAAGGTCGATCCCATACATCTAGAAGTTGCAAATGGTTGCAACCGTCAATCGTTGACCACCTTATTAATTTAAATCGTGGGATAAAGGTCACCTAACCACAATTTGAATATAATGTGGGTTCTAGATTTTAATAGTAAAATGGCCTTAAAAGGCATAAATTATTAAAATTGGCTATATCGAAAATACTAAAATAAAACTTTGTTAAATTTTGTACATGGCCTCACATAATGATAATTCCGATAACTCATCCGCGTCCAACCAATCTCTACGAGCGATATCCCAAAAGGAACGTCTAATCATAACAACTTTATCGACTGGTATCGAAACTTGAGAATCGTTCTCAAGCAAGAGAGAAGATCGTATGTTTTAGACGACCCTATCCCCGATCAACCTAGCGAGGATGATGAGTAGGCCTACACGATTGGCTGAAATACACTGAGGACTCGTCCAAGTGTCTTGTCTCATGCTTGCAAGCATGACTCCGGATCTCCAAAAGGAGTATGAACACCACGGAGCTTACGACATGATAACCCAGCTGAAGGAAACGTTCCAACAGCAAGCAAGGGTTGAGCGCTTCGAAACGGTTCGAGCACTCAATGCATGTCGTATGGACGACAACCAATCTGTTTATCTTATGTACTTAAGATGAAAAGTCACATTGACCGCCTCGAGAGGGTTTAATGTCCCGTCTCGAAGGAATTGGCCAGGATTTGATCCTGAATGGCCTTACCAAGAGGTTCGAGACATTCGTGATGAATTACAACATGAATGCTTGGGACAAAAGCATGGTGAGCTTCACTCAATGCTCAAAACTGCCGAGGCGGCCATGGGTAAAAGGGTTTTACGTTCTCACTATCAATGAAGGTGGGAACAATAAAAGGCCTCGTCCCGCACCTAAGGCAAAAGTTGCAAAGGGCAAGGGACCCGCTTGGGGAAAAGGGAATGGGGTGGCAAGGTGCCACCCAAACCACAAGAGAAAAAGCAAAAGGTTGCTACTAACGACCCATGTTTCAAGTGTGGGGAGATTGGACATTGGGCAAGGAATTGTCCTGTCCATCTCCAAGAGTTGAAAGCAAAGAGGGATGCCGGGCAGACCTCAGGTACAATATACATGATCCATATGATTTAAACATGATATCCTCTAACACATGGGTATTAGATACCGGATGTGGAACTCAATTTGCAATTTGTTGTAGGGGTTCAAAAGAAGTAATGACTTCAAGAAAGGGGATGTAAGCCTCTACATGGGCAATGGGGCTAAAGTTCAAGTAAAAGCCGTGGTGACTACATCTTGAAACTTCCAAATGGTTTGGAAGTGATTTTGAACAATCTTTTGTATGCTCCTAGTTTGACTAGGATATTATCTCTGTAGCCCTGTTAAAACAATTTGGATATGTATTATCCTTTATTGAAAATGATATTCATGTTTCTTTAAATGGTAGTTCTATTTTAAAGCCATTCCCATTAACGGTATTTATGAATTGGCTCATGAAAATACTCTAAATAGCTCATTGTACCATACTAACACCAAGAAACTCAAGTTGGACTTGAGTGATACCTATCTTGGCATTATCGTCTTGGTCATAAAACAAGAAACGCATACAAACACTTCAAAAGAATGGTCTTTTAAAAACAAATGAATATAATTCATTTGATGTAGTGAATCTTGTTTACAAGGTAAGATGACTAAGGACCCTTTAGTGGAACTAATGAAAGGGCAAAAGATTTATTAGGAATCATACATTCGGATGTATGTGGTCCTTTAAGCCAATGACTAGGAATGGTGAAAGATACTTCATACCTTTACCGACGATTATAGTCGCTATGGGTATGTGTACTTATTAAGGCACAAAGATGAAGCCTTTGAAATGTTCAAAATCTTCAAGAATGAAGTAGAAAATCAACTTAACAAGTCAATTAAAGTTCTCCGTACCGATAGAGGAGGTGAATACCTGAGTGATGTTTTTCAAGATCATCTTAGGAGTTGTGGGATTGTCTCACAACTCACTCCACCTGGAACACCACAACATAATGGTGTGTCTGAGAGGAGGAATCGAACCTTATTGGATATGGTTCGATCTATGATGGCTAGGAGCACATTACCTCTATCATTTTGGGGTTTCGCTCTGCTCTCGCGGCCCGTATTCTAAATATGGCCCCAACCAAAAGGTGGAAAAGACACCTTTTGAGATATGGCATGGAAGGGTTCCATCTCTATCATACTTAAGGGTCTGGGGTTGTGAGGCTTATGTTAAGACTCCCACCCCAAACAAGTTAGAAGTCAGATCCACCAAGTGCATCTTTGTTGGATATCCTAGAGATTCTATGGGATATTATTTCTATGACCCACTGGAACAAAAGGTGTTTGTTGCCAGAAAACGGTGAGTTCTTAGAAGCAAAGTTTCTTATGGAAGGAACTCGCAGTAGAACAGTGGATCTTGAGGAGGATCAAGAACCACAACCGATGCACATTTGGTTGAAACTAGCACTCAGCATGAGGATGTTGAAGATGATCATATGGTTGATCAATACACACAAAACATTCGCAGAAGTGGTAGAACTAGTAATCCACCTGAAAGATACGGATTTTTCATGGATGGATGCTATGTGGTAGATTCAGATGAACCAACCACATATCATGATGCAGTGTCCAATTCGGATTGTGACAAATGGCTCGAGGCCATGAGCGTTGAGATGCAATCCATGCATGACAATCAAGTATGGGACTTGGTTGTTCCACCTCCTAACTCAAAAGTAGTTGGAAGCAAATGGGTTTTCAAGAGAAAAACCGATATGCATGGAAACTTGGATACTTATAAAGCTAGACTTGTAGCAAAGGGTTTCACTCAAACTCAAGGGGTTGATTATGATGAAACCTTCTCACCTGTTGCGATGCTAAAGTCTATAAGATATTGTTTGCCATAGCTGCTCATTATGATTATGAGATTTGGCAAATGGATGTCAAAACCGCTTTCCTAAATGGATATCTTGAGGAAGATGTCTATATGGTTCAGCCTGAAGGTTTTGTCGATCCAAAACATCCTAATAAAGTATGCAAGTTAAAGAAATCCATCTATGGATTGAAACAAGCATCGAGAAGCTGGAACCACCGCTTTGATGGGAAGTAAAGAAATTTGGCTTCATCAAAAACGTTGATGAGGCTTGTGTGTATAAGAAGGCTAGTGGGAGCACAATAACTTTCCTAGTATTGTATGTTGATGACATACTACTATTTGGAAATGACATTCCAACCTTGGAAGGTGTAAAAACCTGGCTTGGAAGTTGTTTTTCCATTAAGGATCTTGGTGAAGCCGCCTATATTCTAGGAATAAAGATCTATAGGGATAGATCAAGGCGGTTGATTGGTTTGAATCAAAGTGCGTACATTGATAAGATCTTGAAAAGGTTCAAGATGGAAACTCTAAGAAAGGTACCGTACCTATTCAAAGAGGAACATATTGAGTACGACTCAATGTCCTAGCTCAAAGGATGAGCAAGGTAAAATGAAGGCAATCCCATACACATCTGCTATTGGATCCATCATGTATGCGATGATATGCACTCGACCAGACGTGTCATGCGCCTTAAGCATGACAAGCCGTTACCAGCAAAATCCTGGAATCAGTCATTGGATGGCTGTTAAGACATACTTAAGTACCTAAGGAGGGAAAGAGACATGTTCTTAATCTATGGATCTGGTGATGAGGAACTCGTTGTAAAGGGTTACATGGATGCGAGTTTCCATACCGATCGTGATGATTCTCGGTCGCAATCGGGATATATTTCATTCTGAATGGAGTAGCAGTCTCTTGGAAAAGCTCCAAACAGGATGTGGTGGCTCTATCAACTACAGAATCAGAATACGTCGCCGCCTCATTGGCAGCTCAAGAAGCTGCATGGTTAAAGAATTCATTGCCGATGGAGGTTGTCCCTTCCATTCAGGACCCCCTAGAGATCTTTTGTGACAACGAGGGTGCGATTGCTCAAATCAAGGAACCTCGTGCTCATCAAAAGACTAGGCACATTGAGCGGAGATTCAACTACATACGAGATGAAGTTGAAAAGGGAAAGATATGTATTCGCAAAGTTCATACAGATCAAAACATTGCGGATCCTCTCACGAAGCTCCTTGAAAAGGCAAAGCATGAAGGTCATACTTGTGCCATGGGACTTCGATATTCTAGTGATTGGATTTGATATGTAAATTTTGTATTTGGATATGTGGAACTCTTTATTTGAATAAAATACTTGGTTATAATGTTCAATTAATGTTGCAATTTTAGCATGTTTAATCCATGAGTAAAATATTCACTCTAAATGTCCGTAGTCGTTCAAACTTGTGGGAACAAGTGTGAGGGTAAGACTATTATGAACTTGGATTGGTTGATATACATAAGGATGAATATAGAGCAATGGGTTGCTACCAAGGTTCATGGATATTGTGGGATGCAAATATGGACAGACCTGCATCTCAAATATTACTACATGGGATTTTGATTGATCATAAGTAAATTGAGTAAAGGCGAATATCATTGGTATCCTCAGACCTGAGATACATATTGGGTTTGATATTCACCAAGTGTTATACCTTGAGCTTATTCTTCACTGTCCTGAAATAGTGGACAGTGCATAAGGGTATGTTCAGCATGACACGAGGTGTTTGTGAGAAACGTATGTTATCAAGATGGGATTTGTTCCTCTTATTCGTTGAGAGTTAGATGTGTAAGGCCTGATTAAGTTAAATCAACAAGGAATGATCATTGTGGTCCTTGGATTTAACATGACATCTGTGACAAAAGGATAGATGATTAATCACCTAAAAACATTTCAAGTATGGTACTTGAAGAGGATGATGTTATTGATGATGGCACTTAGTCATACGTATTAAGGGTAGTAAACCGTTGTTAGGCGGTATTTACTACTTACATCAATCTTCTATGAATCTTGTGCAAGTGGGAGATTATTGGATCTTATATGCCCAAGACCATATAAGATTGATGTGGTTAGTGCGTAATGATCCAAGTCAGGTCATACCCAATAACAAGTTAGACAAACACCATCAAATATTTGTTTAATGATAGGATCATGCAACAAATATAGACACCTAATTTAGAAAATTGGTTTTCTAAAATTACTTTTGTGTTAGAACAAAATTATATGGATGATTTTGTTCAAGAGAGATTTATTTGTTTCATTATTTAAAATGGTTAGATAATGACTTATAAAAGGGTGTTGTGTTATAAAATTACAACTTGGCTTTAATTTTACAACATGATTTATAAAAGGGTGCAACTTATACAAAATAAAAGTGTGGGAAAACTTGTTTTGTTTTGAAAACTTTCGGCCGCCCAAGGACATTGGGATAACCCTTTTTTGTCTTGGTTCTTGCATAACTTAACTTATGCAACACACCACAATCACTCTCCTAAGACTCTCTCTCTCACACACACTAAAACTCTCTCAACTTGGCTGCTTGATTTCGAGTTTGAAGCAGAAGTTTGGGGCTGAAGTTCCGAGTTCTAGTGAAGCAAAAGAAGAAGTTCTTTTGGGTGTAGCAACCTAACAAGCAAGGTGTTTGAAAGGCTTGGGGTATCACGGATTTGAGGCCTTCTCTTTTGAAGATTAGTTACTCAAAAGCATCATCATCTTCATCTATTTCGATCTTGTTTTGCTGCTGCAAGGTAGTTTATGGCAGCTTCTTTATGGCTGTCCATACTGCTCGTTTTATGTCTTCTTTGCTTGTCTATTCACATAAATGATCCTTGTTAATGGGTTTGTTTTATACACTAATATGGTCACCTTAAGAACATATATTTCAGTTTTGAAAATCATTCAAAAACTAAGATTATCCGCTGCATTTTCTGAAAGTTTAAATGGTTAAACTACGTTTTATGTTCTTGCAAACCCATCATAATTGATTTCTTTCAACCACTTGGATGTTCTTGTACTCTTCTGAATACTCAATCTCAAAAGACAAAATTTGGTGTTGTTTCTGACGAGTGTTATTTTGTTGGATACTCTTCTTCACAAAAGGCGTACCGAGTTTATAACAAGAGAACACGTATTGTTCAAGAGTCTTTCTATGTTGATTGGCAAGAATCCAATCCTTCTGCAGTGAAATCTGAACTTGCATGGTTCTTTGACTCCAATACTATGTTCAATTCATTTAATTTGCCATTTTTCGATGATGATACATCAATTCCAAGTACTCAAACGAATATTATTCCATCATCTCCATCATCTGTTCCATCCATCCCGCTAGTAAATGATGCTGTTTCAACTGATGTCAGCTCATCGTCTCCAATGCCTGATCAAGCTCCATTATCTGATTCTTTATCTCCTACATCTCCTAACTTACCTGATTCCACACCTGTCATTGATACACCTTCCTCTAATCTTTCTCCGGACATGGCTGACACTTCTTTAACTATCTTTCCTTCTTCAAGTGATTACAAAACTT
Source organism: Flaveria trinervia (assembly GCA_025506515.1). Classification (NCBI taxonomy): domain Eukaryota; kingdom Viridiplantae; phylum Streptophyta; class Magnoliopsida; order Asterales; family Asteraceae; genus Flaveria; species Flaveria trinervia. The sequence continues at coordinate 57,634,121 of CM046450.1, forward strand.
TGAAAGATCATACGCTCGATAATGTGCTTGGATCTGTTTCTGATGGTGTTCGCACGCGAAGTCAATCTGGTCTGATTAATGTTTGTCTTTTCTCATGCTTTATTTCTCAAATTGTGCCAAAAATGTTCATGCTGCTCTACAGATCCTTGATGTGTAGAATCTATGCAATTGGAACTTCAACAGTTTAGAAAGCTTCAAATTTGGACCTTAGTTGATTTACCTCCCAACAAATATCCAATTGGTACAAAATGGGTATTTAAGAACAAACCAGATGATCGGGGTGTGGTGGTGCGCAACAAATCTAGACTTTTAGTGCAAGGCTTTGCTCAAGAAGAAGGAATGATTATACAGAAGTCTTTGCTCCAGTTGCTCGTCTTGAAGCAATCAGAATATTTCTTGCTCATGCTGCTGATAAACAATTCAAAGTTTACAAGATGGATGTGAAATGTGCTTTTCTCTACGGAGACATTGATCAGGAGATATATGTGTGTCAACCACCAGGCTTTGAAGATCGTGATTTTCCTGATAAGTGTATAAACTTGATAAATCTTTGTATGGTCTTCATCAAGCACCCAGAATCTGGTATGAGACTCTTACGCAATATCTTCTAAGCAATGGTTACTCTCGTGGTACCATTGATATGACCTTATTTAGAAGAGATGTGAATGGTGAAATGATCTTTGTTCAAGTGTATGTCGATGATATTATTTTTGGATCTACAAACTCTCAATTGTGTAGAGAGTTTGAAGAAGTGATGAGCCAAAGGTTTGAAATGAGTATGATGGGTGAAATGTGTTTCTTTCTTGGATTGCAAGTTGAACAACAGAAAGAAGGAATTCTTATTCATCAGAAAAGTACAATAAAGATATTCTGAAGAAATTTAGATGGATGATGTGTTTACTGAGATGACTCCTTTTACTACTCAGACATGTCTAACTCCTGATGAAAATTGAAAACCAGTTGATCCTCATCTTTTTCGGTCTATGATTGGCTCTCTCATGTATCTTACTGCAAGTCGTCCTGATATCACTTTCGCTGTTGGTTACTGTGCTAGATATCAGTCGGCTCCAAAGGAATCTCATGAGAAAGCTGTCAAATGAATATTTCGTTATCTCAAAGGATCGTCTCGTCTCGGGTTGTGGTATCCGTATGGTGGAAATTTTGATTTACATGCTTACTCTGATAGTGATTCCAATGGTTGTAGGTTAAACATAAAATCTGTGTCTGGAGGTTGTCAATATTTGGGAAATTGTCTGGTATCCTGGCAGAGCAAGAAACAAACTACTATTTCTCTTTCTATAGGGGAAGCTGAATATATTGCTGCCTCCAGCTGCTGCTCTCAAGTTCTCTGGATCCAACATCAAATGATTGATTATGGCATTAATTTCCTTCATACACCTTATTCTGTGACAATGAGGCTGCCATTGGAATTGCTAAAACCCCATTCATCATTCCCGCACAAAGCATATTGAAACACGAATCCATGCTATTCGTGATGCTCAAGAGAAGGGTTTCATTAATATTATTCCCATCGATACAAAAAATCAAAAAGCTGATCTTTTCACAAAAACATTTGATAAACCTCGTTTTTATGAATTGATTTCTATGCTTGGGTTAATATCTTTTTAAAAAATTTCATTTTCTATTTCTTTATTAAAAAAAACAAAAAAAATCAAAAAAAAATTTATAACAAACATATAAAAGAATTAATTAAAATGAAAATTCATTGATAATAATAGAAATATGAAAATAAAAATTTGGGGGAGTAATATCATTATTCTGAGATTGGAATTTAACATGATGAGAAATGATTGTATATTCTCTAAAAAATTTTATTTACATGACCAGTACTTCTATGAGAAATGATAGTAACTGTTACTGGATTCTGTTTCACATTAAAAAAAAGAAATAGATCAGATTCTTTAACGATATGCTTGATAGACTCTGCCTGACCAATGAAGTAGACAGCAGCTTTTTGATTAAATTAAACTTTATGCTTAAAAATGTCTGGATTTACTCAATCTTTTTGGATTGCACAAAAACTGAGTCCTGACAAAAATTGGATTGAGAATGAATCTTTCATTCATTTTGCTTTGTTTTGTCATCATCCTCTGCTGGTATATTTAGTGTCAAGATGTCTTGTGTCTGTGCTTATCTCCTCTGCTGTACGTGAGTACTGACCTGGAGTGATGATCTCCTCTGCTGTACGATAGTACTGACCTGGAGCTCTCATCAGCACATGTTCAAATGGTTATCTCCTCTGTTATACGTGAGTATAGATCTGGAGCTCTCACCATTTTGATATAATTATGTCAAATCATCTTATCGATGAATTTCTCTCAGAATGAAATATTTCGTTGATAATCATTTGCACACTAATTCATAAACCTTGTTCTTTGAAGATTGATTCATAATTCAAGAAATCCTGAGGTTGGGTGAGGGTTTTTTACCAAATGATTGTGGGGTCTTGCATTTTAAAGCATCTAATCGAACCTTAAATGAATCATAAGCTATTGTTCGAAAAAGGATAAGGCATGAGTTTAAGTGGACCATTATATCAGCAATCGTTATTGATTTGTTCTAATTTTAGTTGTTTCTGTGCCGATTGTGATCAGATCTTGTTTCAGTACGATCTCATGACTGGTAGATGATTTTTTGATCATCTTTATGTTCCAAAATATTTAGACAATGTGATCTCTGATTATTTTAGATCTCATTATTAGATGTGCTTCCTTTAAGTATTATAATTTAAAAAAATAATAAAAAATAATAATAAAAAAATAATTATAATGTTATGATCAGTGATCTACGTTTGATTGATTAGAGAGTATAGCAGCGGAATTCTAACAATGAATTAGCCAATTCACAAGAACGAAAAGATATTCAATGAAGAACAAAAACGGTTATAGATAGAGAGAATTCGGCGGATATATTTCATTCAATATTCGCTTTCGTGGTAACGAATGCCACACTTACAATTAGGTCGGCACCTCTTATATAAGAGATGTGACGTCTGCTGATGTCACTTGATAGTGACATTTAATAGAATTATTCCAACTGAAACACAACTACTGAAGATGTCAAAACAGCTGACATCTTCTTACAAAAATACTAAGTGTTATCAGTTACTACAACTACTGAAAAACATAAAACTACTCACACTACAACGACTGAAGAACAAGCTCTTCAGTCGTTTTATAAAACTGCTAAAAGTAAAAACATAAAACAATTGATATCACAACTACTGAAGAAGTACTCTTCAGCTGTTGTGACAAACTACTGAAACTTCAGTACTGGTCTTCAGACTTGAACTTCAGACGTTTCATCAGCTGATGACTTTAGTAGATGTAATTAGCTGATGTCTTCAGTCTTTGTCTTCAGACTTTGTACACCAGTTGTTGATCTTTAGCACTTGTAGACTCTTCAGCTGTTGTACTTCAGTACTTTGGTCTTCAGCTTCAGCACTTGTGCTCTTCAGCTGTTCAGCTTCAGCACTTGTGTTCTTCAGCTGTTGAGCTTCAGCACTTGTGTTCTTCAGCTATTGAGCTTCAGCACTTTAGTCTTCAGCTGTTGAAGTCTTCAGCACTTGTCGAACTGCTGATGAAGCCTTCAGCAGTTGTTGTGATATCATGTGGGACTTAGAGGTTTTCTGATCTTGGCTCATTGGTTCTTTTGGTCCAACATATAATAAATAATAAAATAAAAGGTGCGAAAGTATTCTTTCGCTAATAATTTCGCAAAGCGAAACTGCAATTTCGCTAGGTTGGCTAATAAGTTGTTAATCAGTTACCTCCTAGCGAAATTACAGTTTCACTGGGCGAAACTGTAAATTCGCCAGACGAATTTATAGTTTCGCTGTCTGCGAAACTATTTGCTATATAAGTCATGTTTGCGAATTTTCTCTCATAATTTCGCACAATCGCTCAGTTTCACTTTTAGGGTTTATCCGTAACTTTTAGGCGATTTTGACTTGTGTTTGTGATTTGGACTGATTTTTCATGAGATTCACTTCGTATGTGAGTTTCGAACACTGATTCACTTTCTAATCTGGATTAAATAGTCTATTCTTAAGTTATCTAGATTGTGTCTCTTCGGTGGTTTCGCTGTTCGATAAGCGAAACTACTAATTTCTCTGCGAAATTGAACGAAAGTTCACATCTTTTCTGCGAAACTGTAAAGCTATGCTGTCCGAGCAAACTTAACAGTTTCGCCATATCTTCTCTAATTTCGCAATGACTGATCTTTAATTTACACAGTTTCGCTTGTATTTTCTTATGTCAGCGAAACTAATTTGTAATAGCGAAACTAAATTAATATTTGGTGAAACTAATTGCGAAACTACTTTAATTCATTCTAATCTTGTCGAAACTAATTTTTGTTCTGCGAAAATAACAAGTTTCAATGAGCGAAATTATAGTTTCGCTTGTCGAAACTGTTTGTTTTCTTTGTCGAAATTGTCTTTGATTCAACGAAACTATCATGTCTTAGTGAGCGAAACTATTGTTTCGCTTGCCGAAATTGATTGTTTCTTTTGTTCTTGTTTTATTTTCTTATTTTCAGTATTTCTTATTCAAATTTATTTGTTGTTCTTCTCAGGTTATCATGGCGAATCTCAAGTTTGCTGAGAGGAATAACATCACTGCCATATTAGACGATACTCTTCCAAAGGGGGCCTGATTTCGTGACTGCATTAGATGGCTTCAGAGATCACCCATTGCATATGCTATCTCTCACTCACCCACTATCTATGATCTTAATATTAGAGATTTTTGGAGATCAGCAGAATACAACACTGGAGGAGATGTACAGAGAATCACAGGTAGAGTAATTGATCATGATATAACTATTACTGCTGAGAGCGTGTCGAGGATTCTTAGACTAGAAGATGATACTGGTGATGAAGTGGATATGATGGAGTCTGATGTATTCCAAGTTTTCAGACAAATGGGGTATGAAGGACCAGCTTTTGGTTTGAGGAAGGAGATTAAAAAGTCTTTTTTATCTAAGGAATGGAGATATATAGCTCATGTTTTTATTATGTGCTGAGATCACCGTAAGGGTGGATCCGATGGACTTAATCTTGACTGGGCCAAAGCTATGGTGATATGTTGTAAAGGGGAGAAAGCAAACATTGCCAGACTGATCTTTGCGTGTATGGCAGAGAATGTGATGGCTGTGAAGAAGGATAAATGGTTGTTATATCCTCGCTTTATTCAGATGATTATTGATGATCTTATTCCTGATGTTCCTAAACATGGTGAAGTCAAGAGAATATTGTAGATGAACCCTCGGATATTTGCTGGTTGCTGTGCTATCCGCCATGATTTCAGTGGTAAAATCACCCATCTCTGGGAAAATATGTACCCTCCAGAATGCTGGAATTATATCAGACAGGTCGATGAGTCTGAAAACAAAAGGACTGAGGAAACAAGGGTGCAACAAGCTGATGCACCTAAGAAGAGAAAGAGATATGCAAAAGAGAAGGATTATGATTTTGAAGAAGATATAGATGCACAAGCAGAGGAGATAATGGTGGAGAAAGAACGGAGATCTAAAAAGAAAACTGACTTTGTTGAGCCTGAACGGAGATCAAAACATCGACACGAGGGTTTCACAGCAGGGAAAGAGGCTAGTGCCGGTCTTGATGAGGATTTTATTCGTAGTCTAAATACTTCATTGGCCAATGAGTTGAGTATGATAAAGACTAAACTGACGAATCATGAGATTAGGGAAACACAGAAGGATGAGATAATTGAAGGAATGAAAAAGATGTTGGTTGACCAGAATAATTTGATTAAGAGATTGTTTGAAGAAATTTCTCAGATGAAAGCTGCTCCTGGCCTACCTAGTCAACTAACTCAATCTGAGTTAGATGATATGACTAATATATCTAAGTACTCATTCTTGAATGTGGGTACTTCATCCAAGGTAGGAGAAGGCACTTCTGGAGCAGCTAATACTGAAGCAGGGGAACAAGAGATCCAAGAGAAGATGCTGGAAGAAATGAGAATGATGATATTATTGAAGCAGGGTTTGTTAACCTGAACTTTGATTTTGATAAGGATAGTGTGGGTGAAGAAGTGGTTGTTACTGCTACCACTGAGGGAATGTCTGATAAAGGAAAAGGTTTGATTGATGAAGAAGAGGAGGATGAGCAATTGGTTGATTATGATTCTGAACCAGAGTTTTATTAAGTAGATGAGAGACCACTGGTGTATGTTGCTAAGAAGGGAGATGATGAAGCTGATGTGTTTGAGATGGATAAGAGTGAGTGGTTGGTGAAGGAGAAGGAGGCTGAAGAACTTACTCCTTTGCTTCAAAATATGGAAGGTTTAAGCAGAAAGAGGTAGACAAGAAGATAATAAGTTGGTGTTATAATCCTAGTTTAAAGATGTTTATGATTAAAAGAAGAGGAGGTAATATTAGCTACATGCTCAAGAGGAAGGCTTTTAAGACCTTGCCCAAATGGTATCTGAGACGGTTGGCCACTTTGCCTTTGAGATGCTCATTTAGTGAAAAGGCAGTATTTCTTGAGAAGGAAATTAAAAATGGACTTAATGATAATTTAGAGTCATTTGGATACATGAAGGCTGAACGAAAAAGATCAAAGAAAGATAAAGATGAGAGAGGGTTGAAAGAACATAAAATCCATGTTTAACCTTTAAACATTCTGAAAAAAAACGCAGCGGATATAATGCTTTTCAAAAAAAAAACGATTTTTAAAGCTGAAATTTCATATTCTTAGGTGACCATTTTAGGTGAAAACAAACCCAAACATAAGGATCTTAAATATATGAATGGACAAGCTATGAACAAACACTAATGTACATAAAATCACAGCCATATGAGGCTGTGAATGGCTACCTTTCTCCAGCAGAAAAGTCGACTTAGAGGAGTGTTTTGGATGCTTGAATCGACCAAGAACTCAATGTAGAGATCCTCAAGCTTCGTATACCCCAAGCACTATTACAAAACACCTTGTATGCTAGGATTAAACACCAAAAACAAGCTGCTGGAACTCCTTCTTCCTGCCTTGTTTCCGAAACTTGAGAGGGGAGAGAGAGAGAGTTTGCTTTTGCATGTGTATTCATCAAAATGGCTGGTCCAAGAGGCAAGTCATAAGACCCCTTAATTGTTGGTATCTAATCAACAAAGTGGTCCAATAGGAACACAAGAAGGGGGCGGCCAAAAAGCCTTTGAAATGGGTTTCCCCCCTTTATTTTATACACATTACAATGTTACATGGTCTTATAACTTGGTATCTCTTAGTAAATGTATACAACTAACCAATTAATTGTATAACATATGTAGCCATTTTAATTTGTAATATCATCTAACTAATATAAATAACATTACAAATAATATAATTGAACAAAATATCCTAATAATTGTTCAATGTCATATGCAACTTGTTTAGAAAACCCATTTTCTAAATTGGTGTTAATATTTTATTGCATGATCACATCATCAATTAATATTATTTGGTGTTTGCTAAGCTTGTTATTGGGTATAACCCGACTTGGATCATGACGTACTAACCACATCAATATTCTAAGTGTCTTGGGCACACAGAATCCTACAATCTCCACTTGCCCAAGATTCATAGAAGATTGATGCAAGCAGTAAATACCGCCTAACAACGTTTACTACCCTTAATACGCATGACTTATAGCCATTCAATAACATCATCCCTTTCAAGTGCCCTACTTGAAATGATTTAGGTGAATTAATCATTTATCCTTTTGTTACAGATGTCATGTTAAATCCAAGTACACAGAATGATCATTCCTTGTTGATTTAACTTAATCAGGCCTTAGACATCTAACTCTCAACGAATAAGAGGAACAAATTCCATCTTGACTACATACGTTTCTCACAAACACCTCGTGTTATACCTGAACATATCCTTATGTACAGTCCACTATTTCAGGACAGTGAAGAATAGGCTCAAGGTGTAATACTTGGTGAATATCAAAACCCATATGTATCTCAGGTCGGAGGATACCAAATGATATTCGCCTTTACTCAAAATTACTTATGATTAATCAATAAGATTCCATGTAGTAAAATTTGAGATGCGGTTAGTCCAATATTTGTATCCCACAAATATCTATGAACCTTGGTAGCAACCCATTGCTCTATATTCATCCTTATGAATATCAACCAATCCAAGTTCATAATAGTCTTACTTCAAACTTGTTCCCACAAGTGTGAACGGCTACGGACATTTAGAGTAAACATTTTACTCATGGATTAAACATGCTAAATTGGAATATTATTTGAAACATTATAACCAATAGTTTTATTCAAATAATAGAAGTTCCATATATCCAAATAAAATTTACAGATCAAATCCAATCACTAGAATATCGAAGTCCATGGCACAAGTATGACCTTCATTTTGCCTTTTCAAGGAGCTTCGTGAGAGGATCCGCAATTTTGATCCGTGTGAACTTTGCGAATACACATCTTTCCCTTTTCAACTTCATCTCGTATGTAGTTGAATCTCCGCTCAATGTGCCTAGTCTTTTGATGAGCACGGGGTTCCTTGATTTGAGCAATCGCACCCTCATTATCACAAAAGATCTCTAGGGGTCCTGAATGGAAGGGACAACCCCTAGATCGGCAATGAATTTCTTCAACCATGCAGCTTCTTGGGCTGCCAATGAGGCGGCGACGTATTCTGATTCTGTAGTGGACAGAGCCACCACATCCTGTTTGGAGCTCCTCCAAGAGACAGCTCCTCCATTCAGAATGAAAATGTATCCCGATTGAGACCGTGAATCATCACGATCGGTTTGGAATCTTGCATCCATGTAACCTTTTACAACGAGTTCCTCGTCACCAGATCCATAGATTTAGGAACATATCTCTTGTCCTCCTTAGGTACTTAAGTATGTTCTTAACAGCCATCCAATGACTGTTTCCAGGATTTTGTTGGTAACGGCTTGTCATACTTAAGGCGCATGACACGTCCGGTCGAGTGCATATCATTGCATACATGATGGATCCAATAGCAGATGCGTATGGGATTGCCTTCATTTTATCTTGCTCATCCTTTGAGCTTGGACATTGAGTCGTACTCAACATCGTTCCTCTTTGAATAGGTACGGTACCTTTCTTAGAGTTTTCCATCTTGACCTTTTCAAGATTTTATCAATGTATGCACTTTGATTCAAACCAATCAACCGCCTTGATCTATCCCTATAGGTCTTTATTCCCAGAATATAGGTGGCTTCACCAAGATCCTTAACGGAAAAATAACTTCCAAGCCAGGTTTTTACACCTTCCAAGGTTGGAATGTCATTTCCAAATAGCATATGTCATCAACATACAATACTAGGAAGTTATTGTGCTCCCACTAGCCTTCTTATACACACATGCTTCATCAGCGTTTTGATGAAGCCAAATTTCTTGACCTCCTCATCAAAACGATGATTCCAGCTTCTCGATGCTTGTTTCAATCCATAGATTGATTTCTTTAACTTGCATACTTTATTAGGATGTTTTGGATCGACAAAACCTTCAGGCTGAACCATATAGACATCTTCCTCAAGATATCCATTTAGGAAAGCGGTTTTGACATCCATTTGCCAAATCTCATAATCATAATGAGCAGCTATGGCAACAATATCCTTATAGACTTTAGCATCGCAACAGGTGAGAAGGTTTCATCATAATCAACCCCTTGAGTTTGAGTGAAACCTTTTGCTACAAGTCTAGCTTTATAAGTATCCAAGTTTCCATGCATATCCGTTTCTTCTTAAAACCCACTTACTTCCAACTATTTTGGAGTTAAGAGGTGGTACAACCAAGTCCCATACTTGATTGTCATACATGGATTGTATCTTAACGTTCATGGCTTCAAGCCATTTGTCACAATCCGTATTGGACACTGCATCATGGTTGTGGTTGGTTCATCAGAATCTATCACATAGCATCCATCCATGAAAAATCCGTATCTTTCAGGCGGATTACTATTTCTAGCACTTCTGCGAACGTCTTGTGTGTCTTGATCAACCCCTTGATCATCCTCAACATCCTCATGTTGAGTGCTACTTTCAACCAAACGTATATCGGTTGTGGTTCTTGATCCTCTTCAAGATCCACTGTTCTACTGCCAGCTCCTTCCATAAGGAACTTTGCTTCTAAGAACTCACCCTTTCTGGCAACAAATACCTTTTGTTCCAGTGGATCATAGAAATAATATCCCATAGAATCTCTAGGATATCCAATAAAGATACACTTGGTGGATCGGACATCCAATTTGTTTGGGGTGGGAGTTTAACATAAGCGTCACAACCCAAACCCTTAAGTATGATAGGGATGGAACCCTTCCATGCCATACTCAAAAGGTGTCCTTTCCACCTTTTTGGTTGGGGCCATATTTAGAATACGGGCCGCGGAGAGCAAAGCGAAACCCCAAAACGATAGAGGCAATGTGCTTCTAGCCACATAGATCGGACCATATCTAATAAGGTTCGATTCCTCCTTTCAGACACACCATTATGTTGTGGTGTTCCAGGTGGAGTGAGTTGTGAGACAATCCCACAACTCCTAAGATGATCTTGAAAAACATCACTTAGGTATTCACCTCCTCTATCGGTACGGAGAATTTTAATTGACTTATTGAGTTGTTTTCTACTTCATTCTTGAAGATTTTGAACATTTCAAAAGCTTCATCTTTGTGCCTTAATAAGTACACATACCCATAGCGACTATAGTCGTCGGTAAAGGTAATGAAGTATCTTTCACCATTTCTAGTCATTGGCTTAAAAGGACCACATACATCCGAATGTATGATTCCTAATAATCTTTTGCGCCTTTTCGGTAGTTCCACTAAAGGGTGCCTTAGTCATCTTACCTTGTAACAAGACTCACAAACATCAAATGAATCACATTCATTTGTTTTTAAAAGACCATTCTTTTGAAGTGTTTTGTAAACGTTTCTTGTTTATATGACCAAGACGACAATGCCAAAGATAGGTATCACTTAAGTCCAACTTGAGTTTTTGGTGTAGTTTGGTACAATGAACTATTTAAAGTATTTTCATGAACCAATTCATAAATACCATTAATTGGAATAGCTTTAAAATAGAACATACCATTTAAAGAAACATGAATATCATTTTCAATAAAAGATAATACATATCATAATGTCTTAATTGGGATACAGAAATAATGTTCCTAGTCAAACTAGGAGCATACAAAACATTCTTCAAAATAACTTCCAAACCACTTGGAAGTCGTAGGATGTAGTCTCCACGAGCTTCAACTAAGACTTTAGTTCCATTTCCCATGAAGAGGCTAACATCCCCTTGTTTGAAGTCCCTACTTCTTGTGAACCCCTGCAACAAATTGCAAATGTGAGTTCCACATCCGGTATCCAATACCCATGTGTTAGAAGATGCAACATTAAGATCAATATGATCATGTATATTGTACCTGAGGTCTGCTGGGCATCCCTCTTGGCTTTCAACTCTTGGAGATGGACAGGACAATTCCTTGCCCAATGTCCAATCTCCCCACACTTGAAGCATGGGTCATTTGTAGCAACCTTTTGCTTCTTCTCTAGTGGTTTGGGTGGCACCCTTGCCACCCCTTTCCCTTTTCCCCAAGCGGGTCCCTTACCCTTGGCAACTTTGCCTTGGGTGCGGGACGAGGCCTTTTGTTGTTCCCACCTTCATTAATGGTGAGAACGGGTAAGACCCTTTTACCCATGGCCGCCTCGGCCGTTTTGAGCATTGAGTGAAGCTCACCAATGCTTTTATCCCAAGCATTCATGTTGTAGTTCAACACGAATGTCTCGAACCTTTTGGTAAGGCCATTGAGGATCAAATCCGTGGCCAATTCCTTCGAGACGGGACATTAAGCCTCTCGAGGCGGTCAATATGACTTTTCATCTTAAGTACATAAGATGAAACAGATTGGTTGTCGTCCATACGACATGCATGGAGTGCTCGAACCGTTTCGAAACGCACAACCCTCGCTTGCTGTTGGAACGTTTCCTTCAGCTGGGTTATCATGTCATAAGCCCCGTGGTGTTCATACTCCTTTTGGAGATCCGGAGTCATGCTCGCTAGCATGAGACAAGACACTTGGACGGAGTCCTCAGTGTAATTTAGCCAATCATTGAAGGCCTCCTCATCATCCTCGCTAGGTTGATCAGGGATAGGGTCGTCTAAAACGTACGATCTTCTCTCTTGCTTGAGAACGATTCTCAAGTTTCGATACCAATCGATGAAGTTGTTGTGATTTAGACGTTCCTTTTGGAGGATCGCTCGTAAGATTGGTTGGATGCGGATGAGTTATCGGAATTATCATTATTAGAGGCCATCTACAAAATTTAACAAAGTTTTATTTAGTATTTTCGATATTATCAATTTTAATAATTAATGCCTTAAGGTCAATTATATATTAAAATCTAGAACCCAACATTACATTTAAATTGTGGTTAGGTGACCTTTATCCCACGATTTAAATTAATAAGGTGGTCAACGATTGACGGTTGCAACCATTTGCAACTTCTAGAGGTATGGGATCGACTCTTGAACATCATATGTAAAGTCGGCATGTAAATCCCATCAACACCATTTGGAAACCACATTGTAGGTGATCCATTTAACATGGTTTGCAAATCAAGACATCCTACTTACACCCACGTGTGAGTTTGCCAAAAAAAATGGTTAGGTGACCTTTATCCCATAAGTAAGGCATTCTCCCTCAAATCACAAGTTCCCTCAAAATGGTTAGGTGATCTTTATCCCACTAAGAGTTCCCAAGTGACTAAGTGTTGTGTAAAAGGACGGTGTTGATCTCGTTTTAAAATTTTAGAGATTTCTTAATTCTAGTTTAGAAAACTCTATGTACTTGTATTTGCATGCTTTCAAATACAAGGTACCTTATGGTTCTTTGATTAAAACCTATTTTAATCCTTAAAATCATTAAATATTTTAATAACTTTTATTAACTTTAAAGAACCACATTTTCAGCTTGTTAAGTTTGTTAATGAGTTTGTTATGAATATTCAATACAAAACAAACAATCAAAACAACAAACAATCAACAAGCATAAACATTAACAATCAGATGTGCATAACCATAGCCCTTATGTTGACAACACTTGTTTGCCATCACAAGTGTTGTCTATGGTCTTTCTAAGGGTCAAACATATCATAAAGGTTCCAAGAACCTCCCACTAGAAACCGCATCCAAATGCTCCATGTTTCTTGTGTCTTTGTGTCCATCTTTGGGTCTTGATCTTGTACATCTTCCTTTTACAAAATTGTATCCTAATACATTTTTCTAGTAAAGGAAATGAACCTAATCTATTATTACATAACCAAATGAATGAATAATTACAACCCAAATGAATAAACACAAATATTACAACCAAATTGAATGAATAAAACAACCACTTGAATCATCCAAACAACACAAGGCCACAAGCTAGGTTATGCACTTTAAACCAATGATCATATCATCTATTCAAATAATGAAAACCCCATTTAAAACCCCAAATTTCAGACAACATAAACTGAAATTTTGGGTTTTAATCATTGTCCAAACAACCAACATTTCAACATACATATCTTTCAAGGTTTAATCACAAGCATGTGTAATGTAACCTTGAAAGTTGGGGATTTCAACAAGACATAATGTACCAGCCCAAAAATAGCCTATAACATACTAATATCATCTTTTAAAACCAATTTCAAAAGAAATCAAGCAAGCCATCCATATAACCGGCTCTTGATGCCATTGAGAGGGTTTGAGAAAACATAAAATCCATGTTTAACCTTTAAACATAAGGATCTTAAATATATGAATGGACAAGCTATGAACAAACACTAATGTACATAAAATCACAGCCATATGAGGCTGTGAATGGCTACCTTTCTCCAGCAGAAAAGTCGACTTAGAGGAGTGTTTGGATGCTTGAATCGACCAAGAACTCAATGTAGAGATCCTCAAGCTTCGTATACCCCAAGCACTATTACAAAACACCTTGTATGCTAGGATTAAACAACAAAAACAAGCTGCTGGAACTCCTTCTTCCTGCCTTGTTTCCGAAACTAGAGAGGGGAGAGAGAGAGAGTTCTTTTGCATGTGTATTCTTCAAAATGGCTGGTCCAAGAGGCAAGTCATAAGACCCCTTAATTGTTGGTATCTAATCAACAAAGTGGTCCAATAGGAACACAAGAAGGGGGCGGCCAAAAAGCCTTTGAAATGGGTTCCCCCCTTTTATTTTTAGACACATTACAATGTTACATGGTCTTATAACTTGGTATCTCTTAGTAAATATATACAACTAACCAATTAATTGTATAACATATGTAGCCATTTTAATTTGTAATGTCATCTAACTAATATAAATAACATTACAAATAATATAATTGAACAAAATATCCTAATAAATTGGTCCATGACATATGCAACTTGTTTAGAAAACCCATTTTCTAAATTGGTGTTAATATTTTATTGCATGATCACATCATCAATTAAATATTATTTGGTGTTTGCTAAGCTTGTTATTGGGTATAACCGACTTGGATCATGACGTACTAACCACATCAATATTCTAAGTGTCTTGGGCACACAGAATCCTACAAAAGACTGGGAGACTGGCAAGGGAGGATTCTTTTGAGAGTCAAACCACCAAAGACTGTAAACAGGGTAAGATTGGCTCATCCTCTTCCCCAAGTTTACAGGACTTTGAAAAGTGGTTTTATGATAATAACATGGCGAGGGGCGGTGATTAGAGCAAAACACAGAAAGAGTTTAGGGTGTTTGACATGATGGAATTATCAGCTTTAGTGATGAAGATCTCTTGACTCTTTGTGAAATCATATTAAGGCTGGGGCAGGAGAGGAAACACGAAAAGAGGCAAGCTTGTTTATGAATGTGGAAAACAAAATAAGAGGAGTACGGGCGGAGGTAAAGAGTTTGGCTGAAAAGGTGAGAGCACAAGATGACTTTGCCATGGATGTTCAAGACATGACCAGGCAGTTTGCTAGAGCTAGTGGTCATTCTGAGGAAGCTGGTGATGCAGGAACTAACCTTGGAGGATCAGTGGCTGAAGCTTCTAAAGATGTTGCTGCGGGAAGGTGATGAAGATAGACCAACAGCAGCAGAGGAAACCAGAGCCGATGAGTCAAATCAAGAGAAGTGAAGATAGTGAGGTCCAACCTAGGGGGAGTATTGAAGATCATGTTATGTTGGACTCACTTTAGTATAGATGTTTACTTTACATTGTAATAGGACTTTTGTTAGTTTCATTTTGTATTATGTTTGTAATTAGCAGTTTTGGCAGTCCAGCGAAACTGTGAGCGAATCTATACATTCGCTCACAGTTTGCTGTTTTGGTTTACCCGGCGAAGTGGGAGCTCTAGTTTCCACTTCCTCCTGTATGGGTGAGTGTATAGGGGCCTCCACAGACTGAATAGTTTGAGCAGGGGTTCGTTTGGATTTTCTTTGGTAGGTGATGGTGATTTGTGGCTGTGTAGGTGGTTGGGATGTAGCAGTGTGGGTTCAACACTAGCTTGTGCTGCTAGGTTGTCACCTTGAGCAATAAGCTCTAACATTTTTGGGACTAGGGTTGTTTCTACCCCAGAGAAGCCAACAGTGGGCTTTCTCAAAATTTTAAAGATGCCGGGCTTCATCTGTCCCAGTTTAAGAATGTTATCTGTTCCCCTTAACTGTGAGCCCAGTGTATAGTTAAAAATGTACTCAACATATCTAGGAAACATGTAATATTCTAAGGAATCTAAGTTTGCAAGTAAGTTAGTATAAACAAATTTAGAATACCTAAACTTGATCCCCTGAATCATTCCATGGATAATGAAGGTGAGATCCTCAGGATTCTAGTCCCATCCACCATGCTTGTTTGATAAGCTGTGGATGACCACATGGAGCAGGAATCTCCACTGGGATGAGACCTTCCCTTTCCTGAAGGCCTTGACAGAGTAATCTCCCTCATACCACTTCTACTCAAAAGAGTGATTGACTGCTTCTTTGGGAAAGAACACCTCACCTTCTTCATCATCCAGCTGACGATGCCTGTTGATGATGGCTGGAGTGATGAAGACCGTTCTACCCTTCAATTTGGTAGATAGTGCCTTCTCCCCATCCATTGTGACCTCTTGGCAGGTCTTCCAAAATTCAAGCAGATGATCCTCATAAAGTGGGGGGTCAATGGTTAGGGAGGTGAAGTAGTTGGACGAAGCTAAGAAATGGCAAACCTCTGAGAAATGAGGATCTTTCTCTGAGCTTAACAGAGCAACCTGGTTGTGTTGCGTGTGGAGCTACATGGTAAAGTTTGGGTCATTTATGTGAGTGGGGTTGGCCATTGTGAGGTAGCTTAAGGATGAAGAAAGAAAGAAGAAAGACATTTCATAGAGAAATTTAGGGTTTTAGGTTTGGAGGAAGAAGTAGATGATAGAAAGAGGGGGAAACCGTTGGGTTTATATGTGAAAAGGATTTCAGACAAAGTTTAATGAAAGAGGATAAACTTTGAAATCCGAATGTCAGTCCCACCTCTGAAAAAGTAGTTTACTTTTGCTCAAAAAGTAGTTTTCTTGGAAGTCAAAAAGCTTTCAAAGGAAAATTATCTTTGGAAGTTTTAATGAAAAAGCTTCCGAAGCTAAAATGACTTCGAAAGAATTTCTAGGGTGTTTTGAAAATTTTCTTTCGGAAGAGAAATTAAAACCCGAATTCTTTGTACCCAAAAGTACAAAGCTTTCGAGGTTTAATTTTGCTTCGGAAGAAGAAGGTCCTTGAAAACATATAAATGTCTTAGACAGTCATTTAAGCTTCGGAAGATACATTAGAAATCTCTTCCGAAGGTAAAATTTCTTAGATAGGTATTTGTTTTGAAGGCATGATTTTCTTCTGAACATAAGAACAAAACTTCCGAAGGATCAAAATTTTCATAAATCTAAGGAAAATCTTCAAAGGGATTTTCATCCAAAGAACACAAGAACTTATGAAAGTGATGAACTAGACAACTTAGGACACACATGTTTTAAGAAATAATAAGAATTAGTTTTAAGAAAAAACTACGCAAAGTTGGTCATCCCAATAGCTGATACAAGATATTTAATCTTTGTTCATCAAAGGCCTTTGTGAATACATCGGCATATTGTTCATCTGTGTGAACTTTGACTAGTTTAATTAATCCGTTTTCATAATTCTCTTATTAGATGATACCTGATATTGATGTGTTTGGTCCTTGAGTGCTGCACAGGATTCTATGTGATTGAGATATCACTATTGTTGGCGATGTGAATGGGAGTCTCCTTGAAGTTGAACCCATAATCCAACATCTGATTCTGAATCCAAAGCACTTGAGCACAGTAGCTTGTAGCATCAATGTATTCAGCTTCAACAGTAGATGCAGAGACACATGATTGTTTCTTGCATTGCCATGAGACAACCCTTCCAGATGTAGACTTTGCAGTCATGTTGCAACCACCATAATCACTATCTATATAAGCATACAGATTGAAGTCAGGATTCTTAGGGTACCATAGACCAAGTGTTGAAGCACCTTTAAGATATCTTAGAATCCTTTTGACATTGATAAGATGAGACATTTTAGGGTTGGCTTGAAATCTTGCAAAGATGTTGGTGGCAAACATAATATCAGGCCTGCTAGCAGTAAGATACATACGAGACCTAATCATAGCCCTGTATAAGTGCTCATCTACAGATTCCCCCTCAAGATCAGGTCCCAGGAAGTTGTTTCTAGCTATCGGTGTCTTAGCAATCTTACAATCACTCATGTTAAACCTCTTGAGTATGTCCTGAACATATTTTGACTAACTAATGAAGATGCCATCTTCAACTTGCTTCACTTGTATTTCCAGAAAGAAATTGAGTTCCCCCATGGCACTCATTTCAAATCTATCCTTCATCAGCTTGTCAAAGTCTTTGTAGAGCTTTGGATTAGTTAAACCAAAGATGATGTCATCCATATATACTTGAACTAGCAATATGTCATTTCCATGTCCTTTGATGAAGAGAGTTCCATCTATAGTACTTCTCTTGTATCCCTGTTTGCAAACATACATAGAAAGTGTCTCATACCACTTTCTGGGTGCCTGATACAACCCATAAAGAGCTTTGTCAAGCTTGCAGACATAATCAGGATGATGAGGATCTACAAAACTAGGTGGTTGTTGGAGATACACCTCTTCATCAATCAATGCATGAAGAAAAGCACACTTCACATCAATTTGAAAGACCTTGAAGTTCTTGGATGTAGCAAATGCCAAGAATATCCTAACAGCTTCCAGTCTTGCTACAGGAGCAAAGACATCCGTGTAGTTAATCTGTTCTTCTTGTGTGTACCCTTGAACACCTAGTCTGGACTTGTTCTTGATGATAATGCCTTTATCATCCTTCTTGTTACTAAACACCCATTTGGTTCCAATGGTAGTCTTCCCATGAGGAAGAGGACAAGGTTCCAAACTTTATGCCTTATGAATTGAAGCAGCTCCTGTTGCATAGTTTCAACACAACTACCATCATTCCAAGCCTCATAAACTTTCTTTGGCTCTATCTAGGATTAGAAACAAGAGTGAAGACAACCATTTGCTTCATGGGTGTGTCCTCCTATTCTTACCCCTGTGACAACATCTCCAATGATGTTTATGGTGGGGTGTGACTTATGGATCCTTAGCAGAGGGATCACAACAGTTGCTGAGAAAAAACTAAATTAGAGAAATTTAGCTCTTGCATAGAAGTTTCACCCACCACATTAACACACTTATCAAGAGAGACTTGATCCAAGGAGTGTGTGACATCATTGATGTTATCATCTATGGAGTGGTTATCAGCATCAAGAAAGTCTTGATCACTTTCACCACTACCATGATTGTCTTCTGCAATTGAAGCATCCTTATCTGGTTGTGGAGCCTCTGAGCTAGAATTTGAAGGCGTACCAGATGTATCAGCTGAGTTTGTCATTGTGGTGCTCATAAAAACCTCATTTGCAGAAGTAGTTCCAACTGGAGCTGAAGATGTATTACTTGAAGGACTTCTCAGCTCGAATCTTGGATCAGGATCACCTGTATTTAAATTTTCTTTAGATCCAGAATAGTCTCACAAGATTTGTTAAACTAGTTGTAACTAAATCAAGATCAAAGAGCCAATCAGGACCAGAACCAGCCACATAGGGTGTGTGTTCACTGAAACTCAGATTGGCTGACTCCTTAACAATTCTAGTTCTGAGATTGTATACTCTATAAGCCTTAGCTTGGGAAGAGTATCCAATGAAGTGTCCATCATCTAATTTCTCAACAAATTTGGCAATTTGATCCTTGGTATTTAAGATGGTGCAAGGACATCCAAATGACCTGAGAAAACCAATAGAAGGTTTCCTCTTTTGCCAAAGTTCATAAGGAGTCTTGCCATGAGTCTTAACTACTAAAACTCTGTTCTGCACATAGCAGGCAGTGTTGACTGACTCTGCCCAAAAAGTAATGGGCAGCTTAGAGTCAGACAACATGGTTCTTGCAGCTTCAATCAGTGTCCTGTTTCTCCTCTCAGTAACACCATTTGGTGAGGAGTCCTTGGAGCACTGTATTGTCTTGAAATACGTTTTTCATCACAAAATACATCAAGGATTTGGTTCTTGAATTAAGTTCCCTGATCACATCTTATGAATTTGACCTTGTGATCAGATTGATTCTCAATCTTCAAGATCAGATTGAGTCTCATCCTTAGTTCAAAGGAAGAAGACCCAAGCGAATCTTGTAAAGTCTTATGTGATCACTAGACAGTAAGAGGTCCTTCCTAGATTCATTACACTGCTGGGGACAAAGAGATCCTTATGTAACAAGTGTAGGGGTGTAGTGTTGGTGTTCCTTTCCTTACGCTTGTGAGATACCTTATGTTGCTTCCATTTCAGGCATGCAACACAATGGTCATCACTTGTAAACTTTTTCTTTGGCATTCCAGTTACCAAATCATTCTAATAAGTTTATTCATGTTTTTAAAGTTTACATGGCACATTCTTTTGTCCCATAGGAAAGACTCATCACTATTGGCTTTAGATAGAAAGCATGAAATTTCTCAAGAGGGAGATGTTTCTTGTAAATCCATCTTGCACATGTTCTCTTTGCTGGGGGCTTTAAGCAGGATATGCTCATGAGGAATGACCACCCCGGGCTTGAGAACAATGCACTCAAGCTTAGTAAAGAGCATGTTATGACTCTGATCACAAAATTAGGACACACTAAGAAAATTGTACCCAAGCTCCTTGACAAAGTTTACCTTTTCAATGCTGAGCTTACCATTTGTGACCTTGCCCCTTCCTGAAATGAAACCACCTTCATCTCCTCCTAAAGCAAGTGGCCCTCCATCAATCCTTTTAATGTTCTGGAGTAGTGACCTATTGCCTGTCATGTGCCTGGAACAACCACTATCTATGATCGAGACATTTTTGTTTGTCTTCAGCTATCCCTACACAAGAAAATGATTAGTTACATTTGGAAAACCAAGCGTTACTTGCCTTGGGCTCATTAAGAGAAACAAAAGGTAATGCAACAGTAATAGATCCTATGGTGGTGCTAGGAGGGTATTGAGCTGTTGTTGATGGATAATTCTCAATCACTTGGTCTTTCTTAGACTTTCACACCACCTTTGGAGTCTTAGACTTGACCTACAATACTTTGGATGTTTTTTGATACTTCTGAAGTGTCGATGATTGTGCCTTCTGAAGATCCTGTAGGCACTACAACAGACCTTAGTGCTTCGGAAGTATTCATTTCTTCCGAGGCCAACTTTTCTTCAGAAAGCAATTTTCCACTTGCCTTCTTCTTAGATTTGGAGTTTTTGAAGGAAACAAAATTTTCCTTCCAAAGTTTGAATCTTCTTGCAACTCTTGGAAGTCTTTGTCTTGGTCATGTGAAGAGTACCTTTAGGATTGTATGGATAATCCTTAGTAAGATGAGCAGTACTTTCACACATGACACATTCCATTTTCTTATTCCCAAGAGCCTTCTGCTGGGAACAAGACCAACTTTGGTCACATCCCTTCTCCACCTTCATCTTTGCCGATGCTGAGACAGTCCTTTTGGGCTGGGAATTGTTCTTGGAGTTTGATGTCCAGGCTGTGCAGTAATGGTAGGCAGCACATCAGTCTTCTTCTTGGTACGGAGATGATTTGAACAAGAACCAGAACTCTTAGCAAAAGAGTTTAAGTTCATGTCTTCAGTCTTTACTACTTCAAATACTGTAAAGATAAACACTTATTTCTGCTTGGAGTCAAAAGTAGCCGTGATCTCTTGCGCCTTCCTTGCTTTCCTTTGCACTTTCTGGTCAAGTTCTTCCTTATGACTTGGTCATCACAGTCTTTTTCTTCTACTCAAAAGGATAGTGGCCTTTCTTAGAATCCTCCTCTTCACTTTTCTCAAAGGAATTCTTCACTATCATTTCTTCAGCCTCTTCACCCAAAGGATATATGAGAGGAAGTTCATCTTGACAAGTTCCACACCTAGGTGATCTTATAGACAAGATTGTGTGTGGAGGAACTATCTTATTTGATCCTAGTCCCTACTTGTTTTGATAGCACACTTTGTTGTGTAAGGATGAGGATATCATGTTCTTGAAGGTCTCTTCTTCAAGAACACACTTGTCTGCTCTGGCTTTGCTGATCACAAGCTCAGCCTGGCACTCAGTTAACTTGGTTATGAGATCGTTGGTTTGCATCCTAATATTTGTGTGCTCAGGTTTTAGAACTGAAATTGGTTTTTCCAAGTCCTCTACCATTAGTTATAATCATTTTTAGACTTTCTAAAATCAGCTTTTAAAATGTTTAAGGACTCAAGATCAGATCTGATTTCTAAGTTATAGGACTTGTATCTAGTAACTTAAGCAATGCATTCAAGGGTACAGAGATACTCCAATACCTTGGCTTCATCATGATCCGCCATCACTGCTTGGTTTGGAGAAGCATCTTCCAACTCAAAGCTCCAGCCAAAGCCCCCTTCTTCAACTGCAACACCAACCTGCTGCTTTGGCTTCTCATTCTGAGGGGCTTTGTCAGTGTAGTTGGGTCTAGACTATGTTTGGCCACTATTTGTTCTCGGCGCCTTACACTCCCGGGCAAAGTGGCCCATCAAGTTACAGTTGTAACACTTGACTTTGCCTTTGTCCAGGCCAAACTTTCCACTGGTTGCATTGCTTCAAAACTTCCTTCCAGTCCGCTTGTACAACTTCTTAGCTCAGTGAGTGAGAAGAGCCATCTGTTGGACTATTTCCATTTTCTCCAGATCATCTGGATTGATACAGTCCTGGTCTTCAAGGGTGAACAGGAAGTTGCCACAACTTTCACCACAAGACACAAATGCTTGAGAAGAACTTGTCTCTTCGAATGGGCTTCCTTGGGTGTAGTTCTCTGTAGGTGTCTCTGGGAAGGTGATTAAAGGACCATTTGGTGAGTTGTTAGGGTAGCATATGAGATGATGTTGGGGTTCTATGCTATCCCTTTCAAGCACATGTAGGGTTGAACCCATTTGATTGTTGGAGTTGCTAGATGAACGTTGCATGTTCATCTCCATCTGGTAGCCACTGAGAATCCCATATAACTCCGTCAGAGTAAGAATTTTTAGATTCTCAGTCCTCTTGATCACCACACAGTAGTGTGTCCACTGCCTAGAAAGTGAGGACATGAACTTCCTTACAATGTCCCTGTTTTCAAGAGGAACTCCTCCATCCACAAGGGTATCCATAATCTCAACATACCTGAAGTATTGCTAAGTCATGGTTTCACCTGTTTTGAAGGTGAAATTTTCAAAGTGCTGCTTCAGGAGATCTTTCTTTTTCTCCTTGGCTTCAGAAGAACCCTCATACATCAGTTTCAGTGCATCCCACAGCTGCTTGGTTATTTTGCATATCTTGAAACTCTGTATACAGAGTTTGGAAGAGCATTCTCAAGTGTTGTCATGTCTTTTCTTTCAATCTCTACTCTCTTCCTGTCTTTATCAGAGTAGTTTGCCACAGCCTTAGGGAGCATACCAGCACTAGTAGCAGAAGGGGTGCTAGGTATGTAAGGTCCATTCTCAACAGACTCCCACATTCTAAGTCTAGGGACCTGATGATACCTTCCATTCTCAGGAACCAGGTATCAAAGTCATCAACAGTGATTTGTGGGGACTTGTTCATGGTTCCATTTTCCATATCAGTCTTGGAAATGGCTGCCATTTGAAAAGTTTAGTATTTGTGTGTGTGAGGGATCTTAAGATGGTGAGATCTTATATCAAGAGCCTACAATGATCTGATACCAAATGTAGGACCGGTGAAGGGGGTTCATATACAACACAACACCATAAAGAGGAGATTAACTTAAACTTAATCAAACAATGAACTGAATTAACGACAATAAGACAATATGAACACAAGTAATGTAAGAGTCAGAACACAAGAGCACAGGTATATGGTTTTCAAGATTGCAGTATATTGCTTTCTATATGTTCTATTACAAGTGTTACAAAGCATATCCATAAAGTTACAAAGCATATCCAAAAGGATGGACCTTTTCACCAACTCATGTAGGTTGGTGACTTTATAGAGATGTAGCGGAAAGGTGTCCAGCTTTATGGAATAGTACATCAGATAAAGCATGTTACTAAAAGTTTAAGTTAGAAATCTGTCTTCAAGAGTTGAGGCTTCGGAAGACTTTGTCTCTAAAGCTTCAGAAAGCTTCATCTTTGGCTTCGGAAGATATTGGTCTCGGCTTCAGAAGATTTTTCACACTTAGAATATTTCTGTTGCATGTGTGAAACTTCCAAAACATTCTTCTTAAGTACTTGTGCAGCATGCATGCAGAAAGTCTTTGGTTGCTTCATCCTCTATGCATATTCTCTACAAATCGTATCCACCTAGCTTTCATAGTATGGCCGGCTGTAGGATGTAGTATAAGTATCTCATCTTCTTGTAACTTTATTTTATGCTTTGTAACACTTGTAATAGAACATTGAGAAAGTAATATAATGCAATCTTGAAAACCATCTCCTTGTGTATCTTGCTCTTGTGTTTTGTCTCCTTATGTTTTATTTGACCACCCTTCAACGATCCTGTACATATGTGTAAGAAATGAAAGACTTTTATGTTTAAGAACATAAACTAGGAACGTGATGTATCAACAAACTCCCCCTTAGACCTAGTTTATCCTATTTTCTAACATTCTTCACATGCTCTTGGAATTTCTTGTACTTCTCTTCTTTGGTCACTCCCACGTGATCTCAAATGCAAAGCAGAGCTGTATAACATGTTGGAATTGTAGAGCTTGTACAATATCTTACATGTCATAGAACAGTGGCCACTTGTATATAGTATAAAAACATTCAACAGACAAGTTTGTAAGCCATATTGGGTCAAATACCCTGATAGTCTCGATCTTACATTCTTTGTTCAAAACTATAACCGTGTCCCCCGTCCTCCAGTTGTAATACCACTATTTGAAGTGTGGAGTGAAGTCCTGAGGCATCTCTAGTAAAGGAATCTTAGACATTGTGCGTGGGGGACTCCACTTCAACACCACCTTAGGCCTTCCAGATATAGGATAAACTTTAGTCTTATGAATGAATGTCTTAGGTTGTTGAGGTCTGAAGTTTACCTATCTGGTTTGGTATTCTTTCTTTAATGATGTCTCAAACCATCCCGACATCTTCCTTGGGTTGGCAAACAAAAGATCTAAAAAGGCCAATCTGTTTCGCTCAAAACCAGGAAGAGTCCATAGATCATGTGTATATGTGAAGTATTCAATCCCCTTCTCTCGTTTAATAGCATATACATCCAGGTCTTTAAAATAGGCGTAATTGATGATCTTGCCTGACACTTTCTAATGTCTCTTTACTCGGTAAAGTTTGTTGTAGGCATTCAGCTTTAGAGGTTCACGTTGTCCTTTCATTTCTGATAAACAAGCTGCCCATTCAGCCCTTTTTAGATCAACATTAGCATCTATAGCTTGGGCTTGACTTTCATCCTTTGCTTTCTCTTTCTCTATCTCATCCAGCTTGTCAAAAGTATCATTGCCAAATGTTTCACCCAGGTCAGGGATAATATTGCCCTCAAGGTCAGTGTACAGAGGATGGTACTCAAACGTGAAATCCTCAATCTCTATCTCTTCCACACCTTGTAGCTCCTCGTCACTTAAGACATCTACTTCCGAAGTATCTTTGACAAGCTCATCTGGATTTAGTAGAAACATATCTGGGAGCTGCTCGTCAGTGTAGCTCAAAGACCTTCTCACAATCCCTTGCAAATCAAGAATCATAGTAAGTTGAGTCTTGACTTGCTGAAGGGAACAACATCATAATCCTAAGTCTGTGGAGCTTCATTTTTGCCTTGATTGTGTGTCTCTTCAGCTGGAGGTTCGGAGCACGAGGCTCTTTCGGTCCGCCTCTCCTTTGTTGCTTGATTTGAGGCTGATGTAGATGCACCACCTTCTTAATCATCCTCCTCTTTATTATCATCTCTTTTTCCTTTTCCACTTCCTCTTGCTTCCTCGTCATCATCTTCTTCTTCTCATTCATCATCCGTCGAATCATCACCATCATCTCCACCATCATCTCCATCATCCATAATCTTCTGGGGCTCTCCCTTGGTTCCCTTCAACCTCAACATAAGCTTTTTGCTCTTTTTCTCTAACCCCTCAATCTGCTTGACAGATGCCATCACAAGCTCATTTTGAGTCTTCAGGGCATGGTGAGCTTGAACTAAATTCTTCTTTGTGGTATTGACCTCCATCAGCTGATTCATTTGGTTGGCTCTCAGATCATCTGTTGCTAGCAGTTTGAGCCCCAGTCTGTTTAGGTTCGCAAGTCATCCACTAACCCAACAATGGGTAGAGTAAAGCCTGTGTAAGTGCGAATTAGGTGGATGTGCCTGCTTGGGGAGTAGTGGGTCTAGTGGTGGATGTGGTGTAGATGGGAGTAGGAATGGAAGTGGATTTTGGTGGAAGGGATTTGGGTATGGTGGTGAGGTAGGTGAGAATGTATGAGTGGTGGTGGGAGTGTCAGTGGCAGTAGAGGTGCCACCGATGATGTTAGTGTGGGGAACTGTGGTGGTGGGGTGGGGAACAGTGGTAGTGGCTGTGGTGGTTGAATAATTGATCAAAGTAATCCTCTGCCTATTACCCTTCTTTCCATGGTGTTCGCCCATCCTCTTCCTCGTGGTACCCTTGGCTTTCGAGGCTCCCCCTGAGCTAATCGGCTAGTCGGGTGTGTATGTCGGATCTATGACATTAGTGTCACCACCCTTAGTACCAGCTTGTCGTCCACTAACCGCCTCTTTCCCCTTCTCGGTAGCCACAACCCGGCTCCTGAGTCATCCCTTTCATCTTCCAAGAAGTCGTTGGTCTTGATTTCTCTTTGTACGTCTCTCTTGACCTTGAGCTAACATAGGTGCAGCTGCATCTCCGTCTTCATCATCACCACTGTTCTGCCCTTCCTTTGTCTCATCATCATCATCATCATCTCCTTCTCTTATCTTGAGTGGCTCATCCTTTGAGCCTTTGAGCTTGAGCATGATGGTCTTGTTTGTAGCCTCCAACTCTTCTATCCTCTTTGCTGAGTGGGCGTTTTGCTACTCGAGTTGGGCAATATGCTCACTTGCTGTGAGATCTGCTGTGCTTGGGTAGCGTTTAGCTCCACAAGCTGACGTACTTGAGCAGTCTTTTGTTCATCAATAGCTAACAGCTTCAGCACCATACGGTTGAGTGCTGACAGTTGTTCCTCTACCCCAAGGGAGGTAGAGAGGAACCTGTGTGAAATGTAGGGTGGGACGATGGTCCGGCTTGGTGGCTAGTGGTGGTGGTGGTGGCAAAGGTGAATATTAGGGGTGGTATAGATGTGGGTGGTGGTGGATGAGCTGTAGTGGTGGTGGATGGAATGTGGGTAAGTGGTGGATTGGGTGTGGTAGTGGTGTGTGAGGTGGTAGTGGTGGTGGTAGGTGGTGTGGTAGTAGTGGTGGTGGTAGTGGTTGAAGTGTGGATGAGGTAGTGGCTATGGTGGTAGATGTGGTCATGGTAAACTTTAGTCTCTTCCCCTTCTTGCCATAGGGGTGAGCCATCCTCTTCTTCCTTGTGCCTCTAGGCACTGGGGCTCCCCCTTTGTTTCTGGGCGGGTCCGGGGCATATGAGGGATCTGAATCAATGGCAGCTTCCCCAGACTCCCCTGGGCGTCCACCAACCGCCCGCAAACCTCACTCTATGGCAACCACCCTAATGCCCACAGTCATCGTCAGAGGCTCCTCATCACTCTCTTCCTCCGCATTGGGAGAATAGAAATCCTGGTGAAAGCTGCCAGTGGTGGCATCTGTATGAGTAGAGGGTGAAGCTTTGTCAGGTGATCTCCATCATTACCCAGATCAAGCACTCGACGAATATCTTCAGTAGTCACCTCTAAATCATGCCCAAAAATAGTGCTCCGTATGTTGTAGGGCTCATGGGAACGATCAACTGATGCCCCCTCCCAAAAGGCTTGCTGTATAGACCTATAGGGAGTGCATGTCGTGGATATAGCTCTGTGGATCCGGGATCTCTTTAGGAATGCAATGATCCTAGCAAACTCGGCATCGTTCCGAGCGTGGCATCCAAATGAGCACATATATTATGCTTGGTGTTTAATGTCCACCTATCATCCATCAATCTGTATAAACACTAGAGATAGTCAAAATATCGAAATAGGACGTCAAATTCGGTCAGAGGAATTTTTGGCAGAGTAACAGTAGGCTGTGCAATTTTAGGGTGAATGGGGGGTGATGAGTTTATGTGATCGACTATGGCCCTATTTATACTAAATCTGATTTCAATCGGACAACTGGACCCATACGCTCTTTTCATTCGGGCGACTGGATCTCAATCGGGAGATTGGACAGATTCGCTATTTATACCAATTGACATTTTACACCATTTAACTTATTGATTAAACATTTTGAGCATTCGATCATCTCACACAAGATCCTTTTAACTTTGAAAACTTTTGATCACCTTAGATGTGATCCTTTTAAAACAATTTGTCACCTCAGATGTGACTCGTTTTACATTTGAAAACATATGTGGTCACCTCAGACGTGACCCCTTTTAAGTGATTGAATCCCACATTGAATTCCATGACATAGGCCAACATATAACCTAAATTGACTAACATAAACAAAAGAAACAACTAGAAATTACGACATACTTTTGTGATTTTGTGGGAGGTGGAAATCCTAAGATTGAAATCTAACAAATATATTTCTTGAACATGCCGCTTCATGTTATTTTGACCATAAGAGGAATGATTCATTATGGAATCATACAGGTAATCAAATCATTCAGGACGTGTTACCAAAATTATACGATGCTAGATTCTTGTT
The DNA here is from genome assembly GCA_025506515.1 of Flaveria trinervia. NCBI lineage: Eukaryota > Viridiplantae > Streptophyta > Magnoliopsida > Asterales > Asteraceae > Flaveria > Flaveria trinervia. The sequence continues at coordinate 57,662,485 of CM046450.1, forward strand.
TTCGTCGAGAGTCATTAGCAAAATAAGGAAATCATACTAGTACTATAAGACACACAGTTTGATTTGGACTTTCAAGAATTGCATCCATGATGATTGTCAGTATACATGTCCACTTAAATCCATACACCGGCTTTTGACATAGATTGGTGGTAGTTTAAGGTTTAATTATTTCAACAAGCATTTGTGGATCCCACACTTATATGGTAATCAACATTCCTCAGGAGATTTTTGAGCGGTCTATGGGTATTTTGACAAGAAGACACTATTCTTAGAGCTTTCAAAGAGAAGCCAAGCCTCAGGTCAGTGCCACGCATAGCAGAGAGGCGGCAAACAACAATGAGTTCTAGAATATATAGGTTATGCTTATCCTCAGGTCAGTGCCACCACACAAGGAGAGGCACATAACCTATCTTCTTGTTTGAGCAATTTATTTGTTGCACAGATCTCACCAACAACATAGGTTATCTGTTTGATTGCTTTTTGCATTTTCCATCATGTGCTTTGCTTATATTTTGGTCATCCGCACACATTTGTGGTATTCAATTTGGTCGTCACCCCTTATTGGAACTCTGTTGATTGTGTTAACCAGGTATAAGATGATGGCCCATAGCTTGTTGCACAGCTTAATTTGATCCTGTGATCACCAACCAGGTCTACTTATCTATTGTGTTGAATCTACTGACACGTCATCTAATGGTCTAGCAACCTCTAGGTTTACTTTCTTCGTGTTACCTTATTAGTAGCTAGTTTTACTATCATTTTTCCTTTTCTTTTTGCTTAGACTTCTTAAACTTATACTTTGAATTTTGCATCTAATTCAATTTTAAATCTTTTAAAGTCCCAAATGCTTTGTTCTTGTGTACTATCATTTTCCATAGTCGTTGAATCGATTTCTCAGACACGATCTCATTTCTATTAGCTTGCCTGTCCTCCTCCCTCGTTTTTTTTAATACTAACTTAACCTATTCTCCCCCTAAAATTCTAAAACCGTAAAAGATTTGCGTTTTTAGGATTTTAATAGGTGATGAATTGAAACAATAAAATACATTAAATACAAATAAGCTAGAATAAAAGAAAATAAAAGGCAAAAGACTTGACGCATCAGACTAGACCTGTTCATCATCTGGAATTACGTCACTTTTCTTTTTAACGTTGTTGACCTCTAGCAAATATAGAAAACATTGTTAATCCAAGGCTTTTCTATAGAGGTAAGCGGGTTGAAAATCCGTATTTACTTTAACAACTACGATTAGATTCTTTTCAAAACAATCATGTATAAAGTGCTATTTTATGCTGATGTGTTTGGTCTTAGGATGTTGGACAGGATTTTTAGTAACGGCTATTGCAGTAGCATTATCAACAAATATAGGGGTGCTAGAAAATTTGAAACTGTAGTCCTGCATCTGTTGTTGAATCCAGATGATTTGAGAACCGCAGCATGCCGCAGCAACATATTCAGCTTCACAAGTTGACAATGCAACTAATGTCTGCTTCTTACACTGCCACATGACTAAATTTCTCCCAAGGAATTCACAACGTGCTGAGGTGGATTTGTAGTTCATCATGCAGCCGCCATAATCCGAGTCACTATACGCGGTAAGCTCGAAGTCATTGTTATGAGGATACCACAATCAAAGTGTTGGTGTACCCTTCACATAACAAAATATTTGTTTGACTCTGATCAGATGGTTAACTTTTGGTTTTGCCTAATATCTTGAGCATAGACACGTTGCGTACATGATATCAGGTCTTGAGACAATGAGGAACATGAGGGATCCAATCATTCCTCGGTACATGGTGGCATGAACCACATCACTATTCTCGTCGGGTGCTACATCATGATTTGTAGCAAGTGAAGTCCTAGCTGCGGAAGCATTCTCTATGTCAAACCGACTGAGAATATCCCCTACATAATTGGTCTAATGTAGAAATATTCCCTTTGTGTTTGATCCACCTGTAACCCAAGAAAGAACTTCATCTCTCCCATGGCACTCATTTCAAATTCTGCCTTCATTACTTCTTCAAATTCTTTACATAATTGTTCGTTCTTGGAACCGAAGATTATGTCATCCACGTAAATCTGAACCAGCAGTAGATCACTATCTTTCTCTTTGATGAACAGTGTACAGTCAATTACACCTCTGTGAAATCAATGTCTCACCAGGTGAGTTGAGAGTTTTTCATACCAAGCTCTCGGGGCTTGGTGAAGCCCATAGAGAGCCTTATCAAGTTTGTAAACTCTGTCCCCATGATATGGATCCTTAAATCCTTCGGGTTGACGTACATACAATGATTCCCGGATTTCACCATGAAGAAATGCACTCTTTACATCCAATTGATAGACTTTAATCTTCATGTAAGAGGCATAGGGTAGGAAGATACGGATTACTTCCATTCTCGCCACAGGTGCAAATACTTCATTGTATCATTTCCTTCAACTTTTCAAAATCCTTGAACTACAAGCCGAGCCTTGTTCCTGATGATGACACCTTGATCATCTTTCTTACACTTCAAGACCCATTTCGTACCAATGACTTTAGCACCTTTAAGTCTATCAACCAGTGTCCATACACCTAACTTCTTGAACTAAAGAAGTTCTTCTTGCATAGCATTCACCATGCATCACCATGTAGGGTTTCACTAACATATTTTGGCTCAATCTGAGACATAAAACAACGATAAGCACCATTGTGAATGTATCCTTTTTCCATGACCGAGGCATAATCAGCTGAATATAGCTGATTTCTAGTCTGAACTCCTTATCTTACATCCCCAATGACATTGTCCAGAGGATAATAGACATTCAGGCGTGATCCAGGAGTGGTTGGAACAACTACCTCAAATCAAGATTATGAACATTTGGTTCGGTATCTAAGGCAGTAGGAGTGTGAGGTTTTCAAGAGTCAGAGGCATCAATGTCAAATGCTTGTGGACTTGCAATAAGAGGAACCTATTGCACCTGAGTGTCCTGGTCATTCTCCATGCCTTCATTGTCAGAGGAAGAGTCATTTAACTCGAGTGGTCCCCCTAAGCTGGTTGGTGATTCACCTTGTGAGCCAGAAGATGTAGATTCTTGTGATGGTGTGTTTAGAACATCATACATCACTTTGGCTGCTAACTCATCATCAGAGGTGGAGAGATGGATGTTGAAGGACTTGAAGAATCCATTATAGTCGAAAAAGAAGGTGTGTCCTTTTCTAGCAGGAGGGGTGGTGTATCTTGGAACATCGATGTTACACCACACCTCTACTTGACCCGTTGAGTTGTTGTAAACTCTCTTATTCGGTATGTTGTATCCTAGAAAGATGCCCTCTTCAGCCTTCTCGCTAAACTTCCCATCCTAAGTTTTCTTCAGCAACGTGCATGGTGCTCCAAATGGTTCCAGATACTCCAGATTTGGTTTACATCGTTGAAGTAACTCCTAACACATCTTGCCATGATGTTTTTATACTAGAACTCGATTTAACATGTAAAACGCATTGGCTACCGCCTCATTCCAAAATTGGATAGGCAGTTTTGAGTCTGCTAGCATTGTGCGTGCGGTCTCTATTAACTTGCGATTCTTCCTCTTAGCAACCCCATTCATCCGAGGAGTGTAGGCGGAAGTGAACTTATGCACAATTCCCTTTTCTTTGCAGAAAGCCTCCATCCATTGGTTCCTGAACTCAGTTTCGTTGTGTGAGCGTACTTGTCTTACCTTCAGCTTGTAGAGAGACTCCAGTGTAGTTACCAATTCATTGAATGACTCAAATGTTTTTGATTTTGATTTCAGAAACATCACCCAAGAAAATATGGAGTAGTCATCTGTAACTACATAGCAGTACAAGTCGCCTGCGATGCTTCTTATACTGACTGTACCAAACAGATCCATGTGGAGAAGCTCAAGAGGTAGTTCTATAGAATTAACTTTCTTTGCCTCATGAGACTTCTTTGTCTCTTTTCCTTTCTTGCAGGCGACACAAAAATCTGGGACTTGGAAGTTCTTGACATTGAGTCCTCGCACTAGATCATACTGGATCAAGTGGTTCATCTTTCGTGGATTGATGTGCCCCATTCTCCTATGCCAGGAGATAGAATCCTTCTCAGTAGCTTTTGACAAGAAGCACTAAACATGACGATCCGTTGTGGAGGCCTTCGATAGACCCAAGACATAAAGGTCATTATATCTTGAGGCTGACATTAATACTTGTTCCTCCGGAATCACATAATCCTTTTTCAGGACATAGCACTTCTTATTACCGAAAACTACGATAAATCCTTTGTCACATATTTGGGAAACAAAAAGTAGATTATTCAGAAGTTGTTGAACGTAGTTTACCTTGTCAAACTTAACTTTCTGGTTCCCTACTTCTCCATGAGCTGTGATATACCCTCCTTTGTTTCCAGCAAAAGAAACATGACCTCCTATGATTTGTTTGACGTTTGATTGGAGTTCCCGGTTTCCAGTCATGTGCATTGATGCTCTGCTATCTACAATCCAAGTGTTTATTTCAACAATGTAGCGAACACCTTGCACATTCAATTAAAAATATTAGTTAAGGTGAGGGACCCAAGCCTTAACCGGCTTGGGTGTCCCAAAGGCATCACACATCATAAACTCTACCCATTGTCCATAGAGGGTGAGGGAAGATCAACTGTCTTATTGTTCTCATTTCCAGACAAAGACTTTTCTTTCCGTAAGCCAGCTTTGTGTAATGCCTGTTTGTGATAAACAGACGACGGACTGATAGGTTGAACATTAGGTTCAATGACTCTTTTTGGTGGAGTCATGGAGCTTCTTTTGGACGAGCTTGCTTTAGTGTCATAAAGTTCAATCTTTTTCTTTGGCGTTTGATAATAAGGACAATAAGACGCAATGTGTCCATACATTCCATAGTTGTAGCATGATCTGCTTTCAACTTGATTATTTAACTTTCTCTGTGGAGAAGTATGTGACACACGTGTGACATTGGTTTGTTTGGGTTTTGGCATTTCTTGCTTAGATGTTTTATCTGGTTTAACGAAATTAATTGTTTGAACATTTTTAACATCTTTACCTTTTGTTTCTCTGGACTTAGACATGAAGCACGTAGGTGGTAATTTGTTTGGTCTTTTTGGGTTCGGAATTAGACTTGGTTGACCCAGACTTACCTTTAACCTTTTCAAATTGTTTGTCCAAATTGACACAAGGCATCTTACCTTTTGATTTTGAAGTGGCCTCCTTTTGTTTAGTGCAAGATTCATTTGGTTTACATTCAGAATCTAGATCACTTAGAAGAGGAGTGGACACTACGTGATCCTTGATTAGGTTATTATTTAATGGTTCCTTTTTGCATTCATCAAGGTCTCATTTTGTGATGGTACCACTTTATATCCCAAACCCTCCCCATTGTTGCGCTCTCTCACTGCGTGTGGACAATCTGAGAATAGCTTGTCCAACTATACATATGTGTCTTGTACTTGTTCTAATCTCCTCTATTATATAGTAGTACTGACCTGGAGTGATGATCTCCTCTGCTCTACGGTAGTACTGACCTAGAGCTCTCATCAGCACATATTTAAATGGTGCTCTCCTCTGTTAGACGTGAATATAGACTTGAGCTCTCACTATTTTGGTCAAAGTTGTATCAAATCTTCTAAGCGATGAACTCATCACAAATCGCAATATTCTGTTGATAATCACTTGCACACTAATGCACATGCCTTGCTCTATAAAGATTACTATAAAATTCAAGAAATCCTAAGGTTGGGTGAGGGTTTTTGCCAAATGATTGTGGGGTCTTAGCATTCTAAAGATTCTAATCGAACTTTAACGAATCATCTTCTGCTTGTTGAAAAAGATAATGCATGGGTTTATGTGGACAAACATATGAGCAATCATTATTAATCTTTTTGTGAATTTCAAAATTCATTCAAAGACTGTGATTAGATTCATTTATTGCTATGATCTCATTGCCGGTCGATGACTAAATTCATCTCTGTGCTAATACATATCTTGAGGATGTGATCTCTGATCATTTTGATCTCAGTAATTGTTGTTTTAAAAAAAATGAAACTATACTTTCGCTATTTGTTTTGCTAGAAAAAAATTGCAATTTCGCTTAGCATTCTCATCCTATGCGATGTCTTTTTTATCTGAACTCCATCTGACGAAACTGCAACTTTGCTTAGCGAAACTATTCATTCGTCTGGCAAAACTACAGTTTCGCTAGCTGCGAAACTATATGCTATTTAAGTCTTTTTGCGAAACTAAAATATCCTCTCGCACAATCAACTAGTGACGCTCCTAGGGCTTCTCCGTGTCCCTCTCCTTCGATTTTATCATTGTGTGTTGTTGTTAATGTTTGATTGTTGATTCATGTTCGCAAGTGAGTTTCAAACTCAGAACCATCCTTTAATCGTGTTAATAACATGTCATTGTGGGTGTTTTTAATCGTGACTCTTTGGTACCTTTGCTCTTCGTTCAGCAAAACTACCAATAGTCTAGGGAAACTAAACGAAAGTTCTTGATTTATCAACGAAGCTGTAATGTTATGCTGTGTGTGCGAACTTAACAGTTTCCCTGTGTCGAAACAATAGTTTCAGCCAGTCGAATTTACCTTCTTGTTTGGGCGAAACTAATGTGCTTTTACTAGCAAAACTATACATTCGCCTGCTAAAACTAAATTTAATTCTGCGAAACTATATTTTCGACCAATGAATTTATTAATTTTATTTATTTATTTTGTTTGTTTATTTTTATTTTTATTATTCTTTATTCTCTCTTATGTATTCATTCCTATCACTTTATTCTAATTTATGTCATCTGTTTCTCAGGTTTAAATGGAAAATCTTAAGTTCGATGAGAGAAACAACATCACTACTATTTTGGATGATAGACACCCGAAAGCTACCAAGTTTAGAGACTATATTAGATGGCTACAAATATCTCCCATATCTTATGCTATATCTCATTCCACCACCATATATGACCTTCATATCAGAGATTTCTGGAGATCTTCCAAATATGACACAAGAGGAAATTTTCAAAGAATTACTACCAAAGTCTTAGAGCACGACGTGACTATTACTGCTGAGATTGTTTCGAGGATTCTGACGCTGGAGGAGGATGCTGGTGAAGAGGTTGCTATGTGCGATACACATGTGTTTGAAGCATTTAGAATCATGAGTTATGAGGGGCCAGCTTCTGGTCCCCAAAAAGAGATGAAGAAGTCTTTTCTCTCCAAGTAATGGAGATTTATTACTCATGTCTTCATTATGTGCCTAGATCATGGTAAAGGTGGATCAGAGGGTCAAACATTGACTTGGCTAAAGCAATGGTGTTGTGCTGCAAAGGAGAGAAGGCAAACATAGCCAGACTGATATTCACCTACATGGTTGAGAATGTGATGGCCTTGAAGAAAGATAAATGGTTGTTGTATCCTTGATTTCTTCAAATGATCTTTGACAACCGCATACCAAATGTGCTAAAACACGGGGAGGTGAAAAGGCTTGTAGAAATGAACCCTCGTATCTTTGCCGACTGTTGTGCTATTCGCCATGATTTTAGTGGCAAGATAACCTATCTCTGGGAAAACATGTACCTATCATAGAGATGGAACTGCATCAGACGGGTGGATGAATTTGAGAATAAAAGAGCTGAAGAATCCAGGGCAGATTCTATTGAGAGGATTGAAGAAAGAGGAGATCAAGATGAAGATATGATTCGTAATCTTAATAGTTCTTGGCAAATGAACTGAGTATGATAAAGACGAATCTCACCAATCAAGAGATACGGGAGAAAGAAAAAGATGAGATGATAGATGGAATGAAGAAGATGTTTATTGATCAAAACTGTCTACTAAAGAAGTTGTTTGAGGAGATTGGCCTACTAAAAGCGGCAGCTGGCTTGCCTAATCACCTAACTCAATCTGAGTTAGATGATTTGACTAATACATCAAAGTACCCGTTCCTGAACATGAGTACTTCATCTGATGCAGGAGAGGGCACGTCTATTGCAGCAACTGATGATGTTGTAGATTGTGAAGTAAGAAATGAAGATGTGGGAAGGAGAATGAATAGGAAATTTTGGTAGCTGGATTTATAAACATGGGTCTTGATGTTGAGAAGGATTTGGTTGGAGAAGAAGTGGTGAGGGAGAAGTCGGTGGACCGAGATGGTGAGAAGGAAAATATATTAGTTGATGAAGAAGAGGATGATGAACAGCTTGTAGACTATGATTGTGAACCTGAGTTCTATGAAGTTGATGAGAGGCAGTTGATTTATGTTGCTATGAAAGAAGAGCTTGTGAGTGGTTTGTTAAGGAGAAAGAGGAAGAAAACTTACTCCCCTGTTCCAACACATGGAAGGGTTGAGTAGGAAGAGGCAGACAAGCGAATTATAAGTTGGTGCGATAACCCCAGCCTCAAAATGTTCATGATAAAGAGGAAAGAGAGTGGAATTAGCTACTTGCATAAAAGGAAGGCTTTCAAGACTTGCTTAAATGGGATCTAAGGCGACTGGTGACTCTACCAGTACTGAAGGCAAATATAAGTGAATGAGTCTCTCTGTTAGAGAAAGAAATTCATAATGGGCTAAAAGACAATTTTGAGTCTTTTGGTTAAATGAAGGCTGAGAGAAAACGCACGAAAAAGGACAAGGATTGGGAGACTTGAAATGGAAGAATTGTACTAAGGGTTTAACCCCCATGGGCCGTGAATAGGGTCAGACTGGCAGATCCCTTTCCCCAACGATTACAGTTCTTTGAAAAGTGGTTTTATGACAATAATACGGGGGAGGCAATCATCAAAGTGAAGAATGGTGCTGAGATTAAAATTTTTGATCCAATGGAACTCTTTAGTTTCTGTGATGAAGACCTGCTGATTCTTTGCGAGAACCATATCAAAGCAGGTGCATGTAAGGAAACGAGAAACGAAGCGAGTCTCTTTATGACTATAGCATACAAGATCAGAGGGGTGAGGGGAGAGGTGAAGAGATTAGCCAAGAGACTAAGGGCCCAAGATGACCTAATCATGGATATACAAGATTTGGCCAAGTAGTTTGAGCGAGCAAGTGCTCATCCCGAAGGTGCTCGTGATGTAGGAGGTAACCATGGAGAATCATGTGCCAAAGCTTCTGAGGACGTTGTTGTAGGAGCAACTGAAGATTAATCAAAGGCAACGAAGGACACCGGAACTTAAAAGACACATCAAGACTGGTGAAGGTGATGAGTTCGAACCTAGGGGAGTATTGAAGATCATGTATTGGTTGGACTCCCTTAGTTTAGATTATTACTTTTGATTGTAATAGGTCTTTTGTTAGTTTCCTTTTGTATGCATTTAGTTTAATGTAGTTTTGTAGTCTAGCGAATTGTGAGCGAAAGTATAGTTTCGCTCACAATCAGCTGATTAGTTAGCTCGGCGAAACTACTGTTTCTGCCGAGCGAAACTATGGTTTTGGTAGTACAGTTTTGCTGATAGTGAAACTCTCTATGAGACTAAGACTGCTATATATAGATTTGATCTTTTTCATTGTTGGGTAAGCTTGCAAAACCCTAATCGATTATCATTGTTGAAAGTTACCATTTCAAAGCAGTCATTACACAAAATTATCATTATGCTTTATGTTATTGATTATTGATGTTCATTGTCTTATTTTGAATGGGTTATTATTGTGTTCAATCTTCATTGTTGATTTTGTTTAGTTTTAAGCTGGATATTGAACCATTCATCATCTTATTTGCACTGTTATACGATCAATGGACCAACAAAGGCGCATGGGCTTTCTAGGCATGTGGACACTTAGTCAAATTTAGCCTAATTCTAGGCGTATGGACACTATTGGGCGCATGGACACTATTTGGGCGCATTAACTTCGGGCGCATGGGAACACTTAGACAGATTATACGTTGGGCACATGGGCCACTATTTATGCGCATGGAAAGTCAATTCACAATTAAAACTTATTTCAGTTCCCAATCATCATGTAACATGTTCTGTTGGACAAAAGAACCAATGAGCCGGATCAGAAAAAAACCTTAAGTCCCACACACGTCACAACAATGCTGAAGTCCACAAGTGCGGAAGACAAAGTCTGAAGACAAGTTCTGAAGACAAAGTCTGAAGACACAAGTGCTGAAGACAAAGTCTGAAGACAAGTGCTGAAGACAAAGTCTGAAGACACAAGTGCTGAAGACAAAGTCTGAAGACAAGTGCTGAAGACCAAGTATCAGTCGTGTCACAACAGCTGAAGAGGTCTTCTTCAGTAGTTGTGACGGTTTTCTTTCAGTAGTTTTATGCTTTCCTCTCTGTAGTTTTGTAAAACGATGAAGTGCTTGTTCTTCAGTCGTTGTAGTTCAGTAGTTTCGTAGCAGTAGTTTTATGTTTATACTTAGCACTCTGATATGTTCTCAGTATTGTGAACATTTCAGTAGTTTGTTAAGTTTTAGTTATTTTTGTAACAAATCTGCGAGATGTCACTATCCCGTGATATCAGCAGTGATTGCACTCTATATAAGGAGTGTCAACCTTATTGTAATTGTGAATGATTGAGCAGAAACATTTGATATTATTGAAACATTCCTTTTCACAGAAATATATTCTCTCTTTACAACCGTATTTGTTCATAATGCATACGAATATCAAATTCTTGCTATAATTTGTCTAATTCTTGTTCTTATTCCGCTGCGTTACACTCTAATCCATCAAACTTGAGATCACTGATCCTGTCAAATGGTATCAGAGCCTGTTCATCATTGATCGATCTAATAATTGATCATTGAAACTGCTATCCAAGATCCAAGTTTTATTGAATTAGCATTGTTGCAAGAAACGGTTATAGAGATTGAATTTTCTGTGTTTTTGGTCATTCATCCTGAGATTTAATCTTGGTTTTCATTGAGTCTGTTGTGGTCTGTGTAAAATCTTTTAAAAGCTTGAATTAAATGTATTGGACCTAAAATGACTACTCCTTCCAATGATGCTCACAATACTGGTTCCTCAACCAAGCCTCCGATGACAAATGCTCCATCACCTGTCTGTTAACAACTCAGGTTGTTGGACATCAGTGGTACATGGTCCACACAAGCCTATGGTGAATAACCAGAAACCAATCAAATGGTTCCGAAGAGGAGGGAGCAATACTCAGATGAGGATAAGAAATTGTTTGAGATTGATGCAAAAGCCTATGGAATTCTGGCCATGGCACTGCCCAATGAAATCTATTCTGGGCTAATGCATTATGAAACTGCCCATGACCTCTGGAATGCCTTGAAAGAACAATTTGGAGGAAGAGATGAGGTCTTGGAAAATAATAGAGAAATCATTGCCCAACAATATGAGACATTCTCTCATAGGAAGGGTGAGACACTGACTCAACAGTTTGAGCGGTTCTCTTGTTTGAACTCTGAATTAAAAATGGTCAAACATGAGTACACAAACAGCCAGATGAATAACAGATTTCTCAGATCACTGCTTGAGAGATGGAACAATATACTATTGTCCTACGCTTAGTGAAAATTTGGACAAACTATCTCTCACCCAACTCCATGGGAAATTGCTCACATTTGAGAGAGAGATAGAACAGAAACGAAAACTGTCATCATCTGGAAAGCTCACTGATGATTTTGTACCAGGAAACAGTGCCTTGGTAAGTCATGAGTCAGAGTATGCAGGATCAGAATGCCAATATGATGAGCATATTGATTTCACCTCAAACAATTCTAATCATGCCTTTGTGAGTGTTGATTGTCATTCTGGTAATAATAGTGACAATCTATGCTTTATCATGGATGATTTGAAGGGCATTGCTAATGATGATTTAGAAGAGATGGATATTTTGAGCCAAATGGCCTTGATCAATATCAGATCTCAGAAATTCGACAAGAGAACTGGCAGGAAATTTCCTGGACTCTCTGACAAAACCAAAGTCGGTTTTGACAAGAGCAAGTTGAAGTGTCACAAATGCCACAGACTTGGACACTTTGCAAGAGAGTGTAGATCAACTGGATCTAACACTTCTGCACCCTTTTTGACTTTTCAAAATAACAATTCACAATTCAAAGGGCAACACTCTGCTGGTTCTAGTCATTCATCACACCCTCAATCTCCTGCATATTTTGTTCCTCAGGGTCAAATGCCATATCCTTATCCCGGCTATTATATGCCACAGTCAAATCAAGTTCAAGCTCCTATTGTACCACAATCTCATGCATCACCAGAACCTCAACCATCTCCATCTCAATCACAACCTCATCACAACTTCTTCACACCTGGAGTTGTTGACTGGAGTAGCTTACCTGATAACTTGTCTGGTCACACTGAGCAATACTATGCTGGTGCTAGTCAACATGGTGGTGAACACCCTTTTGGAAATCTTTCTCTCATGGCCCTAGAGTCTATTGAGGGTTCCTGTTCAAATGCATTATCTTCACAGGTAACTCAGGTATCTTTAGAGGCTAAAGCCAAGTTATGTTCTGAATCATGCATAGCTGCTTTTGACTCTATTAGAGAGGCAAATGTAGCATTAATAAATCAAAAACTTGAGCTTGAGAAAACCATTTTCAAAAGAAAAGCTGAGCATGAGTCTGCTTTTAACAGTAAAAGTGATGGGATTTATAAGCTTAAATGCCAATTAAATGATGAAAAGGCCAAGCTAGAGGTTATTCTGGAAGACCACAGGAGTCTCAAAGAAAAACTTGCAGTGACCCAAGTTGAGTGTGAACGCTGGGTCTCATCATGCAAGGGATTTGAAATGCTTCTTAGCAAGCAAACTGCTTCAAATGTGAGTTTGGCATTGGTTACAACCATACTGCTCCACCAACAGACTTTACTCCTAACTCCATAGTTAAGTCTAAAAGTGAAAGCAATCTCCAAACCACATTATCGTGTGAGTCATCTCAATGATAATCTAAGATCAGAGAATGAAACCAGTGTTAAGATCTCAACAAATAAATTGACTGATGGTCTAACTACTGAACTCATATGAAGCTGAGTACTTCAGATGTTGTTCCTATGTACCTCAAGTACTGAAAGAGACCCAACATCTGAAAAGCATTTCAAATCAGTTGAAATACAAGGACTAAACTGCTGAGGAATCCATCAACAGTCTATTAGGACGGATGGAAAACAGTTGATTACCAGTCTTTAGCTGTTACAAATCCTTTAGTACCTAGTACTGATAGGAGGAAAGTACTGAAGATCACACCTTCAGTGGTTTCCACTTCAGCAGTAAAGATGTCCAAGATGAAGAATAAACCATGTGAAATTTATGGTAAATTCAATCATCTATTGATGAATGTTGGTACAAAAAGGGTTTAAAGCTCCAAAGGGATGAGCTCATTAAACTAGAAATAAATAAAATGAAAACTGAGTTTGAGACCAAGTTTGTAACACAATCATCTCAACCTGATAAACCCAAGGCCTTACCCAAATCCACTAAGAAGGATGCGGTTTATTAGAAGACAGCTGATATTGTTCATCATGATAAACATAAGACTAAGTCTGTGATGTCTAAGAAGGAGGAAATGGTGGGTCACAGGATCTCATCAAAAACAAGCTCTGGAGTGTCAGATGAACTGAAAGCTCGAGCTTCAAATTAGACACAGCTTGTTATGATGGTTCAGTATCTGTTGGGGAGAGTTAACCAACTTGAAACCCATGTGATCAAACCACTAGAGAGGAATTCCAGGCCCAAATCCATTCAGCACCATCTCCATCTTCATCAGCTGTTAATCATAAGAAACCAGCTATGGTTAAATCTGTTGATAAGTAGTCCCAAAACCAAAAAGGTTGGGTCTCCTAAGCTAACTAGTTTCGTATGATTGTGTAGGGTTCTTCAGCATGCCAAAGAAGCATCTGGATGTGGACAGTGGAGGATCCATGCACATGACTGGGAGAGCTCTCTTCTCATGATTACTCTCTGGGAAAGAAGGGATTTGTCTCATTTGGAAATGATGCTAAAGGTTACATAATTGGAAAGGATTTGTGTCTAATGGAGATATTAGATTTGATGATGTCAACCATGTGGAGAATCTCAAATACAATCGGTTGAGTGTCAGTTAGATGTGTGACAAAGGACATGTTGCTCTTTTCACAAGCCAGAACTGTAGGATTCTGTCTTCCAAGGTTTTGAGCCTGATTGACAAAGTACTGGATGATAATACTCTCCTAAAGGCTAACAGGATAGGAAGAGTATATGCCTTGGATCGGTCAAAGAAAATTGAGTTAAGAGGCCATCCATGCTTGTTCTCCAAGGCCTCTCTCCAAGAATCTAAACTGTGGCATAGAAGGTTAGGTCATGTTAATCTCAAAAACATGAATCAGCTGATCCACAAGAGTTTAGTGAGAGGTCTTCCAATAAAGGCGTTCAATTGTGATGAAATCTGCACTGCATGCTTAAAAGGGAAACAACATAAATTTCATTCCCAACCATAGAAGAATCCAAGTCTAATGCCTGCTTACAACTACTGCACATGGATCTTTTTGGTCCTGTGAAGGTAATGAGTATGGAAGAAGAAATAATGTCTGGTAATTGTGGATGATTACTCTAGATATGTATGGAGCTTCTTCTTGCATTCAAGGATAAGGCTGCTCAGTCCATTATGAACTTTGTGTACACGTTGAGAAGCAGTATTCCCTACCAGTTAAGTGTGTGAGGAGTGACAATGGTACTGAATTCTGAAACCACACTCTTGATGAGTTTTACTTTCAAATGGAATCAAGAGGCAGTATAGCATCCCAAGGACTCCAGAGCAAAATGGAGTAGTGGAGAGAAAGAACAGGACCCTCATTGAAGCTGCAAGGTCCATGTTGGCTGATTCTAGTCTGCCACTGACCTTTTGGGCTGAAGTTGTCAATACAGCCTGCTATGTACAGAATAGAGCCTTAGTAAATCAGAGGTTGATGAAAACTCCTTATGAAGTTTTACATCATTTAGCCCCTTTGATTTCATTCTTTAGAGCATTTGGGTCCCTGTTACATTCTCAACACAAAGGATCAACTCCAAAGTTTGATTCTAAGGTGGATGCAGGGTATTTTGTTGGGTATTCATCCACTTCCAAGGCTTATAGAGTATTCAACTGTCGGGAAAGATAGTTGAAGAAACCTTGCATGTGAAGTTCAATGAATCCTCTAAGGATACAAATTCCACAAAACCCTGTGGAGTTGTTTGATTTGGACATTCTGCAATATGTTCCTTATCAACCACCTGCTGTTGCAGATCATATGAATCCATCATCTTCTAGCTAGTCATCCATCTGGTGTTACTGATGATGATGAATATCATCTTTTCACCTGTTATTTGCCTGCTGATTCAGCTAGACCTGATGTTCCTGTAGCTTCAGTAGCACAATCCACAACAAATGCTGATGAGATTTCTACAACTTCAACTTCCTTTGAATTACCATCTACTGATTGGTTTCAAGGAAATGCTTCACCAGCACCATCTGTTGTTGTTGAGCCTGCTACAAACACTTGCACAGATCTTATTGTGTACCAAGATCTGAAGAATCACCCTATGTCTCAAATCATTGGTGATGTCAATGCTGGCGTTTCAACAAGAAGTCAATTGTCTAATTTATGCTTCTATGCTCTCTTCATTAGTCAGCAAGAGCAAAGAACTATCACATTGCTTTAAGGGACAATGGATGGGTTGAAGCCATGCAGCTTGAGCTTCTTCAGTTCAAGAAACAACAAGTGTGGAACTGGTTCCTCTACCTCCAGGTAAGTGTGCAATAGGCACTAATGGGTGTTAGGAACAAAACTGATGAAAATTGGTTATTGTTAAGAACCATGCCAGACTGGTTGTACAACGGTTTTCACAAGAGGAAGGCATTGATTATAATGAAACCATGCCCCTATAGCCAGACGGAAGCAATTCGATTGTTTTTAGCTTATGCTGCTTATCACAACCTTAAAGTTTTTCAAATGGATGTCAAAAGTGCATTTTTGTATGGGAAAATTAAAGAACAGGTTATGTATGTCAACCACCAGGTTTTGAGGACAATAACATCCTAATGGGTGTATAAGCTTGATAAGGCTCTCTATAGGTTGAAACAAGCTCCTAGAGCCTGGTATGAGACATTATCAAACTTTCTTCTGGAAAATAATTTCACTAGAGCTCCATAGATAAGACTTTATTCATTAAGAAAGCTGGGCAGCATAATCTACTTGTTCAAATTTATGTAGATGATATTATTTTTGCATCCTCTGATCCACAGTTGTGTGATGCCTTTACAAAGTTGATGAAACAGAAGTTTGAAATGAGTGCCATGGGAGAATTACAGTTCTTTCTGGGTTTGCAAATCAAACAAAAGGCTGATGGAATTTTCATTCATCAGTCCAAATACACAAAAGATCTTTTGGAAAAGTTTGATTTACAAAAGTGTAAGCCCTGTTCTACTCCCATGTGCAACACCACACAACTGGATACAGATCAGAAAGGTAAAGTGGTTGATGAAACACTTTACAGATGTATGATTGGGTCCTTGATGTACTTAACAGCTTCTAGACCAGATATTATGTGTGCTACATGTGTTGTTGTGTTCAGATTTCAGGCTGCACCTAAGGAGTCTCATTGATTGCAGTCAAGAGGATCTTTAGATATTGCAGGCACTCCATCTCTAGGTTTATGGTATTCTACTACATATTCTGGTAAATTGGTTGCTTTTTCTGACAATGACTATGCAGGGTGTAAGTTGACAAGAAAGTCCACTTCTGGAGGATGCCAATTCCTAGGCAACTGCTTGATTTCTTGGCAGAGTAAGAAGCAGACCTCAGTTGCTACATCACTGCTGAAGCAGAGTACATTGCTGCTGCAAGCTGTACATCTCAGGTACTCTTGCTTTAAAACCAATTATTGGATTATGGCATAACAGAGACTAAGACCCCATTGTTAGTGGACACTCTTCAGCTCTTTGTATTGTCAAGAATCCTGTCCAGCACTCTAGGACTAAACATATTGAAATCAGACACCATTTTATTAGAGATTGTTTTGAAAAAGGTCTGATTGATCCAAAATTTGTTCCTAGTGCTGATGAGCTTGCAGACATTTTCACTAAGCCCTTGGATAGCACAACTTTCCAAAACCTAGTGTTAAGGCTTGGTATGCTGCAGCTAGAATAAGTGACAACTACTGATGATCTCAGCTCACAAGTACTGATGATCATTAGTTTATTATTGTCATATATATAAGTACTAAGTTATTTTCCCACGGAAGTTTTTTTAACTACTAGAGCTTAACTTCTCAGTACTCAAGTACTTTATTTGTTAAAACAATTGATGTAGTTACAACAGCTGATGTAGCTACAACTACTGTTGTCAGAAATACAAATACGTACTGATGTCCTATGAAAATCTGAAAACAGATGAAAACGTCTGATGAGTACATGTTGAGGACAGTATGAAACAGCTGAAAAGCAATGAATTGACGACAACTACTGATGAGCCTTTTTGTCTTCAGTAGTTTCCCAACTGCTGTTTCTTTCTAAACAACTGAAGCAAAACATGTCTTCAGTAGTTTCACAACTACTGATGACTAACACCAAGTCTTCAGTTGTTTACAACAATTGATGGTAAAACCAAAGTCTTCAGTAGTTTCCCAAACTGATGACTAATACCAAGTCAGTTGTTTCATCACCTGAAGTCAAAACTGTCTTCAGTAGTTTTATAACTACTGATGACTAAATCTTGAGTAGTTTTATAACTACTGATGACTAAATCAGAGACTTCAGTTGTTTCAACGTCTGACGGTTAAAACCAAGTCTTAGTTGTTTTATAACAACTGCTGATCACACAAATACGGTCAGTCATTTCAAACCTCTGAAAGTTAATACCACGTCATCAGTAGTTTCAACAACTGATGACTAACACCAAAACCTTCAGTCTTTTCTAACCCTACCCTTTAAATACTTATCCCACCTTCAGAGTTTTTACTTTCTTCTCTTCTCAAACCTAACGTTCAAAAAACTCTGTAACCTCTCTTCATCAATGGCGACCATGCAACTAAAACCTCGACACAACTGTGTCGCACATCTCACAAAATCGCCATACTAGACCAAGTTTCACAACGCCATTGATTTAATGGTTCAGTCACCTTACAAAACGGCTTTTCTGTTAAATCCCACCATATATGCCGAATCTCTTAACCAATTCTGGACAAACGTCACTCTTGTCTCTGAGGAGAATGACACAGAGTCTCTTCAATCGTTTGTCCATCATCAAAAAGTGGTCATTACTCCAGACATTCTTCGCCAAACCCTCAAACTGGATGATGCCACTCTCCCAACCGGTTATCCAAAGGGCACAATCGATCAATCCTTTGCCCAGCATGGATACCAGGGTAACCTGAGTGCATCTACCATATTGAGAAACATTTCCAGGATGCCGAACGTCTCATCTTTCACCTGGCAAAATGTCTGCCTTGCCCCCAAGACTTCATCATGGGATCAAATGTCCACAAGGTGGCAACAGGTAATGTACTCCATCCTTGAGCAACAACCTTTAAATTTTTCTGAAATACTATTTTTAGAGCTCATATATGGCCCAAAAACAACTTGCTAACCGTTGGATATTATATCCTCGGTTCATAATGGCCATAATTGAAAACCAGCTTCAAGCTGAGGACTTGTTGGCCTGGGAGTCCCTGCTACGGCTGTATTGCCTGAAGTATACTCCCGTCACAACACTGACCAATCACTAAAAATGGCTGCCAAGCTGCGCAAACCCACGCAGCTGGAACCCATAGCCACCACCTCCAAAACCAAAGTCCCCACCAAACCCACTAAAAAGAAGACAAAAAAGGCTACTCAGGGAAATGAGTCCCCTGAGGATGCCCCTGCAACACAAACGCAGGCTATATCCACTGGTTATAACCCCCTAGTGGATACAAGGACTTCACCAGCCACAGCCGCTCAGGATTCCTCTCAAAAGGACCTGCAGCAACCAAAGAAGGGGTACCCACTAATCTGGGATCTTCCTCATTTGAGGAGATTGCCATTGAAGAGCACCATTCTCCCCAGGTGCATACTGCTTTTACCCCATCTCCCACTGCAACCGCCCCACAAAGTCCTACTCTCATTATTGCAAACGTGCTGACAGCGCATGCCTCTCCTCCTCCCCAACAAACACCAACAAAGGGGAAAACCACAGCAATTAAGGAAGAGGATCAACATGCTCCTGACAGCCCACAGCACGAGGGTTTCACTGTTCTATCTCCTGGTGTGGATATGGAGACCACAACATCTGGTGAGGCTGCCACCTCTTCTGAATCAGCACATGATCAGACTGAGGCTGGTAACATAGCTAAGACCTCCAGAGGCAACAGCTGATGAAGGACATTGTCCTGAGGCTGGAAGTCCCCAGTTCCAAGAAAAGGGGCACATGCTACAACTGGTCTACACCCAGTGCATGTACATCCTGCTACAAGCAGGAGGTCAGGTGATTCAGCATCTGCTGATGATGACCTGGGCTTCTTTTATGATGTTCTGGCCAGAACACAATTCTTGAGGAAGAAGTCAGTAGACTACAAAGACTACTTGACCAATTCTCTCAACAAGCAAGTCCATCTGCCACCAACATAAACCCACAGATGGCACCTTCAAAGGTCTCCCACACACTCAGCCACTCAAAACTTCCGAGCCACCAGCCTCTATTTCTGGCACTGCTTCTCAGGGACAGAACCCCTCTGAGCAAACAAATGCTATCTTTAGCAATCCCTACCTCTCATCACCCCAATGATCACAGACATTGTGATCAAAACCATGGATGAGAGGCTTCCCTCAATCATACAACCCTGGTGGAGGAGATTGTGAGCACAAGGCTTTCTGCTACTCAAACCCTTGCAACCAATGCAACCAAAAAGGGGGAGAGTCAGTCAGTGAAAGCAAAGAGGAAGAGCATAGAGGGGAAGAAAGAAAAGGAGACTGAGAAGGAAGAGGAGTTTGTGAAGGGAGCTGACATTGATCAAGTGGGTGAAAGTCACAAAGACTTTCATGTCACATATAGAAGAGAAAGGTTGAAGGAAAAGAAAAAGAACTCGAACTCGATGAGATGATCAAAATGGCGGATGCTACACACAGTAAATCAATGGACTCCATTATTGATCAACTGTATAGACAGGGGTTCGATACTGCACAGCTTGACTCAGAGATTAGGAGACTTGAGTTGAAGAAATTAACTCAAGATGGGCAAGTTATGATGCATTAGAAAGAGAAAGACTAGAGATCATGATCAGATTCATTGCAAAGTACCTTGGGAGATCATTGATCGAGATTAAGTCATGGACCAGGGACAGTATCTTGGCAATAACCACCAAGATCTGATCGTCTGAAGCATACACTAAGGGATTGGTGATTGAAGCACTAAATGAGGCAGGTGCTGGGAACAAAAAGGAACTAGCAAAACACTCAAAAGCCTCACTCACTACAAGAATGCTAGAACAACCTGCAAAACCTCCCACTTCAAAATCACCACTACCACAACCCTCTAAACCAACTCCTTTACCCTCAAAACCACAGCCGATGATGCACCCAAGAAGAAGAAGAGAAGGGTGTTGAGGCTAGAAGAAGAAGAAGAGGATGATGAGGAAGAAGATAGGCTGCCTCTTTCTGCAGTCCTAACTTTGCCTAAAGCCAAACCTATGCCCATCACTCCCACCTCACAGATGGAAGCTGTGAGAGTAAAGATAGAAGAAGAACAGTAGCAAAGCTTCATGATGATAGATGCTGAAAAGCATAGACAAAACTTATGCTGCTTCTTCATCAATAATCAGTATGAAGAAGGAAGCTCTGAGATTGTACACCCTTGCTAACACATTTCAATATCAAAAGGAAAAGGTGAGAATATGGCCTGATCCTAGGGTGGCTCACAGAATTGTGAAGAAAGACATTCCTTCGAGATACAAGGGCCAAGTAAAAAGGATCGTAGATGAAGAGATCACAGTGGTCCTTGTAGTATCACCCTGGAAATTGTAGAAGATTTCAAGAAGGCCTATGAAACTAAACAGCCACCCCAAAAGATGTTAGAGAACAAAGTAATAAAAAGGGGTTAGTCTACAAGAGGCTTGAGAACTTCAAACAAAATGAGCTCAGTCTGTTACTTGAAGGGACTCACCCAGATGATTTGCATACAGACAGATCACAACAGTTGAGCTCAAAAATGGCAAACAGGCTAAGTACATTTCAGAGCTGTATGGGCGTGAAGGATTGTTTGATGGTGGAGCTGAAAATCTTACCATGGAAGAACAAATTATGTTTCTCAGAGCATACACCAGAGAATCCTACAGGCTTATACATGGGAAGTAGATTTCATGGATAGGACCACAGCCCTGTGTCTAGTTCAAAGTCAAGGCTCCTATCCATACTATGCCAACCAAATTTCAGAAATCTATTCCCAGGCCAGTGCTTAATTGGGTCATCTTCTTAGCTGATCAAGAAGGAAAAAGACCAATCTTATTGCCAACAATAAGTGGGACCTCAATAAAGTTAAGGTTTTGGCTGCATTGGTTCAGGGGGAGTTTGTTGGACCAAAAGAACCAATGAGCCGGTCAGAAAACCTTAAGTCCCACAGACGTCACAACAACTGCTGAAGTCCACAAGTGCTGAAGACAAAGTCTGAAGACAAGTGCTCAAGACAAAGTGTGAAGACACAAGTGCTGCAGACAAAGTCTGAAGACACAAGTGCTGAAGACAAAGTTTGAAGACAAGTGTTGAAGACAAAGTCTGAAGACACAAATGTTGAAGACAAACTCTGAAGACAAGTGCTGAAGACACAAGTGCTGAAGACAAAGTCTGAAGACAAGTGCTAAAGACCAAGTATCAGTCGTTGTCACAACAGCTGAAAAGGTCTTCTTCAGTAGTTGTGATGGTTTTCTTTCAGTAGTTTTATGTTTTCCTCTCTGTAGTTTTGTAAAACAACTGAAGAGCTTGTTCTTCAGTCGTTTTTGTTTCAGTAGTTTCGTATCAGTAGTTTTATGTTTTATACTTAGCACTCTGATATGTTCTCAGTAGTTGTGAACATTTCAGTAGTTTGTTAAGTTTTAGTTATTTTTAACAATCTGCCAGATGTCACTATCCCGTGATATCAGCAATGATTGCACTCTATATAAGGAGCGTCAACCTTATTGTAATTGTGAATGATTGAGCAGAAACATTTGATATTATTGAAACATTCCTTTTCACAGAAATATATTCTCTCTTTATAACCGTATATGTTCATATTGCATACGAATATCAAATTCTTGCTATAATTTGTCTAATTCTTGTTCTTATTCCGCTGCGTTACACTCTGATCCATCAAACTTGAGATCACTGATCCTGTCATGTTCTAAGCTTAAATCTTCCATTATAAGCATAAAACAACAATATGGCAACATCATTACATCATATAACACCAAATTCAAAACCACCAAATACACATTCACACACATACATACGGGTGAAAACCCATTTTTATAAAAAAGTTTACACATGCATTTCCAGCCCCAAATCAGTTTAAAACAAGTAAAAAGGGGGTTCTAGAACTCACCATAGCAACGCTTCGGGTATGTCTTCCTTCAAAACACGTTTGCTACAAGTTCAACACCTAAAACCTACCAACAACACACACAAACGAACACACAACATATATAAGCATACAATCAAGGAAAAGGCCGATTAATAACACTCAAAAACACCAAATTCTTACCTTGAATTTGGATTGTTCTACTTGTTCTTCAAATATCCGAACGTTTTCAGCTCTTTCTTCTCTCTCTTTAAAAATCCGAAAGTTGAGTGTGTGTGAAGGGTGTGATGGGCGGCCATCACCTTTATTCACCAACTTTTCAAAGTTTTGTTCTTTTGGACACTTTTTACCAATCAACTTGGGTTTTATAGCTTTTCTTTTTTTCCTTCACTTTTATTCTTTCTTTCATAACTATAAAAATAACTGGGTGTTACAAGTCCACCCCCCGTATATAGGTTTCGTCCCTAAAACCTGTTATTCCTCTAAAAAATATGGGTAATGATATCTCATTTCCTCTTCGGTCTCCCACGTAGACTCGGATCCCATCGTGTGCTTCCACTGTACACGCACAAGGGGAGCTACTTTATTCCTTAATCTTTTCTCCTTACTATCAATGATCGCCACCGGTTGCTCCACATAATTGGGCTCAACTTGCCCCACTTTCTGAACTAAATGATACCTTTCTAAGGTGAAATTTTCAACATAATCTATCACCCACCTAGAACTCAATAGGTCTTCGCCTCTAATCGACATAAAACTTCTGCCTATCCTTAGCTGTCTTAATAAAGGCTTTGATCTTTTCAAGTTTCTCAGTTGTAATCTCGATCCCTTCAATGCTTCTAAGATGAGACATTTAACATAAATCTATCAACCAACTCTTTCTGACCAATATCACCACAACACATGGGCGTTCTACATCTCCTATCGTATAGCATTTCATAAGGGGGCATACCAATGCTTGCATGATAACTATTGTTATATGAGAACTCAACTAATGGTAAGTTGTCATCCCAACTCTCCAAAATCAATGACCAATGCCCAAAGCATGACTTCTAGCATCTCAATCGTCCTTCTGATTGACGATCTGTCTGAGGATGATATGTCGTGCGAATATGTAACCTCGTCCCCATCGCATCATGGAATTTCTTCTTAAATTTTGATGTAAACCAGGTGTCATGATCAGAACCAAGAGATACCGGCACACCATGACAAGTTACAATCTCTTTGATGAACATATTTGCCAACCTATTGGATGATTATGCCTCACGAATCGGTTGAAAGTGAGCACTCTTCGTCAAACGATCTACTATCACCCATATAGCATCGTACCCTGGCGCGGTACGCGGTAGCTTTATAATAAAGTCCATGGTGATATGCTCCCACTTCCATTCCAGTATATCCAATGGTTGGATCTTCCTATACGGCTTTTGATACTCGGCCTTCACTTATAAACAAGTAACGCACTTACTAACATACTCCGCTACATCGTGTTTCATACCCCGACCACGAATAATCCTTCTTCATGCCTTTGTACATCTTCATAGCACCAGGATGAATAGTGTATCGAGTTTTAAGAGCGTCATCCATAATCTTCACACGATGATCCCTAAAACGAGCAATTCACATCTGTCCAATCAGGTTCTAACACCGAGTATGTTTTCATCCAATTCAATGACCAGACCTCTCATTCTTTCAGAATTAACATGATCATCCTTCAATGCCTCATCTTGAAACTCTTTGACTTGCTTCATCACATCAGAGGACATAACCAACTTATGAGCCTTCAGCCGAATTAGTTCTAGTCTCTCATTTCGGCTAAGGGCATCCGCCATATTGTTGGCTTTGCCCGGATGTAATGAATCTCGCAATCATAATCTTTTAAGAGCTCCAACCATTACATGTGCCTCATGTTAACATCTTTTAGCTCGAAGAAGTACTTCAAGCTCTTGCGGTTAGTGAATATGGTGCACTTCGTCCCATATAAGTAGTGCCTCCAAATCATTAATGCACAGACCACGACTGCTAGCTCCAAGTCATGAGTAGAATAATTGACCTCATGAACTTTCAACTATGGGGATGCTTAGGCTATATCCTTTCCCCTTTGCATCAACATACATCCTAATCCTGAGCAGGAAGCATCTAATAAACCACCAAATCCTCGCTCCCTTTGGGTAATGACAATACAGGAGCTCGAGTCAACCTCACCTTTAACTCCTCAAAAGCCTTCTCCTGATCTTGAACCCATACAAACTTCACATCTATCTGGGTCAGCTTGGTTAGTCGAGAAGCAATCTTAGAGAAGTCTTGGATGAATCTTCAATAATAGCCCACCAAACCCAAGAAACTATGAATCTCGGATGCCATCTTCGGAGAGTTCCATTGCATCACCTCCTCCACCTTTGATGGGTCCACCATAATCCCCTCGGATTTGCTACATGACCCATAAAATGAACATCTTAAAACCAGAATGCGCACTTGAATAAATTAGGATATCCTCAATAAACACGATCACTGATTTATCCAACATCGACCGACACACTCGATTAATCAAGTCCATAAAAGCAGCTGGCGTGTTGGTTAAACCAAAATACATAATGAGGAAATCTTAATGTCCATAGCGCGTGCAAAAAGCTATTTTAGGAATATCCTAGTCCTTCACCTTCAATTGATGGTAACCAGATTGATGGTCTATCCTAGGGAACCAATTGGCACCTTGGAGCTGATCAAATAGATTGTCAATCCTTGGTAAGGGATATCGATTCTTCACTATTAACTTATTTAGCTCGTAGTAGTCTATGCACATCCTTATACTACCATGCCAAATCGACCACCGACCTAAGAGCGAAGCACCCCAAGAAGAGATACTCGGTCTAATGAACCCCTTATTAAGCAACTCCTATAGTTGCTACATCAACTCCTTCATCTCAGTCGAAGCTAACCGATACGGTGCCTTAGCAACAGGTTGGGCACGCGGTATCAAGTCAATCTGGAACTCAATCTCACAGTCCGGTGGAGGCACTCTTGGTATGTCTTGTGGAAACACATCTGGAAAGTCAGACACAATTGGTACACCGGACAGCTGTGGTGTTTGCGTATCCATATCCTTTACGAAGGCAAAGTAGGCACTACATCCACGCCTCATGCACTTTCCCACCACCGCTATCGAAATCACTTTCGTGATCGTCATGACTTGATCACTGTGAATGGTCTCGAACTCCCATCGAGCGCTGTCAACTGAATAATCTTCTTGCGACATACAATGTTCACCTCGTACTCCGCTAACCAATCCATTCCTAGGACTACATCGAATCCGCCTAAGGTCATCACGAATGGTCTTCGAGGAAACTTACAACCTTCGAGTTCTACATCACAACCTTCTATCAACTCAGAAATCTTGATAGACTTATCTATGGCAATTTCTACATCAAAGGGCTTATCTATACTCCTGCTACTAACAGGAAATTTAGCACAGAAGAAGCAAAAATAAAACTTTTTTACTAGCACCAGAATCGAACACCATGGAAGCAAGATTTTGGTTCATTAGAAATGTACCTCACACAACATCGGGGTTCGTCCTAGCCTCCTCCTGTGTCATCGTGAACGCTCTGGTGCTCGCCCTCTACCTTACTCCTCCATCCTTCTTCGCTCCCGAACTTTCAGCCCTTGGCTTCTTACAATCCCTACTGATGTGGCCCTCCTCGCCACAGTTAAAAGACTTCCCCACCTTGCATGCTCTCGCCATATGACCATGCTTCCTACACTTGATGCACACGTTTGGTCCCCACCTAGACTCCTCTGTGTGCCCATTCCACACTTGCCACACCTCTTCATCACCGCACCGGATGTGATCACACTTCGGTCAACCACCCATGCACCTTTGTTGCTTGGAGCAGCACCGCCACGTCTAAACCACTTCCCGTTCCAATTCCGGTCACCACCACTCTTCTTGCTGACTTGAACTACCACCACAGTCCGTTCATCATACAACCTCCATACCAAATCAACTGCCGACCTAAGCATGCTCCATCGGGCAGCGAACATGTGCTTACAGATATCCGTCGGTAGCCCTTGGATGTATCTCTTGATCTTTCGTGACAAAGGCATCACTTGATATAGCACCAGCCATGCCATTTCATTGAACTTCACGGTGTATTGCTGATGTGTCATGGTTCCTGCCTCCAATTGCAGGAACTCCCTCTCCACCTTATCCATCTCTCTACGAGGACAGAACTCCTTAATCACCAATTTCTTCAGCTCCGCCTAGTTTATCCGTACCATTGCCCAACTACCCTCGGCTTGGACGATATTTTCCTACCAGCATAAAGACGAGTCTACAAACAAGTGGGCAGCAAACTTCACATTCTGGTCCTCTCGGCACTTACTGATATCTAGTGTAGCCTCCATTTCTCTCACTCGTCGGTGGGCAGCAGCAGCTGTGTCATTACGATCAAAGGTCGGGGGCTTGAATCTTAGAAATGCACTGTAGTTGTAGGCTCGTGTTGCCTCTGGCACAAGCTCTTCTTCATCTTCCTCATCATCACAGTGAATCGTCTCAGTCTCTGGTTGCTCCCATCCTCCTGAGGACCTGTTTCTCTCCCTTCTTTCTCCTATGCTTACAGCCTTTATCATTTTGGTCAACATAGATGGTAAGATCGTCTGCATGACCTGGTACACTTCCTCCACAACAACCTTTTTCACTACGGCTCTCAAGTTAGCACTTTCGTCCCTAGCTTCCGGATGAGGGGTCTCGGGTTCTTCATGAACCACCTCTTCAGCTCGAGGTCTTAGTCTTGGGGCCCGAGATCCACACCACGTCCACCACGACCTCTACCACGTAAAGCCTTTGACGATCTACCACCGACCATCCTCTAAACACACTATAATATTCAAACACTGACACGGTCATTCAAGGGAATAGCTCAGTTTATGTCAAGTGTAGTAAGTCCCTAATTACAGTGGATAGTTGTTATTGGCAACTTACTTTACTATTCATACCCCAAGCATTTTCTATTCTAACTACATCAGTATCTAAATCTAAAAAAAGCACATAGATGAAATCTCATGCGCACATAATGCCGGTTAACATTAAGAAAATACATGATGGCACGCAACTACTCGGACCGGCATCCTTTCACTTTCGTCCCATTTTTAGTTTAAATTTATGTTTCTTTTTAAAATTTACCCGTTTCACTTAAACTTTGGCTCTGATACCAACTTGTAAGGCCCCGTTCCTGGGATGCTCACAGCTGGTCAATCATTGCACATAAAACATTTATTTATAATAACTTTACTAAAATATTGCAGCGGAAACATTTAAACAACCATTTACTTTCATTATAATTGCATTTGTAAAATAATACATTGTTGACTGATTTCAAGATAACTTGTTGCATTACATGAGAAAAACATTATACAAAATGGATGCCATCCATAATGAGCCAAGTGGCCACCCCATACCATCCTCAACAACCATCACCTACCAACTGGAAACACATAAAAGTCAGCATTGTTGAGTGAGTTCTTGTTTTAAAAGAAAATATACTTTACTTTCGTTTAAAACCATTCTTTATATTCTTACGCGATCAAGCATCATACGTACACATAGATAATATCATTATTTTCTTCACCATTCAATCGTTAACTTCGTTCATTCATAGTACATCATCATTATCATTCACTTTCGTTCATAATCATCCTTAATTATCTTTCGTTCATTCGTTACTTCCGATGATATGTACAGTACCCCAAACATTATGCACAAAGCTAGTTACTGGGCCTGAGGTCTTTCATAGACCTCGAACATTGGGCGCGAAGCTGACTCTAGTACCTAGGGCAAGTACACTTATCACTATCATATATCTTTCATTCCAGACCAATGCCAAATGCAATACCCCGAACATTGTGCACAAAGCTGGTTACTAGGCCTGAGGTCTGTCATAGACCACTAACATTATGCACGATGTTGACTCCAATACAAGGGCAAGCACACAGATGCCATACGTATGGTCAATCACAAAGGTTAGACCCCAGTGTGCATCCTTCCATGGTAGGTAACCCACACACAGTTGAGCTAACACCCTTTATTGGGTGTGAACCTCCATACTTTGATTGCGAGAATTTCTTACTTATCTTTCATTCATTAATGCATGCATTCTTTAATTACGTTCCTTTTTTCATTATCTTCCACTTTACATTACATAATACTTCCCATTTCATTCATAAACATTGAACATAAAGCCATGAAAAATGTGCGTACATAACAACAAACATAAACATGAACATACAAAACATCACCATACAATGCACAATCACATATGATATAACAATCATCATACATGCCATAACATACCTCATTCATCAACAAAAGTTAACATACTTTTCCCCTGTGAACATCCTAACTCAAAGCCTACATTTCACTTTTTCCCCAAAAATTAAAAAATAAATCTAAGTCTTAGGTGCATAGGAAACACTTAGGTGCATGGGGAACTTTCAGGCGCATGGGGAACTTTCAGGCGCATGGGCACTATTAGAGCGCATGGCCAACAATTAGACGTTTGAGCACATTTCTAGACACATCGGCACTATTGGGGCGCATGGCCAACACTTAGACGTGTGAGCACATTTGTAAGTGCACGGGCACTATGCAGGCGTATGGGCTTTCTAAGCGTCTGGACACTTAGTCAAATTTAGCCTAATTCCAGACGCATGGACACTATCTGGGCGCATGAACTTTGGGCGCATGGGAACACTTAGAAAATTTATACTGTTGGGCACAAGGGCCACTATTTAGGCGTATGGACAGTCAATTCCCACTTAAAGAACTGATTTCAGTCCCCAATCATCATCTAACATGTTCTAAACCGTTAAAAAATCTAACATGTTCTAAGCTTAAATCTAACATGTTCTAAGCTTAAATCTAACATTCTAAGCTAAAACACAAGAACATGGAAACATGATAACATCATATAACACCCAAAATCAAACCCACCTGAATAAATACATACGGGTGAAAATCAATTTTTATAAAAATATTCATACATGCATTTCCAACGCCAAAGCAGTTTAAAATAAGTAAAAAGGGGTTCTAGAACTAACATTACCATCTCTTTGTGTATGACTTCCCTCAAAACCTATTTGCTACAAGTTCAACACCTAAAACCCACCAAAAACACACACAAACGAACACACGACACATATAAGCATACAACCGAGGCAAAGGCCGATTAAGAACACTCAAAAACACCAAATTCTTACCTTAACTTCAAATTGTTCTTCTTGTTCTTAAAATATCTGAAAGTTTTCAGCTCTTTCTTTCTCCCTCTCTAAAAACCAGAAAGTTGAGTGTGTGTGATGGGTGTGATTGGAGACCATCACCTTTATTCACCAACTTTTCAAAGTTTTGTCCTTTTGGACACATTTTACCCATCAACTGGGGTTTTATATCTTTTTTTTCCTTTCCTTCACTTTTATTATTTTTTTCATAACTTTAAAAATAACTGAGTGTTACACCAATTCATCATTCTCACCTGTTCTTTGCCTAGTTCTAACATACTAAGTGTCATATCCTGACCGACGTCGAAATCATCAAGGCTAACGAATGTGAAACCATTGTTCATAGCTCATGGAATTAAATAAGTTGAAATAATATTAAAAGCCATTTGTCATTGAATAATACTAGACAATTAAGTCATTACAATACAACAAAGAATTAAACAACATCATAAGATATTTAATTAAACTAAGTCCAAGTCCTATATGAGCAAGAAGAATTTCTCAAGTAGCAATGCTCAAACATGTTAAAAATAATGGGTCAACTTTGAAAGTTAGTGAGTTTCCATCGCTTAAGCATACATATATATAAATATATAACTATATATTATATATATATACACACACACACCTATATATATATATATATTATATATATATATATATTTATATATAAGATTTACAAGTAGCAATTCATGTCAATGATCATGAATTATGCATGTTTATAAAACACATATAGCTACAATCAACCTTGACCAAGATTAAAATTCCAAGTTTCTAACGATTAGATAAGTGTACTTCGTTCTCATTATGAACAAGTCATACGTCATCAGGAGCCGGCAATACGTCAGCTTTAGCACCAAATAGGCTTGTCAGGCCCATAGATCTGTGACGTCGCTAGGCTAACTATACCTACTTATTGTCGACATACAATGTATCTCATATAAATCTCACAATAACACAATTAACCATCACAAAAATAAGTATGAATTGCATGTGTGTTACAAGTATAAAATGTTTACAAGTGTATGTTGATAAGGTTAACATGTTTCACCCCAAAAAAGGTGTGAAATAATATAAAAAGGGGTATGAAAACTCACATGGAAAACTTTCAACATATATAATATGCACTTTTAAACAATATTAAAAAATAAGATTACTCCAATGTTTAATTCACGACTCAACCTAAGGGTTAATGTCATAGAGTTAGAATAATGATATGACTCAAGAGTAGATATGAATTAAGTTTCATTTAGAATTTGGGGGTTTTAATATTTAAGTCAAATAAAATATAATAATACAATCGATTATGTTTTGTTCAATAAATATGGTATAGATCAATCAAGATGGGGAATGATAAGAGTGACTCAATAATTTAATTATTGATTTAATAAAGATTAAGCAAAATGTGTGAAAAGAATAATTAATTTAATAATTAATTATCTAAAATTT
This sequence comes from Flaveria trinervia, assembly GCA_025506515.1. Classification (NCBI taxonomy): domain Eukaryota; kingdom Viridiplantae; phylum Streptophyta; class Magnoliopsida; order Asterales; family Asteraceae; genus Flaveria; species Flaveria trinervia. The sequence goes on from CM046450.1 coordinate 57,693,660, forward strand.
GATAAGGATAATTGAATACTTATTGAAATGACTTGCAAAATAATTTAAAATTATTAAAAACATTTTATAAAGTTTTTGAACTGTTAATTGTTTTTATAAGGGTCTTATAATATCAAAGCCATAAATAGATAATAATAGAAAATAATATTGTTTTATAAATTTCAAGGATTTAATAAAAAGTTTAAGGAAAGAATTTATTAATTAGTTATGATATAACATGATTAACAAATAGATGAATAGTTAATTATTTAAATAACTACTTAAAAAATCATTTGTATAATTAATTATTTAAAGTATTTTAACATGTTGGTTTAAGTGTTTTGAAATAATCAAAGTTTGAGCTATAATATATTTATAACTTATAGATGACTTAATAATGTTTTTATAACCTTTTTATTGTTTAAAAAGTAATTAAATTTAAGAATTATAAGTTTTAAAATCTTTAAAAATTAACTTAATAATCTTTGAAATGTTTTAGTTAAGAAACAATTTTTATTTAGATTTATTAATATAATAATAATTTTCTGAATAGAAAAATGCAAAAAAATAAAAAGAATTAAGTAAAAAGTTAGCAGAGCCTCGATTCAAACCCATGACTACAGGCCTTGAATTGTTATCGATTCAAACCCATGACCTCAGGCCTTGAATTATACATTAACTACTTAAACCCCCCAAAACAACATGAACCCTAGTTTGATCTTGATTCAAATTCAATATAAGTCCGCTAATGATTGTTGAAATAAGCTTAGGGCCATTGTTTAAAATATCAAAACGATTGTAAAGGTAGGATCAATTTACCTTTTCAAGATTGAAACGATGAGAAATAATAAAAAGCCCATGTCGCGACCGCATAGGAAGAGATTCAGATGCAAACGATGATGGTAATCAAATTCCTTTCGTATGAATCTTCAAATAGTGGTTATGATTCTAAGCCCTCAATAAATTTAGAGTTACAATGCCTCAAGGACTGCTGTCAACTATGTTGCAGGTCCGAGATGAAGATGATGATCGATGGTGATTGAAATGAGTTTGGGTGTGCATTATATTAGTAACTAGTGAATCATATAGATTCAATAGATCGATTAGAACATTTCCCCTTATTCAAATAGATGTAATTTGAATAGTTTGAACATCAACGAGTTATGGATTTGAATTGATGATTTCGGTTTTGATTTCTTGTGTTAATGGTTGAATAATTACAATTAAACAGGGTTTGAAGTTCGAAACTGATGCACAATAATTAAGGCTCGCTTTAATTGCACTTTAATTAAGCGTTGTGATGGATTTCAGGGTCGCTGGAGATTCTTGCCGAAGTTAGTGGCCAGAGCAGGGAGGGGCGACGGGAAGGGGGTTATGTTTTCTTTCAAAGTTTACGAATTTACATGTTTTGTCCCTGTAGTCTTAAAGGCTTATTATTTTATGTCCAAACTTTTAAAACAACGTTTCATGAATTATATTTTTAATCCCAACCTTATTAAACCCAATTTATGATAAAATTATTGTTGTACATTAAAATTTATAATTAACAGAATATACTTTTCTCATTAATTATTAATTATATTGAATCTCAAACCTCATAATTGGCAATTAAATTTCCTAAACTTATAAAGCTTTACTTCATAAATTATAAAATTATTATGTATAGTATAAATGGTTTAATATTTTATATAAAACAATTATTTCATGTTGCTTAAACTTATAATCTATATGATTCCATAGAGTAAATAAGTTTAATAAAGAAATTTATATCATATGAATATTGAAAATGAGTTCGGGTTTAGGTTTATAATTTAAAAAAGGTGGATGTTACAGTCTCCCCTACTTTAAGAAATTTCGTCTGAAATTTAATCATGAGTAGACTAATTTAAAGGATATGAGGATACTTGGATTTCATTTCACGTGTGCAAGTGAACTTTTGAAAGTGTTTAAACTAAACAAGTTTAATTATGATGTTTTGCTATGCTTAAGTTTGTTAAATTTTATATTTCATGAATTTATGTGCTTTTTAACAAACTGTGTAAGATCATTAATTTAGAATTTTAATTGATAAATTTTGTATTTTAGACGGTTCAAGACGATTAGGAAGCTTTTGTCACAAATACAACATCAAATTTTAGATCAATACGAGACTCAGCTTAACGAACATGAGAAATATGTTCAAGACTCTTTTGGATGGGATATGAATTTGATAGGAGCTTCTCAAGCAATTTACTTTAACCGGGTTCTTAGATGATCGATTTGTTTACTTGTGTAAGTGAGGTTTCAAAGTTGCATTAGTGTAAATTTGATACGAGAATCGTGTTTGTTATGATTAAAGATTCAATATAGAATGATAGTATCCTTGTAATGGGTTTTTAAAATAAGTGCAGTTTTGAGGGAAATGCAATGAGAAGGATTATTAAAAGTTGTTATGAGAATTGGGTAATGAGTTTTATGTTCATGATGACAAGATTGATCATAAGAGGATTCAAAATAACAACAAGATGTTTCACTTGTAACGTTTGATTTACAAACCAAGGAAAATATGTTGACTTATCAAGTATTAGGTCAACCACAACCATAATGAAGACATGCGTACCTATAAGTGGACACTCACCATAAGGGTTTGAGGTAAGGTAAACGAATCCATTGGTTGATCAGGTTTTATATTAATACCTAGCTTAGATAGAACACCTCGAGATATAGAGCATTACATGTTTCAAGTTATATGACATAGACTTTGACGAGACTTGACAACCACAAACAATGATTCAAAACTCATTTTGAATACCATTTGATTTTGGCACCAAATTCCTTAAAATATGATTTAAGATTCATGTGTGCATTGATAAGAATCAAAGTATAACAAGAAACACATTAGGCATATAATCACATAATCAAGTATAAAAAATAAGCACAGAAGATACTATCTAAGCATATAAAATACATGAGAGGACTCATGTGTAAAGGTACTTAGTTATAGTCTCGGTCATTACATTTCTAATAACCTAATTCCCTATAACCATGGCTCTAATACCAATCTATCACCCCCCCCCCCGACCGTCGTCGGAATCATCAGAGCGGACTACTGTGAAACGATTGTTCATAGCTCATGGAATTAAATAAGTTGAAATAATATTAAAAGCCATTTTTCATTGAATAAGACTAGACAATTAAGTCATTACAATACAACAAAGAATTAAACAACAACATAAGATATTTAATTAATCTAAGTCCAACTCCTATATGAGCAAGAATAATTCCTCAAGTAGCAATTATGAAAGATGTTAAAAATAAAAGGTCAACTTTAAAAGTTGGTGAGTTTCCTTGGACTAAACATACATACATATAGATATAAAAGAATTAGAAGTAGTAATTAATGTCAATGGTTATGAATTATGCAAGTTTATAGAACACATATAGCTACAATAAAGCCTTGACCAAGATTAAGATTAAAAGTTTGTAAAGATTAGATAAGTGTACTTGATTCCCATGATGAACAAGTCATACGTCATCAGGAGCCGACAATACATCGGTTTTAGCACCAAATAGGCTTGTCAGGCATATAGATCTATAACGTCGCCACGCTAGCAATAGTTACTGATTGTCAACATGTAATGTATCACATAAGAATCCAAGGATCACAATAAGGAAATATCAGTGTTAAAGGAAATCTAGTTAATGTTTGTGGAATCAACATTAACCTTGATTAATTGTTTTTTTTATTTAATATCAAATATAATGAATAATGGTTATCAAGAACACAATGATATAAACACAATTAATAAGAAAACATTATTTGATTCAAATGTATTTCACTAAAATTGTTTAATGATTATTGATGAATAAATAATGAATGACATAAACAATAAATGCTTTGAACGTATTGATGTTGATGTGATGACTGCTAGGGTTTATGATTGTGTGAATTGTTGTGATGTTTGGGTTTCTCGTTTGGTTGCTCGTGTGTTCGTGTTCGTCTATTGAGGGGAAACCTAGGATCCATAATTATAGGCATATGTGTTTGAGCTAAGGAAACACCGGATCCCTTGGGATTTGCACAACTGTCTTGTTGACGTGTTGACTTGTTGACTTGTGACACTTGTATTATTTAAATACAAGTGTTTGGACTTCGTAGCTTAACAGGTCTTCTGGAGGTAATTTCTTCTCAAAAGTTACTTTGTGTTCCAAAGGTACATTGTTTTTCTAAGGAGTCTGCTCATCCGTTAATTTTTCTTACACTTTATCAATTTCAGTAATTTACCACTTATAATGTTTGTACCTGTAATCATACAGAAATCAACACACATATGGGTAAACCTATATACATAATGCATACATCAATATAATGAATTATAATGGTTCATTACAAGTATTGATTAAAGTTCTAAGCCTATACAAAATGAACTAGATCTATTGTTCCTAGATGTAACAATACTCCCCCTTAGGCTTAGACAATTCTAATAAGGTCTTCAAAACTGAAAGCACTAATCTTCACACCATCTTCTTCTTGAAATAGGATACTGCATCTTATTGATCATTGTATTTGTACTTGATCTCCATTTTTCATATCTTTTGAAAAGTCTCAAAACATAGTCCAAAGATGTCTTCTTTAGTTGTTAGAGTTTCTACAACACTTTGATGGTGAATTATTTCAAGCTCATCTTCTTCTATGATTCGTAGTTCTGATACTTCTTTAATGTTAGCTCCTTTCAAAAGCCCAGCATAATATCTTCTTCTATTGTATGGTTTTGCATGCAGTTTATCCACCACTTGTATCATGTGAAAATATAAGAATAGATCATTTTGTTATCTTTTATCAGATAACTTTAGGAAGAATTTGTCATATAGTATGATGTGTAGCTGGGGTGGAGCAGTTTTATCTCTACTAGGTTAAAAATTCTTATCTTGTCACCTTTCTCCCTTCAGTATTTCTTAGTAGCACCATTTCTTTTGTTTTCTCAACATATCCCCACTCAACTATGCGAATACCGAATTGATTTCCTGCTATGACTTTGATGGTTATTCTTTTCTTGTTAGTGTAACCAACCCTCCTTAAGAATTCATCATCAACTATTGTAGAGGAGTTGGTGTTTGATATTGTTTCCTTTTGAAGTCTTTTCTTATGTTCAACATCTTCTGTCTTACCCTCCTTTAGCACATCATCTATATACCTTGTTTTCAGCCTACCAACAGACATAGAGAAATCTTTTCCCTAGAGATGATTAAGCTTTGCAAGTCTTTAATGTCTCTCTAAAGAAGACTTTGTAATGCATCTACATCATAAAAGTATTCGATTCTTCGAGATGACCTCTTCACGATTTCATAATCCCACTCTTGATCATACTTCCAGGCCATGATCCTGTTGTCTTCCATAGAGTTGGGAATTGTGATTTGATCAAACAGCTCTATCAAAGTAGACTTTTGTTCTGTAATCTCTCTGACTGTTGTACCCAAAGGCCATACTTTTCTAGGTATAACTACTCATGGCTCTCTGATTAGATATTCTTTCCCTTGGTGCTAATCTTTAGATTCAACAGTTATAGGTTGAGCAGGGAGTTTGCTTTGTTGCTCATAAGATGGGTTTGGAGCTGCAGTTCTAAATCTCTCCCCTATGTCAAGCTCAACAACCATTACATGTTCCATCATCCTCTTTATCTTAATAAATTTTCTTCCCTTAAGCTCATATGCCTTGTGTTAGGACCGTGTACAGATGGAGTACTAACTGATTTACGTGTATACCAACTCAAATAGTGTGGAATCCTATTTAATCGGTGATCTAATCTATTAGAACGCACGTAGAATCCATCTTAGAATGAATCTAAACGTTAAGAATGATTGCAATATGATTTGTGCGATCTTTGAACTTGGAACAGGGTCTCTAAGATCTCTGGACGGCTAGGGTACGACTAGGAGTCGAAATATTGAAAGTGTCCCATTTTTCCATGAGTTAAGTGGTATTTATAGGTTAGGGTTAGTCAATCGTACGACTGGATCATTAGCATGGTTCAGTCGTGCGACTGAAACGTGCGACTAAGTCAGTCACACGATTGAAGGTTCAATCATGCGACTGAGTCATTCGTATGACTCAGTGGTGTGACTAAACCATGCTAATGGTCCAGTCGTACGATTGACTAACCCTAACCAATAAATTCCACTTAATTCGAGGAAAAAATAGGACACTGTTGGACCAAAAGAACCAATGAGCCAAGATCAGAAAACCTCTAAGTCCCACATGGTATCACAACAACTGCTGAAAGCTTCATCAGCAGTTTGACAAGTGCTGAAGACTTCAACAGCTGAAGATCAAGTGCTGAAAACTTCAACAGCTGAAGAACTAAAGTGCTGAAGTACAACAGCTGAAGAAAGTGCTGAAGCTGACGTTCAAAGAACTGAAGTACAATAGCTGAAGAGTTTACAAGTGCTGAAGAACAACAACTGATGTACAAAGTCTGAAGACAAAGACTGAAGACATCAGCTCATGATATCTACTGAAGTCATCAGCTGATGAAACGTCTGAAGTTCAAGTCTGAAGATCAAGTACTGAAGTTTCAGTAGTTTGTCACAACTGCTGAAGAGTACTTCTTCAGTAGTTGTGATATCAGTAGTTTTATATTTTTACTTTCAGTAGTTTTGTAAAACGACTGAAGAGCTTGTTCTTCAGTCGTTGTAGTTTCAGTAGTTTTATGTTTTTCAGTAGTTATAAAACTGATAACACTTAGCATTTTTGTAAGGAGATGTCAGCTGTTTTGACATCTTCAGTAGTTGTGTTTCAGTTGTAATAAATCTGTTAGATGTCACTATCAAGTGACATCAGCAGACGTCACATCTCTTATATAAGAGGTGTTGACCTAATTGTAAGTGTGACATTCTGTTACCACGAAAGCGAATATTGAATGAAATATATTTGCAGAAATTCTCTCTCTCTATAACCGTCTTGTTCTTCATGAATATCGTTTCGTTCTTGTGAATCGACTAATTCGTTGTTTGAATTCCGCTGCTATACTCTTTAATCAATCAAACATAGATCACTGATCCTAACAAGTGGTATCAGAGCAGGTTAATCATTGATCGATCTAACAATGATCATTGAAACTGCTAATTGATATCTGTGTTTGATTGAATTAGCGTATTCGCAAGAACTGGTTATAGATTATTGAATTTCTGTTGCTTTCGTTCATTTATTTTATGATCTTCTGGTTCAATTGGTTGTTGCGTTTTGTTCTAAATCTGTTTTAGCTTAACCGAATTTGATTGAATCTCAGATGACGACTCCTTCTAATGATCCTCACAATACCGGTTCCTCAACCAAGCCTCCGATGCTGGTTAGGACCGAGTACAACACATGGCAACGAAGAATGCTTCATCACCTGTCTGTTAACAGTTCAGGTTGTTGGACATCTGTGGTACATGGACCACATAAGCCTATGGTGAACAATCCGGAAACAATCAAATGGTTCCGAAGAAGAAGGAACAATACTCTGATGAAGATCGGAAACTGTTGGAGATTGATGCTAAAGCCCATGGAATTCTGTCCATGGCACTGCCTAATGAAATCTATTCAGGGCTTATGCATCATGAAACTGCTCATGATCTCTGGAATGCCCTGAAGGAAAAATTCGGTGGCACGTATGAGGTCTTAGCAAACAATAGAGAGATCCTTGCTTCATCTCTGAGCTGAAAATGGTGAAACAGGAATACACCAATAGCCAGATGAACAACAGATTCCTCAGATCACTGCCTGAGAGATGGGACACTTACACTATTGTCCTACGCTCCAGTGCAAATCTGGAAGGCCTATCTCTCACCCAACTTCATGGGAAACTGCTTACATTTGAAAGAGATGACAGGATCAACGATCACAAGTTTGATGTATTAGAGTTCAAAGCAGCGGAATAAGAACAGGAATTAGACAAATTGTAGCAAGAAATCGATACTTGTATGCATTAAGAGCACATACGGTTATAGTGAGAGAATATATTTCTGATTCAAGGAATGTTTATAGATATGGAATATTTCTTATCAAATCATTCAAATCATTCAATTATTACAATAGGTTGACACTCCTTATATAGAGTGCAACAACCACTGCTGTTATCACGGAGAGTGACAACTGGCAGATCTATTACAAAAATAACTAAATCTTAACAAACTACTGAAATGTTCACAACTACTGAGAACATATCAGAGTGTTAAGTACAGAATATAAAACTACTGATTAGAAACTACTGAAACTACAACGACTGAAGAACAAGCTCTTCAGTCGTTTTACAAAACTACTGAAACTAGAAATATAAAACTACTGATATCACAACTACTGAAGAAGTACTCATCAGCAGTTGTGACAAACTACTGACGCTTCAGTACTTGATCTTCAGACTTTGACCTTCAGATGTTTCATCAGCTGATGACTTCAGTAGATATCATCAGCTAATGTCTTCAGTCTTTGTCTTCAGACTTTGAACATCAGTTGTTGATCTTCAGCACTTGTAAACTCTTCAGCTGTTGTACTTCAGTACTTTGGTCTTTCAGCTTCAGCACTTGTGTTCTTCAGCTGTTCAGCTTCAGTACTTGCGTTCTTCAGCTGTTCAGCTTCAGTACTTGTGTTCTTCAGCTGTTGTACTTCAGCACTTTAGTTCTTCAGCTGTTGAAGTCTTCAGCACTTGATCTTCACCTGTTGAAGTCTTCAGCACTTGTCAAACTGCTGATGAAGCTTTCAACAGTTGTTGTGATACCATGTGGGACTTAGAGGTTTTCTGATCTTGGCTCATTGGGTCATTTGGTCCAACAAACTCCCCCTGAACAATGCAGCCAAAACCTCTAAATTATTTATTATCCCACTTATTGTTGGCAAAAGATTGGTCTTTTTCCTTCTTGATCAGTAGAGAAGATGACCCATGTAAGCTCCGGCCTGGGAAGAAATCTCAGATATTTGTTTGGCAGGGTATGAATGGGAACTCTGTTTTGGGGAACTGGACACAGAGTTGTTATCCCATTCATGAGATTTACTTCCCCATAATGAGTCTGTATGACTCTCGAACATAGGCCTCAAGGAGAACAACTTGTTCCTCCTGAGAGAGTTCTTCTACTCCTCCTTCGAAGAAGAAGAACTCTGGACCATAGTACTCTGATAAGTACTTCATGGTCCTGCCATTTTTCAGCACCACAGTAGTTACCTCCCTATATACAAATTCATCAGGATGGTTGCCTTCAAGGAGTAACTGGAGCTCATTCTTCTTGATGTCTTCAAGCTTTTTATATAATAACCCCTTCTTAATCATCTTGTTTTCTAGTAAAGCTTGAGGGGTCATCTTTGCTTGGTCAGCTTTCTTGAATTCATCAATGATTTCCCAAGGTGAGACTACAATGGCCAACATGATGGTAGAATCTATTGTTTTTCTGACTTGGCCATTGTATCTGTGTGGAATAGTTCTTTTATGGATTCTAGAACTCACCCTGGAGTCTGGCCATACTCTCACTCTCTCCTTCTGATACGGAAAAGTGTGCCTGAGAGTGTACAGCCTTTGAGCATGCCCTTTCATGGCTTGAATAGATGATGACTGAGGAAATTCCTTGTCAACCATCTTCAACAGTTGCTCATCATGCTGTTTCTGTTGTTCTTCATCTTCTATCTTGACTCTGACCATTTCCTTTGAGAGTCAGGTGTGATCATGGTTGACTTCGGGGTTTTGGTAGCTTTAGAACAGCAGAGAGTGGCAGACTATCATCTCATCCTCCTCTCTTCTTCTTCTTCTTCCATCCTCAGCACCCTTCTCCTCCTTCTAGGTGCATCACTGGATGATGGTTGGGTTGGTGAAGGAATTGGTTCTGAAGAATTAGGATGTTTGGATTTTGGCTTAGAGATTGGTTGGGAGATTTGAGGGGTAGGCTGTGTTTGAGTGGGTGGAAGGGAAGGTTGATCCAGCATCTTTGTAGTAAGTTTCGCCTTTGTGAGTTTAGCCATTTCCAACCTTTTACCAGCCCCAGCCTCATCAAGGGCTTCCACAATACTGTCCCTGGTCCACGCGCGAATCTCCATTAACGATCTTCCTAAGTATTTTGCAATGAAGCGGATCATTATTTCCAATCTCTCGTTTTCAAGAGCATCATACCCAGCCCATCGGGTTTGTATCTCTTGCACTTCCAACCTTCTGATCTCACTATCCAGTGTGGCTGTATCAAACCCTTGCCTGAAGAGTTGTTCAATTATTTTATCCATGGATCGGCTGTGTGTAGTATCAACTTCTTTTACCAGCTCTTCCAAGGATTTGTCTTCAGCAATATGATCATCAGCACTTTTCTTTGGCTTGTAAGTGAGCAGTGGTTGCTGTTCTTTCTCCTCCTCTTGGGCTTGCTTCTCTTCCTTCTCGGCCTCTGTTCTTTTCCTCTTCTTTTCTTTCACTGCAGTACTCTCCCCCTTTTTGGATGCATTGGAGGAAGGGGTTTGTACCGCAGAAAGTGTCTTCTGCACAGCACCATCAATCAAGGGTTGTAAAGTAGAGGAAAGCCTCTCATCAATGGCTTTAGTCACAATATCAGTGATTATGGGTGTGATGAGAGGGAGGGAATTTTGAAGTACAACACCTATTTGCTCAGGAGGGTTCTGTTCCTGAGAAATAGGGCCTGAAGCAGAGGCAGGTGGTTGAGTTTGGAGTGGTTCAGTGTTTGGGAAACCTTCAACTGAAGGTGCCATCTGTTGGTTGGTGGAGGCAGATGGTCTTTCTCCTTGTGAGAGTTGGTCAAGTAGGTTTTGCAGCCTACTGACTTTCTCTTCAAGGATTGTGTTCTGGGCAAGAACATCGTAGAAAAAGCCCAGGTCATCATCAGCCGAAGCTGAATCATCTGACCTCCTGCTTGGAGCAGGATTTACATGCACTAGGTGTAGACCAGTTGTTGCATGTGCCCCTTGTGCTTGGTACTGGGGACTTCCAGCCTCAGGACAATGTCCATCATCAGCTGTTGCCTCTAGTGAGGTCTTAGCAATGTTACCAGCCTCATTCTGATCATGTGCTGATTCAGAAGAGGTCGCAGCCTCACTAGATATTCTAAGCTCCTTATCTACACCAGGAGATAGAAGTGGTAAACCCCTGTGCTGTGGGTTCTCAAGTGCACTGTGTTCCTCCCCCTCAATTATAGAGGTGTTCCTAGTAGTAAGTGGTTTCTGGGGAGGGGGTGAGGAGTGCAGTTGAGTCAGCACTTGTGCAACTATTAAAGTTGGGCTATGAGGGGCGGTTGTATGGGGTGAAGGGATAGAAGCAGTATGCACCTGGGGAGGTTGGTGCTCTTCAATGGCAATCTCCTTTGTGTTGAGAATAAAACACGGACACCCAATGCTTTGAAAAATGAAATCAAACGAGCCAAATGATGGAGGACTTCATATGGAGTCTTCATCAACCTCTGATTTACTAAAACTCTATTTTGCACATAGCAAGCTGTGTTGACAGCTTCAGCCCAAAAGGTCAGTGGCAAACCAGAGTCAGCCAGCATGGACCTTGCAGCTTCAATGAGGGTCCTGTTCTTTCTCTCCACTACTCCATTTTGTTCTGGAGTCCTTGGAATGCTAAACTGCCTTTTGATTCCCTTTGAAAGATTGAAGTCATCAAGTGTATGATTTCTGAATTCAGTTCCATTGTCACTCCTAATACACTTGACTGGAAGGGAATACTGCTTCTCAATATACAACACAAGGTGAATAATCTTCTGAGCAACCTCATCCTTTGAATGTAGAAAGAAAGTCCATACAAATCTGGAGTAATCATCCACAATTACCAGACATTATTTCTTCTTTGCCATGCTCATTACTCTCACGGGACCAAATAGATCCATATGCAGTAATTGCAAGCAGGCAGTGGACGTAGGCACTTCAATAGGAGGGAATGAGACTTTGTGCTGTTTTCCTTTTAACAAGCAGTGTAGGTTTCATCACAGTGGAACTCCTTTATTGGTAAGCCTCTGACTAAACTATTGTGGGTAAGCTTATTCATGTTTTTGAGATTAACATGACCAACCCTTCTGTGCCACAGTTTAGATTCTTGAGAAGAGGTTTTGGAAAATAGGCAAGGATTGCCTCTTAGATCTATTTTCTTGGAAAGATCTAAGGCATACACTCTTCCTGTCCTGTTGGCTTTCAGGAGAGTGTGATCATCCAACACCTTATCAATCAAATGCAGAACTTTGGATGACAGAATCCTGCAGTTCTGACCGGTGAAAAGAGCAACATGGCCTTTATCACACATTTGACTAACACTCAAGAGATTGTACTTGAGATTTTCCACATGATTAACATCATCAAATTTGATTTCTCCATTGGAGACAAAGCCTTTACCAATGATGTAACCCCTAGCATCATTGCCAAAAGAAACAAATCCCTTCTTTCCTTGAGAGTAGTCATGAAGAACAGAGCTGTTCCCAGTCATGTGCATAGATCCCCCACTATCTACATACCAGATGCTACTTTGGCATGTTGAAGAACCCTGCAATAATAAACAATCAGTTAGTTTTGGAGACCCAAACCTTTTTGGTTTTGGGCCTGGTCTCATCAATAGATGGTAAACTAATAGGTTTATTTGGAGCAACAGCCTGAGAGGAAGAAAATGGTGAAGAAGAGGAATCCTTTGGCTTGGACCTCCTTTTCTATGGTTTCAACATAAGAGCATCTAGTTGGTCAACTCTACCCAACAGATGTTGACCATCATGACCAGCTGTGTCTGATTTTTTGATAAAGCTTTCAGCTCATCAGACACATTGCCAGTGGAGTTTGATAAGTTCCTATGTTGCACCTTCTTCTTCTGAGCACCCTCAGCTGTCACCTATTTAACCCCTTCGTTTTTGGATTTCTTTGAGGACTTAAGGGTTACAGGATTTGATGTTGCTGATACAAATGTGGTCTCAAACTTAGTTTTCATTTTTACCATTTTCTCTTTAATTTCTTCTTTTTGTTTGAGTTTGGAACCTCTTTTGTACCAACAATCATCTGTAAGATGATTGAACAAACCACATACTTCATATGGTTTCTTTTTCATCTTAGGTTGATCATCAACTAAAGAGGGTGAAGCAACTGAAGACTTGTTCTTCAATGCTTTGGAAGCATTGTTTGCTTTCTTGATTGCCTCTTTAGTAGTCTTCAAACTCTTTCTACTGGCAGTTTTCTTCTCTTCAGTACTGACAGCAGTTGAAGTTTGAACTTCAGGTGTTAAATCCTACTCTCTAGTCCTTTCAGGACCTTCAGAATTAACTCCTGAGTTGATCAACTCATTGATCATGTGAGTTTCAGTATTTGAACCATCAACATCAGTTGATAGGTTCAAAGAGGGCTTGATGCTGACTGCTACTTCTGATTGTGCTGTATCAGAAAGTAGATCACATGATGTGATGGATTGGTTATCACTCTCACCATCAGATTCTACCTCTGCTCTTGGAGTAAAATTTGTAGGTGGAGCAGTGTCATTGTAACCAATGCCAAACTTCACATTGGAAGCAGATTGCTTACTAAGAAGCATTTCAAAACCATTGCATGATTGTACCCATCTATCACACTCTACCTAGGTAACTGCAAGGGTTTCTTTGAGATCTTTGTACTTCTCTAGAAGTACCTCTTCTCTAGCCTTATCATCAATTATTTGGCATTTCAGTTTGTAAATCTCATCATTTTTATCTTTAAGCACAGACTCAAATTCAGCTTTGTTTTTGGAAATTATTTGTTCTAGCTCAATGTTCTTATTAATTAGAGCTACATTTGCTTCTCTAATGGAAGCAAATGCTGCTATGCATGGTTCAGAATATAATTTGGCTTTTGCCTCAGAGGATACCTGTGATACCTGAGGTGTAGAAGCATTAGAAAATGAAGTATCATCAGACTCCAAAGCCATAAGAGCTAGATTCCAAAAAGGACTGTCACCACCATGTTGACCAGCACCTGAGAACAGTTGTTCATGACAAGACATGTCATCTGGTAAACTGCTCCAGTCAACAACTCCTGGGGTGAAGAAGCTGTGTTGTTGAGATTGGGATGGCTGAGGTTCTGGTAGTGCATGAGGTTGTGGTGCCATAGGAACTTGAACTTGATTTGACTGTGGCATGTTATAACTAGGGTAAGGATATGGCATTTGACCCTGAGGAACAAAATATGCAGGAGATTGTTGTTGAGGATGATGACTAGAAGTGAGAGGATGTTGCCCTCTGTGTTGTTGACTATTGCCAGGAAAAGTCACAAAGGGTGCAGTGGAGTTAGATCCAGTTGATCTACACTCTCTTGCAAAGTGTCCAAGCCTTTGGCATTTGTGACACCTCAACTTGCTCTTGTCAAAACCAACTTTGGTTTTGCCAAAGAGTCCTGGGAAATTTCTTCCAGTTCTTTTGTAGAACTTCTGAGATCTGATATTTATCAAGGCCATTTGGCTCAAAATATCCATCTCTTCTAAGTCGTCATCAGCAATCCCCTTGAGATCATCCATAATGAAGCATAAATTGTCATTATTACACCCAGTAAACAGACCATCAACACTCACAAATGCAGAATCAGAAGTGTTTGAAGAGAAATTAATATGCTCATTATACTGGCATTCAGATGAAGCATATTCTGACTCATGACCAACCAAGGCAGTGTTGCCTGGTACAAAGTCTTGAGTGAGCTTCCCAGATGAAGACAACTTTCTCTTCTGTTCTATCTCTCTCTCAAACGTGAGCAGTTTTCCATGGAGTTGGGTGAGAGATAGTTTGTCCAAACTTGCACTGGAGCGTAGGACAGTAGTATATGTGTCCCATCTCCCAGGCAGTGATCTGAGAAATCTGTTATTCATCTGAATATTTGTGTACTCAAGTTTGACCATTTTTAATTCAGAGATCAAACAAGAGAACCGCTCATATTGTTGAGTCAGTGTCTCACCCTTTCTATGAGAGAATGTCTCATATTGTTGGGCAAGGATTTCTCTATTATTTTCCAAGACCTCATCTGTTCCTCCAAATTGTTCTTTTAAGGCATTCCAGAGGTCATGGGCAGTTTCATGATGCATTAGCCCAGAATAGATTTAATTGGGCAGTGCCATGGTCAGAATTCCATGGGCTTTTGCATCAATTTCAAGCAACTTCTTATCCTCATCTGAGTATTGCTCCCTCCTCTTCGGAACCATTTGATTGGTTTCCGGGTTATTCACCATAGGCTTGTGTGGACCATGTACCACTGATGTCCAACAACCTGCGCTGTTAACAGACAGGTGATGGAGCATTCGTCGTTGCCATATGTTATACTCATTCCTAACCAGCATTGGTGGCTTGGTTGAGGAACCAGTATTGTGAGGATCATTGGAGAGAGTAGTCATTTTTAGTTCAAAAACAGTTTAATTCAAGCTTTTAAAAGTTTTACACAGACCACAACAAACTCAATGAAAACCAAGAAAAGATCTCAGGGTGAATGACCAAAGATACAGAAAATTCAATCTCTATAACCGTTTGTTGCAAAAACAAAAGCTAATTCAATCAAACTTAGATCTTGAATAGCAGTTTCAATGATCAATTATTAGATCGATCAATGATTAACCTGCTCTGATACCATTTGACAGGATCAGCGATCACAAGTTTGATGTATTAGAGTTCAAAGCAGCGGAATAAGAACAGGAATTAGACAAATTGTAGCAAGAAATCGATACTTGTATGCATTAAGAGCACATACGGTTATAGTGAGAGAATATATTTCTGATTCAAGGAATGTTTATAGATATGGAATATTCTTATCAAATCATTCAAATCATTCAATATTACAATAGGTTGACACTCCTTATATAGAGTGCAACAACCACTGCTGTTATCACGGAAAGTGACAACTGCAGATCTATTACAAAAATAACTAAATCTTAACAAACTACTGAAATGTTCACAACTACTGAGAACATATCAGAGTGTTAAGTACAGAATATTAAACTACTGATTAGAAACTACTGAAACTACAACGACTGAAGAACAAGCTCTTCAGTCGTTTTACAAAACTACTGAAACTAGAAATATAAAACTACTGATATCACAACTACTGAAGAAGTACTCATCAGCAGTTGTGACAAACTACTGACGCTTCAGTACTTGATCTTCAGACTTTGACCTTCAGATGTTTCATTAGCTGATGACTTCAGTAGATATCATCAGCTGATGTCTTAGTCTTTGTCTTCAGACTTTGTACATCAGTTGTTGATCTTCTGCACTTGTAAACTCTTTAGCTGTTGTAATTCAGTACTTTCAGCAGAGGCAAGTGGCTGATCTTGGCTCATTGGTTCTTTTGGTCCAACAAGAGAGATAGAGCAGAAGAGGAAACTGTCCTCATCAGGAAAGCTCACTGATGACTTTGTACTAGGGAATACTGCCTTGGTGGTCATCAGTCAGAATATGCTGCATCTGAAAGCAATTATGATGAGCATATAGATTTCTCTTCAAATAGTTCTGATCATGCATTTGTTGGTATTGAGAGTCATTCTGGCAGTAATAGTGACAATTTATGCTTCATCATGGATGATCTGAAAGGAATAGCTGATGATGATCTAGAAGAGATGGATATTCTGAGCCAAATGGCATTGATTAATATCAGATCTCAGAAGTTCTATAAGAGAACTGGCAGGAAATTTCCTGGACTCTCTGGCAAAACCAAAGTTGGTTTTGACAAGAGTAAGTTGAGGTGTCACAAATGCCAACGGCTGGGACACTTTGCAAAAGAGTGTAGATCAACTGGATCTAACTCTTCTGCACCCTTTGTGACTTTTCCTAGTACTAGTCCACAAAACAGAGGGCAACATCCTGCTGGTTCTGGTCATTATTCACATCCTAGATCTCCTGCATACTTTGTTCCCCAGGGTCACATGTCATATCCTTATCCCTGCTATTATGTGCCTCAACCAAATCCTGTTCAAGCTCCAATTGCACAACAACCACAAGCATTGCCTAAACCACAGCCTCTCAATCTCATCAACAAACTCAACCTCAACAACACAGCTTCTTAACCCCAGGAGTTGTTGACTGGAGCAGTTTACCAGATGACTTGTCTGGTCATGAACAACTGTTCTTAGGTGCTGGTCAACATGGTGGTGAAAGTCCCTTTGGAAATCTAGCTCTTATGGCTTTGGATTCTGCTGATACTTCATCCTCTAATGCCTCTACACCAAAGGTATCACAAGTATCCTCTGAGGCAAAAGCCAAATTATGTTCTGACACATGCATAGCAGCATTTGCATCTATTAAAGAAGCAAATGTAGCTTTAATCAACAACAACATTGAGCTAGAACAAATAATTTCCAAAAGCAAAGCTGAATTTGAGTCTGTGCTTAATGATAAAAATGATGAGATTTACAAACTGAAATGCCAAATAACTGATGATAAGGCTAGGGAAGAGATACTTCTAGAGAAGTATAAAGATCTCAAAGAAACCTTTGCAGTTACCCAGGTAGAGTGTGATAGATGGGTACAATCATGCAAAGGTTTTGAAATGCTTCTTAGTAAGCAATCTGCTTCCAATGTGAAGTTGGCATTGGTTACAATCACACTGCTCCACCTACAGATTTTACTCCAAGAGCAGAGGTAGAATCTGATGGTGAGAGTAATAACCAATCCATCTCTTCATGTGATCTACTCTCTGATACAGCACAATCAGAAGTAGAAGTCAGCATCAAGCCCTCTCTGAACTTATCAGCTGATGTTGATGGTTCAAATGCTGACACTCACATGATCAATGAGTTGATCAACTCAGGAGTTAATTCTGAAAGTCCTGAAAGGACTAGAGAGCAGGTTTTAACACCTAAAGTTCAAACTCTAACTACTATCAGTACTGAAAAGAAGAAAACTGTCAGTAGAAAGAGTTTGAAGGCTACTAAAGAGGAAGTCAAGAAAGCAAACAATGCTTCCAAAGCACTAAAGAACAAGTCTTCAGTTGCTTCACCCTCTTTAGTTGATGATCAACCTAAGATGAAGAAGAAACCATGTGAAGTATGTGGTTTGTTCAATCATCTTACAGATGATTGCTGGTACAAAAGAGGTTCCAAACTCAAACAAAAAGAAGAAATTAAAGAGAAAATGGTAAAAATGAAAACTGAGTTTGAGACCATATTTGTATTAGCAACATCAAATCCTGTAACCCTTAAATACTCAAAGAAATCCAAAAAGGAAGGGGTTAAATAGGTGACAGCTGAGAGTGCTCAGAAGAAGAAGGTGCAACATAGGAACTTATCAAACTCCACTGGCAATGTGTCTGATGAGCTCAAAGCTTTATCACAAAATCAGACACAGCTGGTTATGATGGTTCAACATGTGTTGGGTAGAGTTAACCAACTAGATGCTCCTATGTTGAAACCACAAAAAAGGAGATCCAAGCCAAAGGATTCCTCTTCTTCACCATCTTCTTCCTCTCAGGCTGTTGTTTCAAATAAACCTGTTAGTTTACCATCTATTGATGAGACCAGACCCAAAACCAAAAAGGTTTGGGTCTCCAAAACTAACTGATTGTTTATTATTGCAGGGTTCTTCAACATGCCAAAGTAGCATCTAGTATGTAGACAGTGGGGGATCTATGCACATGACTGGGAACAGCTCTGTTCTTCATGACTACTCTCAAGGAAAGAAGGGTTTTGTTTCTTTTGGCAATGATGCTAGAGGTTACATCATTGGAAATGGCTTTGTCTCCAATGGAGAAATCAAGTTTGATGATGTTAATCATGTGGAAAATCTCAAGTACAATCTCTTGAGTGTCAGTCAAATGTGTGATAAAGGCCATGTTGCTCTTTTCAATAGTCAGAACTATAGGATTCTGTCATCCAAAGTTCTGCATTTGATTGACAAGGTGTTGGATGATCACACTCTCCTGAAAGCCAACATGACAGGAAGAGTGTATGCCTTAGATCATTCCAAGAAAATAGATCTCCGTGGCAATCCTTGCCTATTTTCCAACGCCTCTTCTCAAGAATCTAAACTGTGGCACAGAAGGCTGGGTCATGTTAATTTCAAAAACATGAATCAGCTTATCCACAATAGTTTGGTCAGAGGCTTACCAATAAAGGAGTTCCACTGTGATGAAACCTGCACTGCTTGTTTAAAAGGAAAACAGCACAAAGTCTCATTCCCTCCTATTGAAGAGCCTAAGTCCACTGCCTGCTTGCAATTACTGCATATGGATCTATTTGGTCCTGTGAGAGTGATGAGCATGGCAAAGAAGAAATACTGTCTGGTAATTGTGGAAGATTACTCCAGATTTGTATGGACTTTCTTTCTACATTCAAAGGATGAGGTTGCTCAGAAGGTTATTAACTTTGTGTTGTATATTGAGAACCAGTATTCCTTTCCAGTCAAGTGTATGAGGAGTGATAATGGAACTGAATTCAGAAACCATACACTTGATGACTTCTATCTCTCAAAGGGAATCAAAAGGCAGTTTAGCATCCCAAGGACTCCAGAACAAAATGGAGTAGTGGAGAGAAAGAACAGGACCCTCATTGAAGCTGCAAGGTCCATGCTGGCTGACTCTGGTTTGCCACTGACCTTTTGGGCTGAAGCTGTTAACACAGCTTGCTATGTGCAAAATAGAGTTTTAGTAAATCAGAGGTTGATGAAGACTCCGTATGAAGTTCTCCATCATTTGGCTCCTCTAATTTCATTTTTCAAAGCATTTGGGTGTCCCTGTTTTATTCTCAACACAAAGGATCAACTCCATAAATTTGATCCTAAGGTGGATGCAGGGTATTTTGTTGGTTATTCATCTACTTGCAAGGCATACAGAGTCTTCAACTGCAGAACAAAGATAGTTGAAGAGAATTTGCATGTGAAGTTTAATGAATCTCCTTTGGACAAGATTCCACAAAACCCTGTGGAGTTGTTTGATTTGGACATACTACAATATGTTTCTTATCAACCTCCAGCTGTTGCAGATCCTGTGGCTAAATCATCTTCTGCAGCATGTCTTCCACCTAGTGGTATTGATGATGATGATGATAATATCAATACTCACCTATTCAAGTTTAGTGACCAACTGCCTGTGTCTGCTAACTTTGATGTTCCTGTAGCTTCAGCAGTTCCATCCACTACAAATGCTGATGAGATCTCTGTTCCCTCTACATCTTTTGAGTTACCATCTAATTCTTGGTTTCAAGAGTCTACATCAACATCTGTTGCTGCTGAAGGTTCTACAAACACTTGCACAGATCTCATTGTTTATCATGAACTAAAGAATCACCCCATGTCTCAGATTATTGGTGATATCAATGCTGGTGTTTCAACTAGAAGTCAATTGTCTAACTTCTGCTTCTATGCTCTCTTCATCAGTCAGCTAGAGCCAAAGAACTACCATGTTGCTTTGAGAGACAATGGATGGGTTGAAGCTATGCAGCTTGAGCTACTTCAGTTCAAGAAACAGCAAGTGTGGGAACTTGTTCCTCTTCCCCCAGGTAAGTGTGCAATAGGCACTAAATGGGTGTTTAGGAATAAAACTGATGAAAATGGGCTTATTGATAAGAACAAGGCTAGACTGGTTGTACAGGGGTTTTCACAAGAAGAAGGTATTAACTATGATGAAACCTTTGCCCCTGTAGCCAGACTAGAGGCAATCAGATTGTTCTTAGCCTATGCTGCATTCCACAATCTTAAAGTTTTTCAAATGAGAGTCAAAAGTGCATTTTTATATGGTAAAATAAAGGAAGAAGTTTATGTGTGTCAACCACCAGGATTTGAGGATAATAAACATCCTGAATGGGTGTATAAACTTGATAAGGCTCTTTATGGGTTGAAACAAGCTCCTAGAGCCTGGTATGAAACACTCTCTACTTTTCTTCTTAAGAATAATTTCAGTAGATGCTCCATTGATAAAACATTGTTTATTAAGAAGGTGGATCAGCATAAGCTACTTGTTCAGATTTATGTTGATGATATTATTTTTGCATCCTCTGATCCCCCAGTTGTGTGATGATTTTACAACATTAATGAAAAAGAGGTTTGAAATGAGTGCAATGGGAAAATTACAGTTCTTTCTAGGCTTGCAAATCAAACAAAAGGCTGATGAAACTTTTATTCATCAGTCAAAATATACAAAAGATCTTTTGAATAAGTTTGATTTACAAAACTGTAAGCCCTGTTCTACTCCCATGTGCAACACCACACAACTGGATGCTGATCAGAAGGGTAAAGCTGTTGATGAAACGCTTTACAGATGTATGATTGGGTCCTTGATGTATTTAACAGCTTGTAGACCAGATATTATGTTTGCTACATGTGTTTGTGCTAGATTTCAGGCTGCTCCTAAAGAGTCTCATTTGATTGCAGTCAAGAGAATCTTTAGATATTTGCAAGGTACATAATCTCTGGGTTATGGTATTCCACTGGACACTCTTGCAAATTAGTTGCTTTTTGAGATAGTGACTATGCAGGGTGCAAGTTAACTAGAAAGTCAACTTCTGGTGGTTGTCAATTCCTAGGCAACTGTTTGATTTCTTGGCAGAGTAGAAACAAACATCTGTTGCTACATCAACTGCTGAGGCCGAGTACATTGCTGCTTCAAGTTGCACCTCTCTGGTACTCTGGCTTCAGAACCAACTTTGGATTATGGCGTTACAGAGACAAAGATTTCATTATTAATGGATAGTGCTTCAGCTCTATGTATTGTCAAAAATCCAGTCCAGCACTCTAGGACCAAACATATTGAGATCAGACATCATTTTATTTGGGATTGCTTTGAAAAAGGTCTGATTGATCCTAAGTTTGTGCCTAGTGCTGATGAGCTTGAAGATATTTTTACTAAGCCTTTGGATAGTTCTACTTTCCAAAACCCTGTGTTAAGGCTTGGTATGCTGCAGCTAGAATAAGTGACAACTACTGATGATTTCAGTAATAATTACTGGTGATCATTGGTACCTATGTCACATATAAGTACTAATGAGTCCTTTCATCTTCAGTAGTTTTTTTATAACTACTGATGGCTAAATGCCTCACAAGTAATGACGTACTTTATCTGTTCCAAACTACTGATGTAGTTAAAACTACTGATGTAGTACAACTACTGAAATCAGTATAAACATATAAGTACTGACGTCCTATGAAACACCTGAAAGTCAGATGCAAAGTCTGATGAGTAAGTGTTGAGGACAGTATGAAATAGCTGAAAGGCTATGAATTGACGAAAACTACTGAAGAGAACTTTCTCTTCAGTTGTTTCAACAACTGCTGTTTCATTCTAAACAACTGAAGCAGAACCATGTCTTCAGTAGTTTTATAACTACTGATGACTAATAGCAAGTCTTCAGCTGTTTACAACAACTGATGACAAAACCACTGTCTTCAGTAGTTTCACAACTACTGATGACAAATACCAAGTCCTCAGTTGTTTCATCATCTGAAGTCAAAACCACGGCTTTCAGTAGTTTTCTAACTACTGATGCCTAACACCACGACTTCAGCTGTTTCAACGTCTGAAAGGGTAATACCATGTCAACAGTCGTTTACAACTACTGATGACTAACGCCACATCCTTCAGTCGTTTTCTAACCCGTACCCTATAAATATCCCTGACCTAATCCTTCAAAGCTTCATCTTCTTCAAACCTAACGTTCCTCTCCAAAACCTCTCTCTTCTAAATGGCGTCCATGCAAATCAAACCGCGACACAACTATGTAGCTTAC
Source organism: Flaveria trinervia (assembly GCA_025506515.1). Classification (NCBI taxonomy): domain Eukaryota; kingdom Viridiplantae; phylum Streptophyta; class Magnoliopsida; order Asterales; family Asteraceae; genus Flaveria; species Flaveria trinervia. The sequence goes on from CM046450.1 coordinate 57,716,267, forward strand.
CTTACTAAATCGCCAGTCTGGGCTAAGTTCGATACTGCTATCGATCTTATGGTCCAGTCACAATACAAAACGGCATTTCTTCTCAATCCCATTCTACATGCCGAATCCCTCAAACAGTTTTGGATGAACGTCACCATCACCACTGGGGAGAACAACACACCATCTCTCCAGTCGGTCATCAACAATAAAGAAGTGGTCATCACTCCCGAAATACTTTGCCAAACTCTACATCTGGATGATGCCATTTCTCCTGCTGGATATCCCAAGGGCACAACTGATCTATCCTTTGCCTATAATGGATATCAGGGCAACCTTAGTGCCTCCACTATAATGAAGAAACATTTCCATGACGCTGAACGCCTAATTTTTCACATGGTAAATGTATGTTTGGCTCCTAAGACTTCGTCTTGGGATCAAATGTCTACGAAGTGGCAGCAGGTAATGTATTCTATTCTTGAGCAACAGCCTTTACATTTTTCAGAAATAATATTTTCCGAGCTCAAGGATATGGCTCAAAAACTAACTGCTAACCGTTGGATATTATATCCACGGTTCATAATGGCCATCATTACAAACCAGCTTCAAGCTGAGGGACTTGTTGGCCTGGGAGTCCCTGCTACGGCTGTTCTGCCTGAAGTATACTCCCGGCACAACTCTGACCACACACTCAAATTGGCTGCCAAGCTACGCAAACCCACGCAGCTGGAACTTACAGCCACCACCTCCAAATCAAAAGTCCCCACCAAACCCACCAAAAAGAAACCCAAAACGGCTACTCAGGGAAATGAGTCCCCTGAGGATGCCCCTGCAACACAAACGCAGGATATATCCACTGGTTATAACCCCCTAGTGGATATCAGGACTCTTCCAGCCATAGCCGCTCAGGATTCTTTCAACAAGAGCCTGCAGCAACCACACAAGGGGTACCCACACATCTGGGATCTCCTCACTTGAGGGGATTGCCATTGAAGAACACCTTCCTCCCCAGGTGCACACTGCTTCTATCCCTTCACCCCATGCAACCGCCCCCCACAGCCCAACATTGATCGTTGCACAAGTGCTGACTCTATTGCACTCCTCACCCCTCCCCAGATACCACTTACTACTGGGAACACCTCTACCATTGAGGGGGAGGACCAAAGTGCAATTGAGAACCCACAGCATAGGGGTTTACCACTTCTATCTCCTGGTGTAGATAGGGAGATTAGAATATCTAGTGAGGCTGCCACCTCTTCTGCATCAGCACATGATCAGACTGAGGCTGGTAACATTGCTACGACCTCACTAGAGGCAACAGCTGATGATGGACATAGTCCTGAGGCTGGAAGTACCCAATACCAAGACAGAGGGGCACATGCTACAACTGGTCTACACCCAGTGCATGTTCATCCTGCTCCAAGCAGGAGGTCAGGTGATTCAGCTTCTGCTGATGATGACCTGGGCTTTTTCTATGATGTTCTTGCCCAGAACACAATCCTTGAGGAGGAAGTCAGTAGGCTGCAAAACCTACTTGACCAACTCTCTCAAGGAGAAAGACCATCCGCCAGTACAAACCCACAGATGGCACCTTCAGTTGAAGGTTCCCCAAACACTGAGCCACTCCCAACAACTCAGCCACTTGCCTCTGCTTCTGGCACTATTTCTCAGGAACAGAACCCTCCCAACAACTCAGCCACTTGCCTCTGCTTTGGGCTCTATTGATCTTGGAGAGGGTGTTGTAGATCAACTTCATTGCCATGGAGAGATGTTATCTCTTCATTAGTTTTGAAGAGAAGGTCAGTAAAAGATAGAGAGGTTAAGCCTACTGACCTGGGACCTTGGTCAATGTCTATAGGCATTGAGCCTTTAGTTGGGTTGTCCCTAGTTGGCTGCTCAGAGAAGTGTAAATACTCATCCTGAAGGCTGTTGGTTTGGGTGTTGGGCTCTTGGGTTGAGACTGAGGAGACTCAAAACCCATATTTAGGTCAAAGGAGAAGGATGGACGGACCTCAAACTGAGTGGGAGCCAATGTTTCCGCTCTAGTCTTTTTGGATTAAAGAGGAGGGGCTTGTTCAATCAGAGTAGATTGAGCAAGGGTTTGTTTGGGGCGACTTTGGTATGTGATAGTGATGGGTGGAGAAGGCAGTGTAGGCATTGTGGAGAAGGTTGCTGGTGTGGGTTCATCACCTATTGGGTGATCAGGGATATCACCAAGAGCTATGCGCTCAATCATACCTGGAAGTAGAGAAGTGAACCTTCCAGTGAAGTCGGTGCACACCTTCTTCAAAGTCTTGAAGATGGTAGGCCTCATGTGAGGGACAGTCAGAGCAGCTGCACGGACAAGCATACTCTGTTTCAACTCATAGTTGATTATGTGTTGAATGAATCAGGGATACATAAAGAATGTCTCCTTTGAAGATTCCCAATCAGATTGGTGAACACAAATCTTGTGTAATTGAATCGCAGGCCTGTCACCAAGCCATAAACTAAGCATCCTAGTTCATATGGGATTTGATCCCATCCCCTAGACTTGTTTGACAAACAGTGGAGCACAACGTGCAAGAGGAACTTCCAGTTGTAAGAAAAGTTGAACTTGTAGACTGTCGACCTGCTTATGTCTCCACCATATCCCATGAGGATGTAAGTGCTGTTTAAATCTTCTTTAGTGAATTCAGTAGGAGCTCCTTCATCATGAACCTCTAGATGCTCCCTGATGAGTTGTTCAGTGATGATCAACTCCTGTCCATAAATGTTGCACCTCAGTACATGAATCCCATTTAGGATTTCGGATTGACCATTTCCCCAAAATTCAGCCATTTGGTTCGAGTAAACAGTGGGGTTAACGGTAAGGGCTATGTAGTAAGATGATTGGGTAAGAAAGGAGGTGATTTGAGAGAAGTCAGCATCTCTTGAAGAATCAAGAAGTGCGACTTGGTTGTGCTGAGGGTTAAGTGCCATTGGAGGATGGTGAATGCGGATGAAAGTTGAGTTTGGGTAAACTTTGAGTGAAGAGAAACTTCTAGGGCAGTAGAAATTGCAAGTAAGAAGATAAAATTGAATAGTCGAGATTATATAGTGGCGGTAAGGTGAAAATCAGTTAAATAACCCTACATCATTAATAAAATCTTTGCTTTTTATAGCTTGGGGCCCAAGAGATTTATGTTACATAGTGGAATCTTTCTTCCGAGTGAAAAATATTTCCGAAGGTAATTTATCTTCCGAAGGCTATTTTTGCTTCCGAAGCAAAAACTTTGCTTCCGAAGGTTAGGATTGCTTTCTGAATGGAGAGTGTATAAACCTTGGAAGTAGATCTGATACGCAATCAATCACTTCTTCCGAGACCAAAAACTCTTCCGAGAAGAAAATTATCCTTTGAGAAATTATGCTTCGGAAGATATAAAAATAACTTCCAAGGGTTAATTTCACTTTGGAAAAAATTTACACTTAGAAAATTTTAGAAAGACCTTTTGTAACACGGCTTAAATTGTATTGACATAAGACATTACATATTAAAAAGGTTTTCAAAAGAGGTGATCTAATCAATTTTTATCATCCCAATAGCTGTTATGAGATACTTAAATCTTTGTTCATTGAAAGCTTTGGTGAACAAATTAGCATATTGTTCATTTGAGTCAACTTTGATTAGCTTAATTAGATATTTTTGATGAATATTTGTAATGAAATGGTACCTGATGTCAATATGCTCTGTCTTGGAGTGCTTTACAGGATTTTCAGTAATGGAGATAGCACTGTTTTTATCAATATGGATAGGAGTAATCATAAAGTTGAATCCACAGTCTAACAGCTGATTTTGAATCCATAGTAGTTGAGCACAACAGCTACCAGCGGCAATGTATTCAGCTTGAGCAGTTTATATAGAGGCACAGTATTGCTTCTTGCATTGCCATGAGATGATCCTTCCACCAAGAAATTGACATCCTCCTGATGTAGATTTCTTGTCAATATTGCAGCCGCCATATTGAATGTCAGAGTATCCATAGAGATTGAAATCCTTGTTTCTGGGATACCAGAGGCCTAGTTTAGGTGCTCCTTTGAGGTATCTTAGGATTATCCTAACAGCAGCAAGATGAGACACCTTTAGAGCAGCCGATATCTTGCAGAAATGCATGTAGCAAACATTATATCAGGTCTACTGGCTGTGAGATACATCAGAAAACCAATAATTGCTCTATACTGATGTTGATCAGTATCCTCCCCCTTAAGGTCAGGACAAAGATTATGTTTTCTGGGCATGGATGTCTTGGTCGGCTTACAATCTTTCATTTCAAATCTTTCTAAGATGTCAGAGACATACTTTACCTGAATTCCATGGAAAAAGTCCATTTTCCCATAGAACTCATCTCAAACTTTTTCTTCATAATGCTTTCAACGTCCTTACACATTTGGTCATTTGAAGAACCAAATATGATATCATCAACATAGACTTGAACAAGCAAAATGTCCTTTCCAGACTTTTTGATAAAGAGAGTCTTATCAATGGTACCTCTAGTGTAGCCATTTTTTTAGAAGAAACTGAGACAGAGTCTCGTACCATAGCCTAGGTGCTTGGTGTAGTCCATATAGAGCTTTGTCCAATTTACACATATAGTTGGGGTGATGTGGATCTTCAAATCCTAGAGGTTGGCATGCATAAGCATCCCTATCTATATCCCTATATAGAAAGGCACACTTGACATCAAGTTGATAGAAATTAAGTCCTTGGATGCAACATAAGCAAGGAAGATCCTAACTACCTCAAGTCTTGCAACTAGAGCAAAGACATCAGTATAATCGATTCCTTCCTCCTGGGTGTATCCTTGAACAACAACTCTAGCTTTGTTCTTGATGATCAAGCCTCTATCATCTTTCTTGTTTCTAAAAACCCATTTAGTGCCTATTGGTACTTGACCAGATGGTAGTGGACATAGGTTTCATGCCTTCTATCTCTTGAATTGAAGCAGCTCCTTTTTCATCGATTCAAGCCAGCTACTATCTTTCAAGGCATCTTCTTCCTTATTGGGTTCCATCTGGGATAGAAGCATGAGTACAAGCAGACATATCGATGATGAGTCTGTCCTCTTGTTCTCACACCCCTAGTGACATCCCCTATGATGTTCTCAGCAGGATGAGTGTTATGAATCCTAAGGCTAAGAATCACTTCCAGTTGCAGAGATAGATCTAGATTGGACATATTCTGCTTAGGAACATGGACACTTTGTCCAGTTGCTATTTCAAAATCATTCAATGAGTACTGATAGAATGAGTGAGAAACATCATCAATGGTTGGCGGTGAAGTAGCATTAATAGTTTCCTGTTACTTCAAAACACTACTTCCCTCTACCTGGTGTTGTTGTGGATCGCCTAATGAGTTTTGAGGCTTAGCAAGTTATTCACTTGTTGAAGCTTCATTAGTCCTTGATATGGTTAAACTGTCAGATCTGTGAATGGTGGAAACTTGGTGAATTGCAGCACTTGGAGAATTTGGACTAGGTCTGGGTAGCTCAAACAGTTGTTCCAACTTAAACATTCTCACAAGAAGGTTTAGAATAGTTTGGAAACAATTCTAAATCAAAGATATGATCAGGGTCATTCCCCCTAACACAAGGAGTGTGCTCATTAACAATTATATTGGATGACTCCTCAAATTGTTGATTCTTATCTTGTATACTTTATAAGCTTTGGAGCTCAAAGAATATCCAACAAAGATAGCATCATCAGACTTTTCAGCAAATTTTGCTAAATTGTCTTTGTGTTAAGTATGGTACACCTGCTGTCAAAGGACCTTAGAAAGCCAATGAATGTTGGCCTCTTGTTCCATAGCTCACAAGAACTCTGTTCTGCATATAGCATGCAGTGCTAACTGCCTCTATCCAAAATGTTAGAGGTAGTTTTGAATAAGCTAACATAGTTCAAGCAGCCTCAATAAGTGTCTCGTTCCTCCTCTCAGCAACACCATTTTGTTTAGCAGTTCAAGGAGCACTATATTGTCTGGCAATCCCTTTTGAGTTACACAATGAGTCAAAAACGAAATTCTTAACCTCAGTCTCTTGATCACTTCTAATAATTTTAACCTTGTGATCAATTTGATTTTGTATTTTATGAATAAAAGATTTTAATGTTTTTGCATTTTCATCTTTAGTTCTTAAAAAGAATATCCATGTGAATCTTGTAAAATCATCAACTATCACAAGGCAGTATGATTTCCTTCCAATACTCATTATACTAGTGGGACCAAAAAGATCCATGTGTAATAAGTGTAATGGAGTAGTGATAGAGTTAACACATTTGGATTTGTGAGATGTCCTGTGTTATTTCCCTTTCATGCATGCAACACAGTTATCATTACAGAAAAATTCCTTTTTAGGCAAAGCATGTACCAAGTTATTTTTAGCCAATTTATTCATTGTCTTAAAATTTACATGACACATACGTTTATGCCATAGTGACTCATCACTATGTGCTTTGGAAAGAAAGCATGATACGTCATCCATTGGGGAAGCATTGTTCATATCCAGCTTGTACATGTCCCATTTCCTGGGAGATCTAAGAAGCACCAATTCCGGAGGAATTGTCATCCCTGTTTGAGGATAATGCACTCATGTTCTATGAAAAGCATTTGGTGCTTTTGATCACAGAATTGAGAAAAACTTAACACATTGTGTTCAAACTATTTGACAAAGTGAACTTTGTCACCTTTAATTTACCATTGGGTATACTCCCTCTACTAGAAATATATCATCCGGCCTCCCCTCCAAATTGGACAGGACCTCCATCATAGTGTTGAACTGTTGAAGGAGTGATTTGTTCCCTGTCATGTGCCTGGAGCATCCACTGTCCACAATCCAGACATTGTTGTTCTTATCATATGGATGTTCCTTCACATAAGATGAGATAGTTAGTTTTGTTTGCAAGCCCAAGCCTTGCTGGTCTTGGGTTCTTCAAAGATAATGACATAATTGAATGAAATTATATGGATGGGGGTTCAATAGAGGTCTTTAAAGAAGACGTTTGGGCTGCAACATCTTCCTTGATCTTCCAGTCCCCCTTTGGTTGATCTTTGAGGATGAGCTTGTTGAATCTTTTGCAGCATGGCCTTCTTCCGAAGCTTCTTTCTTTTTGGAACAAGTCTTCACCACCTTTTCTTTGGAAGCAATCTTCTTCTGGGATGGTTTAAAGGGAGCTTTCTTGTTCTTCCGAACATTGGTAGCTTTTGCTTCCGAAGCCATTTTCCTTTGAGAAGAAAGAGTTTCTTCCGAAAGCAACCTTGCTTCCGAACCTAGCTTTCCTTTCTTCATCACTTGAACTGTTTGAAAAGTTCCAAATATGAAATCTTCCATGACTCCTTCTTTTCTAACATTATTCGCATAATGTGTGCTTGCAGGATTGTAGTAACAATCTTTTGCCATGTGGTTTTGCAGACCACACATTATGCATGCAATGTTAGTCTTTTGGGAATGTGAGAGTTGATGTTTCTTAGGCTTCTTCTCTTCATCAGCAACTTTTCCTTTCAACTTCTGATCCTTTGGCTGGACAAGAGTGCTGGTATTACACTCTTTTCCTGAATCAGAAGAACCTAACACTTGGAATCCAGCTGAGATAAAGACACCTTTCTGCTTTGGGTCAATCTTCATCTTAGACTCAGCCACCTTCTTGGCAGCTCTTCTAGAAGCTTTAGCTCTGCTTCTTCTGGCCTTAATGGTTAGGACCTGATCTTGACAGGAGGAGATAGATATATCTACGTGTTCCTTCCTTGTGGTGGCCACTGTTGTTGCTTCATCCTTCAACTATAGTGAGGAAGGGTCAGCAGTTGGAACCTCTTGCTCCTCAGTACTACATCTAGGTTGTCTGACAGACTCATAGGAGTGTGGTGGAGCAATTTCATGGGTTCCCAACCCCCCTTTGTTCTGATAACAGAGTTTGGAATGGGAGGATTATGCAAGAATAGCTTGGAAGTTCTGCTCAGAAATAGTATGCTTCCTGGCCTGAGCCTTAGCAGTGACAAGCTAGGCTTGAGCCTCAGACAATTTGGATATCATATCCTTGATGTAGTTGGTGTGTTAATGTTTTAAAAGAGACATAGTTTTCTCTAACTCCTCAATTTTCTTTTGATAGTCAGACTCAACTCTCTTAAAATCAGATTTTAAAATATTTAAAGACTCAATATCAGATCTGATTTCCATATTGTAATCCTGATAAAGTTTAACTTTAGCTAATAGGCTGGAGTATAGAGATGTTCATATACCTGAGTATCGTCTGTTCCGGCCATGAGAGCTTGAGCAGGAGTCACATCCTGTACCATGAAGCTCCAGTCAACTTCTTAAGCTATTGCAGTTGTTTCAATTGACTTTTTCAGCGGGCTTTGAAGTTGAGGGATGTGTGGAGGCCTGTGGGGTTCCCGGATTGGTCTTGGGACCCTTGCATTCCCTTGCAAAGTGACCCAGTTGGTTACAGTTGTAACACTTTGCGTTGGTCTTGTCAAACCCAAACTTCCTGGTAGTTGGGTTTTGAGGAATTGCCTTCTAGTTCTTTTAAAGAACTTCTTCGCTCTATAAGTTAAAAGAGTCATGTGTTGGACAATGTCCACATACTCTATATCGTCTAGACTAAAACACTCAAGACCGTTAAAGCAGTATTAAAAATCACCAAAGTGTGCACTTCCTGAGACAAAGGCATAACTTTCCTGGAAGGAATTGTGTTAAGCCTGTTGAGACCTTGGAGTCTCAAGGAAAGTAATGTAAGGTCCAGAAGAGTAGGATGGCTGCGGGTAGGTCAGGTAATGCTGAGGTTGTGAGGGTAATGAGCCTTGAGCAACCATTAAAGCGTTGCTAGCAGGAAGACTCATGGGTCTGCTTGTTTGGTGGCCCTTCTTACTCTCCTTCTCTAGGCGATATCCATTGAGGATGCCATAGAGTTCAGTGATGGTGAGAGTGTTCTCTGTCCTCTTTATATAGACACAGTAGAATGTCCACTTATTTGGAAGAGCACTCATGAACTTTCTAGTAAGGTCTCTAAGTTTGGGAGTAATCTTCACAGACTGAAGAGAAGAGATAAGATCCATGTACCTGAAATACTGCTCGCTGAGGGTCTCTCCGGCAATGTGACTGAACTTCTAAAACTGCTGCTTCAGTGAGTCCTTCTTCGAGTCATTGGAGCTTGAGTACATCTGAGCAAGTGCATCAAACAATTATTTTGCTGTCTTGCAATTCTCGAACCCCACCATGATAGAGTTTGGTATTACAGTCATAGGAATGGTCATAACACTGCTATTGATGTCCATCTTCTTTCTGTCTTCATTAGAGTAATCCTCAACAACCTTTTCTATCATGGCACTGTTTCCACCAGGTGATGCTACCTTTGCCTTATACGGGCCATTGAAAATGGAGTTCCACATCCTACTATCTTGGTATGTGATGAAGCCTTCCATTCTCCTGCTCCAAGACCTGATATTTTCATGAGTAATAATGGGAGCCTTTGTCATGGTTCCCATCTCTACCTTTAACTTGTTAAGGGCCATTTCGAGTGAGTGAGTCGTAGAGAGGAGTGAAAAACAAGTTGATTTGGATGGTTAGATCACGCAATCAAGAGCCTGAGAAGCTCTCATAGCAATTGTAGGATCGGTTAAGTCACTTAACACTTAGCTTTTCTCTCAACTCACTTAGAACAACACTGGGATAAGGATAGAGTCAGTAAAAGTTTATCACAATACAGCAAGTAATAAGAAACACAAGAAGTAATTTTCAAGATAGTTTTATATATTGCTTCTCAACTCAAGTATTACAAGACTCTTACCTGCAGTATCGAATGAGCGACAATGAGAACCTATATATAATACTACCTATAGCCGGATATACTTTGATACCAGCTGGGATCCTATAACTATAGCCTATGCTACAAGACTATAGTTTAAGGTATCTCGGATAAAGTCTTATGTGAGATTTGGTAGTCAGGACATGTCCCTGACTTACCTTTTGTCACCGACTAAAGTTGGTAATATGTACTACATAAAAGGTAAACAATGGAATAAAGTATCGTCAACTGCATGGCTCTTTGAGAAAACACAATACAGTATTAGTGGTCTGCAGCGGAGTGTCAGAGACCATACTTATGTCCACTAGTTCATAGCAGTGTCTTCCGAAGGTTAAATGGCTTCGGAATAACAAGTACTCCGAAGCCACTTATACTTTAGAAGTGGTTGCTTCTTATAAGGCTTGGGAACTTCTTCTTCCTTCATACTTCGGAAGTAGTCTTCTGATTGCTCTTCTAAGACTTATTCTTCGAAAGCATGCTCTTGACTTCGGAAGTAGAATTCTGTCTGCGGAAGTTGATCTTTCATTTTGTCTTCAGAAGAACTCTACAACCTTTTGAAGTTCCATGCTAAGCTTCGGAAGCCTTTGCATGTAGCACCAAAAATTATCTAAGTGATTTCGTTTTGGTTGCACCAGCCTTCTTCTTGACCTAACAGGGAATCTTGCTGTTATGTTGTTGTTCTGCAAAGTAAACGAAAGTTGTCATGCCTAAATTCATTTTCAGGGATACTGTAGCAACCTGACGGATCGGCAAGGTTGGCTACTATGGTTTTTCGTTTGATTCTATTGGAAACCAGAGCAAAGATTGACTGAAGATGGTAAGACGTGTTATATATTATTCACAAGCAACATCCAAGGGAGAATTTGTTGGAGCATATATTGTCATATATAATGTGTCCGTCGCTTGACGAATAGTCTAGGCTCAATGTAATACACTGGATATGTTGTAAACACATGAAATTGGGTCATTCGCAGGAGCATAAGCGAATGAGACTTAGTCGTACGACTGAGCCATGCTAATGGACCAGTCGTGCGACTGAGAGATGCGATTGGGACATTCGTAAGACTGAACCATAAGTATGGTCCAGTAGTATGATTGAACCATATGCATGGTCCAGTTGTACGATTGAACAATACGCATGGTCCAATCGCACGAATGGGGCCAGTCACATCTCATATGGGTTGAGGCCTATAGATACCAGTTTCATTATGTAGAGAGATTAAGGATTATGTCTGGGGGCCTAGGTGCTGCCGGATGAGAGGGGAGATCATGCTCGATCTCCCCTTGCCAAGAGTTGTGATTCTTATGTTGTAACGAGCTTGTAATCATTAGGTTTTATCAACGAAACCATTTTATTATAGTTTGTGTTATAGTTTGTCTCTTGGTTTTGGTTTTGATTCCTTCCGTCAAGAGCACACTCGGATGTCTATCGATCCAGTGACTTTACACCTTGTAGTTGTGACCTTATAGCCAACAGGTCATATTGTACTTGCTAAGCTTTGTTGTATCATAATGGCCTGTATTTTTGTTGTTTTTTTGAATGGCTTGAAATGTTGTGAATGCTTCATTGTCATAATTAGGGATCATGGATCTAGCAAGTTCAAATTCTTTTAGAAGATCCTTCATTTCAATCACATTCATCCTCTCAACCATATTAAATGGAAACCCATGGTTGATAAGGATCATTAACATGTGTGACTCAGGCCTTTCTTTTAATATGTCTTTGGTGGTCAGTAGTTCATCAACTTTTGATTCTTTTTTTCTTTGGAGAGTCATATTTAGTAAGCTCATTCCATTTAGCATCACTTTTAGTTTCAGCGTGAGACATAGGCTTTAAAGTTGAAACATTCACTAAGGGAACGTGCTCACGAGATATAGATTTTGATGTCATAGGAGAATCTTGTACTTCAATCACTTCCTTCTTAACAGCATCCAATGACTTTCTTTTCCATGGATATTGAATGATTGGCATTGAAGCTTCAATGGATTCTTTTGTTTGTTTTGACGCACGAGCATTAGTTTTAATGTCCTTCATCTTTTTTCTCAGTCTTTCAATCTCCTCATCCTTTCTTTTTAACTGAGAACATTGTTCTTGTAGAGTCTTCTTAGCTTTGTTGCTCTCCAACATAAGTTTTTCTTTTTAAGCCTTCTTATGTGCAATTGACTCTCTTTGTTCTTTGACAAGCTCATGCAGAGCATCAATGACTTCATTGTTTTCTTGTATGTTTTCTATTAATCTTTTTAGACTAGATTGTTGCTTCATCAGCTGATCACCTTTTTCTTTTATCATCCCTTTCAACTCTTGAATTCTTTGCTTTCTATTGTTTGACTTGACAACAAGCTTGTTGTATTCAGCAACCATATAACTTTTGCTAATTGGGATATCATCATCATGAGATCATTTTCATTGTAAGCAATCATATCAACATAGTTGGCTTCCTCTTCTTCTTCTAGATGTTGAGCAGCAATCTCATCATCATTTACTTCTTTAGGGGCTACACTAGCTGAGCTTGAACTGGACTCAACAGCTTGATCTAACTGTTCTTGATATTATTGTTGTTGTTGCTCATGGTTAGTGACTGGAGAGACAGGTTCAGTATCATTTGAATGGATAGTGGATTCAGTTTTGGTTAGTGACAGTTGAATTGTACTTACTTATGAAGCTGACTCTGTCTCCCCAATGTAAAAGCTCTCAGTGGGTTGATTTTCTAGAGTTGGATGTTGTTGAAAAAGTTGTATTTGAATTTATTTTGTGATAGAGGGTGAATTCAAGCGATTGGTTGAGTGTTTTGACTGCTGGTGATTGTGGTTGGGGTGTTTGAGGTTGTTGGTAAATGGGTGATGGATGAGGTGAAGGTAAGGCTTCCATTGAGTTAGTAGGTGAACTCCCTTGAGGTTCTTCCCATGTCAAATCTTAGGGAATGTTGGCATTGGGGTCAGCTACATGTGCAAACATAGGCATGTCTTCTCTTTCATATCTTCCACTTATCTTATTCAGTACAGATCTCCCTAGGTGTGCTTGAACAAACACATCACCATCTATAGCAATACTAGGTAGATCAGCATTGATGATTAATTGTAAGAACCTGGGAAACATATACATGTTGTTGGTCATTTGCACCCTAATTTGGTCACACAAACAACTGGAAATATACTTTGTGTAGTTGTATGTCCTTCCCTCAAAGATGCCAATAATGTCGGATGAAATGTGCCTTGCGAATCTGTCAAGCACAGACATCGTGTTGGAGATGCACCTTAGATAGGTGTGACATAAAAATCTATATGGCTTGCATAATCTCCTTCTCTTTATCTAACCCTTATCAAAATCACCATCATACCCCATCAGGTAGAACACTTTCTCTATGTATTCATTGTCAAATAAATTAGGGTGGCGAAATTTTTGTTCTCCCAACTCTAGTACCCTTCTTATGGTCTGCTCATCTATCCTTAGTCTTTCAATCTTAATCTCAACCTCCATCACTTCAGATTCTGCATCTTCCTCAATTTGACCAGAGTTCCAAAAATCAACTATATGATATTGATAAATCATAGGCTCTGTTGTTAAAGTATAGAAGAGCCTGGATCTTCGTAAGTATCTTATGATGTCCCTGCATCCTTCCAACATAGGGTCATTTGGATTTTAGAATGCACACATATTGTGCTCCCTTGCAATTCAATTAGCCATTTGTTCATAAGAATGAAGATGATTATGTTAGAACTAAGTCATCATATTTAAGAATACGAAGATTTTAAACAAAAATGATGAATTAATCAGTTCATTACTTATGTTTATGATATGATTTACCTTGAAATTAAGACTTGAAATCAGATTTAAAGCTTTGTTTGATGTTTAAGATTTAAGTAATTTTGAAATCATATGAGGGAGGGATGAGGTTTTGACTAACGAACTTCTAGGTAAAAAAGGTTCTATAAAAGTGAATAATGAATTCCAAGTTTAAAACATCATTTGTTGTAAGGCCCCGTTCCCGGGAAGCCTCACATTTGGTTAATCATAGCATAAAATCATTTTAACAACAAAACATCGCAGTGGAATTAATTAGACCTTTATTAAAACATGGAAATCATATTGTACTCATACATTTTTCCTTCATTTATAAATAAACGTAGTCCTTTTTTTTTAAATTACAATAAAAGATTTTGTAAACAGAAATTCCATGCATTGCTCTCCAGGTGGCTCCGTGGTGCCATCCTCAGCATCACCATTTACCTTCCAATTATTATACATAATAGACAGCTATGCTGAGTGAGTTATAGTTTTAGGTACATAAGAAAATATAAACTTTATTCTTCATATAATGACCACACATACATCATAATACATAAAATTTCTTGCATCATAATATGCATGTTCATTATATTTCACTTCATCATAAACGAGATGGCACAAAGCAAGAGCGCCATGTTGATCGACAACGAATTTCGATCCCTATCAGCACACATCATCATGGTAGGTAACCCGACAGTGGATCCACACTGCAAGGCACATAGCCTGGTCATAAATACGGATCAATCATCGTATATCAGACTCACATAAGTGAAGTCTATCATAGTGTTTGCAAGACTTTTCATCAACAAATAGGCCCGAGGGTAACATTCAAGAAGTTTCACTTTTCATTAATATCATCTTCCGCTTTAACATATAATACTTACCTTAATAAGTACACAACATGCCAAGTACTAATCATCATAAATCATAACTGACTCTTTGTGGGACAACAGGGGTTTGGCGGCGGCTGCCCCTGACAGTTGTATCCTAGGGGCAGCAGCCCCTAGTGGTGTCTAAGGGGCAACACCCCTGGCTGGGGCCGGGCTACCAAGTTAGCACGACAAATTATTATTTTTAAACATTTATATAACACATTTCCTTATAGAAAAATTGATCTTCCTATTATAACCTTTTAAATTCTTGGTTATTTATAAACGTATATTTAGTATGCATAAGAACTCCAAAACTAAAAAAGGGGATCTAGAACTCACCTGGATACCATGAGTAACCTCTAAACTAACCTTTCTAGGCCAGGATCACAATACACAACTTGCAAATCGCTAACACTTAAAGGGGATAATTTATGCCTAAATTCACTGCTAGATAAGCTTTTTCGCTGGCAGTTTCGCTGCAAGTTTCGCTAACAGTTTCGCTACTAGTTTCACTAACATTTTGCTGCATATTTCGCTGCAAGTTTTGCTCAAGTTTCGCTACAAGTTTCGCTGCTAGTTTCACTTCCAATTTCGCATTGTAGTTTCGCCCAACATTCGTTGGAACTCCATGGCTGCAAAATTACCTGCGAAACTATAGTTTTGCAGAAAACTCACAGTTTTGCACTTTGATTATGCAATTTCACTGGATGCACAGACAGTTTCGCAAATCGCATAAAAATTACGAACCAGCCCGTTTTTAACCCAAAATTGCAACTTTTTATGTCCAATCTCTTAGTTTATCATCCATTATGCTATATCTAAGCTTTTTACATGTTTTCATACGTAAAAATGTGACCTTTATGTGATTCTTTGCAACTTTCTACGTCCAATCTCTTAGTTTATCATCCAAGGGTTTTAAGGCCGATTCTTACGTGGATTTGTTGCTCCTTTCTTATGGTTTGATGCTCCAACACCTAGATCTTCAATCCCTTAACCTTTGAAGCTCCCAATCTTTAGTTTTCTTCACTTTCTCTCTCTACTTTCCCTCTCTACGAATTTTTGGAGGCTAGGGTTCAAATGAGAATGAGGGTGGCTGATTAGATGGGTTAAAATGGCTAATTATGGGCCCTTAATCACTTGGGATCTTGCCCATAATCCTAATTTAGCCCATAACTCATTTCCTTCATTTATTAAATACCCTCTAATTAAGCCCATTATTCTTGATGACTCGTTTTGACTTTTCGGGGTGTTACAAGTCTACCCTGCTTGTTTAGATTTCGTCCTCGAAACCTGTCAATCATCAAACAATTGAGGATTAAATTTCCTCATCTACTCATTGGTCTCCAACGTTGATTCTGATCCTTTTCTATCTCTCCACTGTACTCCTACTAGCAGAACCATTTTATTACGTAAGTGCTTCTCTTTCCGATCAAGGATGGCCACTGATGGTCTACATAGTTCATCCGTTCATCGACTTCAATGTCTCTTATGGTACAACTGCATCATTGTCTGCTAGACATTTCCTATGATGAGATACATGAAAGTCGGGTGAATTCCACTTAACTAATCAGGTAGTTCTAATCTGTAGGCCACTTCTCCTACCCTCGCGACAATATAGTATGACCCTATGAACCTTGGCTTAACTATCCCTATTTTCAAAACCTGATGATCCCTTTCCAGGGAGATACCTTGAGCATAACCTTGTCTCCAACCTCAAACTGTATTAGTCTACGCCTCTTTTCAACATAAGACTTCTAGCGATCCTTTGGGGCTTTCATGAATGCCTTAATCTTATATAACTTAATGGTTGTGACCGCAATCACTTCAAGACTTCCCAAATTTTTTTTCCCCATGTCAACACACGGGCATTCTGCAGTTCCTACCGTACGACATCTCACAAGGTGGCATGCTAATGCTCGCATGGAAACTATTATTATATGAGAATTCTGCCAACAGTAAGTGCTCATCCGAACTTATTCTAAAATCAATTACACATGCTCATAGCGTGTATTCTAATGTCTTAATCGTTTGTTCCGACTAAACATCCTTCTCGAGGTGGTAAGTCGTACTAATATGCAGTCTAGTCCCCATTGAGTCGTGAAACCACTTCAAGAACTTGGACGTAACAACGATAGACACTTGCACACCATGACAGGCCACAATCTACTTGATAAATAGCTCTGCCAAGCTCTCAGTGGAAAATGTGTCACGAATTAGTAGGAAATGGATGCTCTTTGTTAAACGGACAATAATCACCCAGATCACGTCGCTTCCTCTTGTCGTGCGAGGTAGCTTCATGATGAAGTCATTGTGATGTGTTCCCATTTTCATTAAAGGATATCCAAATGCTAGATCTTCCCATATGGCTTTTGGTGCTCTGCCTTCACTTGCACACAAGTTAGGCAATTGCTCACGTACTTAGCCACGTCTCGCATCATTCCTAGCCATAGTAGTCTTTCTTAAGATCCTGATACATTTTTGTGGCAACGGGATGAATAGAATATCAAGTTTTGTGAGCCTCTTCCATGATCTTCCCCCTCAGATCCCCACAGACAGGGATCTACATTCACCGAGATCAGGTTCTAACACCCAGGGTGTTTTCCCCCAAATTTGAAACTTGTACTTTCATCCTTTCAGAGTTGACATTTTCATCTCTCAATGCCTCATCTTGAAACTTCCACCCTCGTTTCATAACATCATGTGTCATGATTATCTGGTAAGCCCTAACCCGAATTGGTCCGGATCATCCCTCCCGGATAAGGGCGTCAACAACCACATTCACTTTGCCTGGATGATAATGAATTGTATAGTCATAATCCTTGATCAGTTCAACCCCCTCCTCTGCCTCATGTTGAGTTCCTTTTGTTCGAAGAAATACTTTAGACTTTTATGATCAGTGAAGACAATGCACTTCACCCTACACATAGTGCCTCCAAATCTTCAATGCAAACACCATCGTAGCCAACTCCAAATCATAGGTTGGATAATTCGCCTTATGGACCTTTATAGTCTAGAAGCATAGGCTATCACCTTCCCTCATTGCATCAACACGCAACCCTATCCTACATATGAGGTATCCGAGTAGACACCAGATCCTCGTTTCCTTCATGTAACGTCAAGACGGGGCCTTGAGTTAAGCTCGAATTCAGTTCTAGGAAGGCATTCTCTTGATCAGTACCCCATTCATACTTCATGTCCTTCCGGGTCAGCTTGGTCAAGGAGAAGCTATCTTGGAGAAATATTGGATAAACCTCCTATAGTAACCCGCTAGGCCTAAGAAACTGTGAATCTCGGATGGCGTCATTGGAGGTTCCCATTGCATCACTGCTTCCACCTTTGCAGGGTCAACCCGGATCCCCTCGGGATTAACCACATGACTCAAAAACTAAACTTCTCAAAGCCAAAATGCGCATTTATAGAACATAGAATATAACTTCTCACTTCTGAGCATCTCTAATACTTCCTGAATATGATCGGCATGTTCCTTTTCACTTTATGAATAAATAAAGATATCATCGATGAACACTATTACCGATTTATCGAACATTGGCAGACATACCCGATTCATAAGGTCCATAAAAGCAGCTCGGGCGTTTGTTAAACTAAAGCACATGATGAGAAATTTTTAGTGTTGATAACGCATACAAAACGTTGTCTTAGGAATGTCTTGTTCTATCACCTTCAGGTGGTGGTAACCAGACCACAGGTCTATCCTTGAAAACGAGCTAGCACCCTGAAGTTGATCGAATAGGTCAATGATCCTTGGTAACAGATACCCGTTCTTTACGGTCAACTTATTGAGCTCGCGATAGTCAATGCATGTCCGTATGGTACTGTCATTCTTCTTCACTAATAAAACTGGAGCACCACATGAAGAGATACCCGGTCAGATGAAGCCCTTATCCAATAAATCTTGCAACTAGTCCCTCAGTTCTACCATCTCTAAAGGAGATAATCGATACGCTGCTTTTGCGACGGGAAGTGCTCTCGGTAGCAAATCAATCTGGAATTCGATTTCGCGGTCAGGCGGCACACACATCAGGTCTTCAGGAAATATGTCAGGAAACTCTCGCATTACCGGCACGTCTGATACTTGGGGCTCTGCGCATCCACATCATCTAGATAGGCCAAGTAAGCCCTACGCCCACGTCTCAAGTACTTTTTTTGTGATCATCGACACGACCTTCGATACACAGCACACCCTATCCCCATGAACCGTAACAAATCTACTATTGGGCGATGTTAGACTAATTAACTTCTTGCTACATACTATATTGGCTTCATAAATGGCTAACCAATCCATGCCTAACACCACATCGAAACCTCCTAAGGCCATAACATGTAACCTAGAAGGGAACTTATAAACTTCTATCTCAATCAGGCAATCATCAACCACCTCAGTTACCTTGGTGGACTTACCAATGGTTGTTTCGACATAGAAAGGCTCGTCTAACTTTCTACTATCACCAGAATCAAAGAGCACGGAAGCATATTCATGGTCTACCAGAAACATACCTGAAACGACTTCTGGATTTGCCTTGGCCTCCTCACGAGTTATGTTGAATGCCCTCGCCATCGGCTTCAAACCGTCACCTTTTCCCTATCTCCAGCTTTAACCATTCTCGATCCTTCTGATTTTCCTTTCTTTCAGTCCTTCTCCACATGTCCCATCTCGCCACACTAGTAACACTTCACCACCTTGCAATCCTTTGCATAGTGGCCCTCACCCCCACATTTAAAACATTCTCCAGTCCCAACTCTACACTCCCCTAAATACAAGAACCCAATGATGAGCGGTAGAAGTGTTGTCGTTACAGTCAAAGGTCGGGGGCTTGCACCTTTCAAATTCCATATAGTTGAACCCCCTAGTCATCTCTCTCTCTCTCTCTGACTCCTCATCACTATCATCATCATGGACTAGCACCTTAGGGTTTGATGGCTCCTCTTCAGATTCCTCCGTCCTCCCTGTGGAGTTTCTAGAATTATTCTCATTTTCCTTCACCTTCTTATCAGCTTTCTCTCCATCCTTGACTGCTTTGAGCACCTCAGTTACCACTAAGGGTAAGACATTTTGCATGACATTGTAAACTTCATCAATGATAGCCTCCTTCACAATGGACTTGAGGGTGACTGATCCCTCCCCCTCCGGGTGACTATGGAGGTCTGACTCGTCGTGAGCAGTCTCGGGAGTCTTAGCTTTGCTCCGGGTGACACGTGACTCAGTAGTACGCCACCCACGAGCACCTCCTCGAGTTGCCTTCCTTGATTTTCTACTAGCCATAACTAATTCCTATAAGATTCAAACACCAAAATGGTTATTCTAGATAATTGCTCAGATCATTCAGTAAGTCGTTAATTACAGTGGCCAAGTGTGATTAACTACTTAACTTACCCTCCTGTCCCAAGCAATCAGTATCCTAACACATATCAGTATCCAAATCAAGAAGCGCAAAACACATAGCATACGTACATAATCCCAGTTTTACTTGAAAACTTTTACCTAATGGCACGTAACTACTTAGATTGGCATCCTTCATTTGGTCCCATTTTCAGTTTATGTTTAGGTTTTAAAACTACTTACCCAATTCCCTTAAACTTTGGCTAAGATACCAAATTGTAAAGCCCCGTTCCCGCAAAGCCTCACAGTTGGTTAATCATAGCATAAAATCATTTTAATAACATAACAACACAACAGAAATAATTAGACATCATTTAAAACTTGGAAATCATATTGTACTCATATATTTGTCCTTCATTTGTAAATAAACATAGTACTTTTTCTTAAATTACAATAAAATATTGTGTAAACAGGAATGCCACCCATTTCTCTCCAAATAGCTCCCTGGTGCAATCCTCAGCATCAACATTTACCTGCCAACTATTATGCATAAAAGTCAGCTATGCTGAGTGACTTTTAGTTTTAGGCAGATAAGAAAATATAAACTTTATCATTCATATAATGACCACACATACATCATAATACATAACATTTCTTGCATCATAATATGCATGTTTATTATCTTTCACTTCATCATAAACGAGATTGCACAAAGCAAGAGCTCCATGTTGATCGACAACGAATGTCGATCCCAGTCAGTACACATCATCATGGTAGCTAACCCCCGACAGTTGATCCACACTTGGAGGCACATAGCCCGCTCATGAATACACATCCATCATCATACATAAGACTCACGTAAGTGAAGTCTATCATAGTGCTTGCAATACTTTTCATCAACAAACGGGCCCGAGGGTAACATTCATTAAGTATCACTTTTCATTAATATCATCTTCCACTTTAATATATAATACTTACCTTAGTAAACACAACATCCCAAGTACTAATCATCATAAAACATTATCGACCCTCCGTAGGACAGTGGGGATTCGGGGGCGGCAGCCCCTGATAGCGGGGTCCTAGGGGCAGCAACCCCTAGTGGGGTCCAAGGGGCAACAACCTTGGCTGGGACCGGGCTGGATACCATGAGTAATATTGATACATATGTCCCTAGTTTATATGCTTAATGTAAAAGTATGTCATGGCTTACATATGTGTAATGAAACAATGTAATGACATATGATTTGTGCTTTGATTTTAATGTAACTTTAATTCATATATATGAACTTATTATATAGGTTTGAAGTTGTATGCTTATTCATGTTAATGGACTATACTTATGGACCATACACATGAAGAAATCATGCTAATGAACCAGTGGCATGACTGAACTAGAAGACTAGATCAGTCGTACGATTGAGACATGAGAATGACTCAATCGCACAACTGAACCTACAGTCATGTGTATGAATCAGTCGCATGGGTCAGTTGCACGCAAGAATGAAGACTGCAAACCTATAAATACCACATAATTCGTGGAAAAACAAGACTTTTGAGACTTATATCATATACCCACATAACCTAGCCGTCCAAAACGCATATTCCAACTTCATAGTTTGCATCTGAACATTTTCTACTCAATCTTAACATTTCTTTAATGGTTAGATCGATCAGGTTTTCGTTCTCACTAATTGGATCGCCAATCAAATAGGACTCCACACTATTTGTTCGGTTTCACGAATAATAAATTAGTACTCCGTACGTACACGGTCCTGACAAGTGGTATCAAAGCTTTGGCTCTTGATTTTTCATCTCATTCAATTATAAATGTGTCAAAACTCACGTTGTAACTCAAAAGAGTCATGTGATTGAGTCCACAAGAGGTTTTCGGCATATTAAGTTTAAGTTTTTCGTCATAAAAGTGTCAAAGTTCGAAAATTTTCAAACACAGCAACCTTCAATCGCACGAATAGCTCATTCGCACGATTGTCATACGCACGATTGAGTCATCCGCATTGTCCATCCGCATGATTGACTCATCCACATTGTCCATTCACACGACTAAATAACTCCAGTCATTTGAGTCCATTTGCCTAGTTCATTAGCACAATTGAAATTGGTTGTTCTCCAAGTACAAAGTTTTACAAATGAAAGATCGGTTTTCTGCATTTGCCGCCGGAAGGGACTCTCGCATCAGAACCTTTTGCTTCTGGAAAATGAAAATGGGAATGATAATAAACCACCAAAGCTTATAGCGTTAGATGATTATCCACAATGGAAACAGAGGTTCGAGATCTATCTAGACGGAGCTGATCCCAATCATTGGGCATCCATTGAGACAGGTTACACTATGCTAGTCGGTGTTGATGGAGTTAACCTGACTCTGGGAAGAATGAATGACAGCCAGAAGGTTAAGTACAATAAAGAAAAGAAAGTGTATGCCATGTGACTCAGTCGATACCCAAAGACATATTTCATCACTTCTCTCAGAACAAATAGGCAAAAAAGTTATGCGAAGCATTGGAAAAAAAATATGATGGGAATGCAACATTAAAGGCTTTGAAGGCTAAGGCTCTCAACAAGGAGTTTGATAACTTCTATTCGATATGGAATGAGAGCTTGGATGACATTATTAAGAGGTTCTACCATGTGATGAGTGAGTTGTACACTCATGGTGTAACAACGTCTATGGAAGATAAAATGTCAAGTTTTGTAGACGGTTTGCCGGATAAATGGGATTCATTTGTGTCTAATCTGAGACAGAATGGTATATTTACAAAGTTGGATATAAATGATTTCATAATGAAGTTAAGAGAGGAAGAACTGAGAATGAAGTACAAGTCACATAAATGATCCTACGATCAGAATCCATCACATTACAACTCATTTCCCACTCCAACAAGTTCAGGAGCACCACTTCAACCCGCTTTTGTGTCCAGTTCTATGACTCCTACTAAATTCACTGCTTGATGACAAGAAATGTCTGGGTCATCATCGACTCGATGCATAGTGCCTAAAGCGAACACTACGAAGTTGAAGACAAAGAATATCAGTAATGTCACAGTGGAGGTTGCGAAGGAGCGCATGCATCTTCTTGCAGTTGTTGTCGAATCCTATGATGGTTTAGTTGTTGGGAAGATTGGTAATTGTCATCGTGCTGATGAAGATTACGAGAACGTTGATGAGACTGAACTGAAGAGAATGGATATCATGTGGGCCTTAGCAAGTGCAGTTAGACGTGCTAAAAAGTTTGTTAAGAAGACATGGAAAAATCTTGTAGCCACAAAGGACACAATTTTTGGCTTTGACAAAACCAAAGTCACTTGCTTTAATTGTGGCGAAAAGGGGCATTTAAAACGTGAATGTGTAAGCCCAAGAAAACAGGAAATGGAAATCCATTTTCCACCTTCAATCGTCAAGACAAAATCATGAGTGGAGCTACCTCTTCAAGCAAAGAGACAAAGGCCTTGACTGCTCAAGGTAATGAAGGGCAAGACTGGACCTTCCAGTTTGTGTCTTTGAGTGAATCAAACATTGCCTTTGTTGAGTGACTGGATGATGGTTCTGCGAGTGAAGGTGAGATCACAGTTGAGCAAGTAATGTTAGATACTGAAGAAGCTATGAATGTGGTACATCACTTGGTTGAGGAAGAGCTCAGAGCAACAAGTTTAGACTCTCTAACATCCGAAGAGTCTAACTCTGCATTGATGGCTGATTCAACCGATAACTCGCATGTCAGTACCAAAGACCAACTGTTTGAAAAACATGCTTGTGATGAAATGTGACAAATTTAGGGAAACCATTGATTTGAAATTTGCTAGGTTATTAGACCACAATGATAACTTAGTAAATGATTTACAAGTCTGCACAAAAGCTAATCGTATTTTAAAACAAAATAAGAGCAGTTACAAAGAAAAAATAGAAGTTTTGGGTAAACAACTAAAGGAAACCGATGTTGTTGCTTTCAATCAAGGAAATGATATAAAGTTTTATTTAAATTCTTTGGAAGAAACAAAGAAAGAAAAAGCAGTTTTAGAAGTCAAAGTTAATTCTTTAAAAGAAAATCTGCATAGTTGGACCAGTTCTTCTCACATAGTTCAACACTTAGTGAAAGAACGAAATAATGGGGAAGGTATGGGTTACAAAGTAGTTCCACCACCACATGAGATCCATTTAAATAAAAAATGTAGACTTGTAAATAACAACCCAGTAAAGGATCATGTGGTGTCCACTCCTTTGGTTAGTGATCTTGATTCCACGGGTAAACCGGTGAACTCTATCACTATATAGAAGGAGTCTACTGTGGAATCAAAAGGAAAGATGCCTACTATTAATTTTGATGATAAATTTGAAAAGGTTAAAGTAAGGTCAAGTTCACACATGTGTTCTTCTGAACCCAAAATGACTAAACCAGTTAACCAAACCCGTGTTACACGTCAAAGTCCAAATAAACTAAAGGCTAAAGATGTTAAAAATGTTCAAACAATTTATTTTGTTAAAGAAGCAGAAATAACTAAACAAGAAGTGACTAAACCCAACCAGACTCATGTTGCACATGTATCACACTCAACCCCACATAAATGTTGAATTCGATCTGCCCAAGATACATATTAATGTTGAATTCGATCTGCCCAAGATACATATTAAATTAATGTGGCTAGTGTGATATGATCCAAGTCGGGTCATACCCAATAACAGGCTAGACAAACACCTGCAATATTTATTTATTGATTTGATCAGTTAAATAAATATCAACACCAAGGGTTTAGAAAATTGTTTTCTAAAATAGATGCACTTAAGAAATTAATAAATAAGATGGGTTTATTTATTAATTCTCAGAGATTACTTTATAATTGTTACTTAATGGTTAATTAACATTTATAAAATGAAACCATATAATTGCATATAAGATGTTACAAATTAATTAATTAAGTTTTAATTGATCATATGATAATGCTAGTTGGGTGTACAAAATAATATGTAAATGTTACATATTATATTTTGTAATTCTTATAAAAACAAATTGCTTAATAAAACAAAAGGGATGTCACCCATTGGTGGCAGCAAATGCTCGGCCCAAGGGCTGCCTTAGAGGCCAGCCATCTTGCTTTATCTAATGAATTTGACACCCACAAGCAATATACATGCAATCCTTTCATTTCTCTCAAGTGTGTGCAAAAGAAATCCTTCTTTTCCTCTTTATTGTTCACGAGATTTTCAAGTGGTACTAGGCTGGATTTTCTTTCAGCTTTAAAAAGGTTTTAAGCTGAAAGTTGGTGTTGCAAGATCCTAGCATCAAAGGTTCTTCGTTTGTGGCTTGGGGTACAACCTTCTTGAGGTCTTCAAGTTTGAAGATTCAGCCACAAGTTCATCTTTTTCTGAACCACTTCGATTTCCAGCAGCTCCAAAGGTTGTAATTTCACCGTCTTATGTTCTTTTATTGTATGCAATTTCATATAATTGATCCATGGTTTGGGGGTTGCTTCTTAAATAGGCTTAATAACCATCTTATTAACATGTTTTAAAACCTTAATTCCGCTGCGTTTCTCATATATATAATGTTTTATGAGCTTTGATAAACTTGTTAAAACCCCACAATGGCATCAAGAGCCACTTATACGAATGCATACATGTATTTTCTTGCTTGTTCACGGTTTTGTGGTGTTTGACACCACATACCCGTGAGTTAGAGGCTGTTTTGGTCACCCCTTTTGATGTTTTAAAGATGCCTCTTTATGCATATAAAGATCTTTAAAACTTTTGATTGTTAGATGTTTGTTTGTATGTTCTAAACCCATTTGTTCTTGGTTTATGTTGGCCAATAACATGGGCTACAAGGGGCTGCCAAAAATCGATTTTCTTTGTTTTGATATGTTGTTTATGATTATGCATAACAAAGCCTAGACCTTGTGGATTGTTTGATTCATGTTATATTCATTTGGTTATGTAAAAGTTTATTTTATGTTTCTAGTCTTGATTTTGTAATTTATTTATTCATATGGTATGTAATAAATAGATTAGGAGTTTATCTTTACTAGAAAAATGTATTAGGATTGATATTTGTAAGGATGCTCAAAATCAAGACTTGAAGAAAGGATGGACAAAGAGGATGCTTGAAGATGTGGATTCAAGTGGGAGTTTCTTTTGTCAACCATGTGTCATGTTCTTAACCCTTAGGACAAGACCTTTTGACACACTTGTTTTGGCTAAACAAGTGTGCTCAATTTAGTATGCTTTGTTATGCATATATGTATTGTTTGGTTATGCTTGTTGAATGCTTATGATGTTGTTTTGTTTTGGTTATTTGGATGTCATTAACAAACCATCAACTAGAACAAGCTATTACAAGAAATTGGTTCTCAAATCATTAAACAAAATTAAATGGGTCTATAAAAGGAGTTAATGGTTTGCCAAATAAAATGGGTTTTATTTAAAAGAACCAAATGGATACCATATGGTTGAATGCATACAATCATATGTACATGGTCTTTTCTAAAACAGTATTGTGAAATTAAAAATCCCTTTTGTGAAACAAGTTAAACACCATCCTTTTACACAACACTTAGGTTACTTGCAAACTCTTAGTGGGATAAAGGTCACCTAACCACTTTGAGGGAACTTGTAACTTGAGGTGATAATGCCATGTTTGTGGGATAAAGGTCACCTAACCACTTATGTTGTAAACTCACACGTGTATGTAAGTAGGACGACTTGATTTATAAAATATATTGAATGGATCACCTAAAATGTGTTTTATAAAAGGTGTTGATGGGTAAACATGCCGTTATAAACATAAGATGTTCAAACGATCCCATACCATTAGAAGTTGCAATGGGTTGCAATTGTCTTTTTTGGACTACCTTGTTTATTTAAATAATGGGATAAAGGTCACCTAACCAAATATTTAAATATAACGTTGGATTCTAGAATTTTTTTTTATTAATAGTCTATGAGACGTAAAGGGTATTAATAAATGAAATATATAATTATATCAACGATTACTAAAATGGAACTTTGTAAAATCTTGTAGATGGCCGACCACACCAACGCTAATAACGATGTACCAAACCAAAACAACCAATCTCTTAGGGCGATCCTTCAAAGGGATCATCTAACACCTAACAACTTCATGGATTGGTACCGCAACTTGAGAATTGTTCTAAAGCAAGAGAAGCGGGCCTACATTCTTGATGATCCCATCCCCGATGAACCTAACGAGGAAGATGTGGAGGCCTATAATGATTGGGTTAAATATGTGGAAGACTCCATCCTAGTCTCTTGCTTAATGTTAGCAAGTATGACACCCGAACTACAAAAGGAGTATGAGCTCCATGGAGCCTATGACATGATCACTCAGTTGCGGGAAACGTTCCAGCAACAAGCTAGAGTGGAGCGCTTTGAAACGGTTCGAGCGCTTCATGCATGTCGGATCGAAGAATCCCAATCAATTTCGTCTTATGTTCTTAAGATGAAAAGCCACATCGACCGCCTTCAATGGCTAAATTGTCCTGTCTCAAAGGAGTTGGCCACAGATTTGATCCTTAATGGACTATCTAAAAGGTTTGAGGCATTCGTCATGAATTACAACATGAACGGATGGGACAAGAGCATAAATGAACTTCATTCGATGCTCAAATCAGCTGAGGCGGGAATGGGTAAAAGGGTTTTACCCGTTCTCACCATTAATGAAGGTGGGAGAAGAAAGAGGTCTCTACCCCCTCCTAAGGCAAATGTTGCAAAAGGAAATGGGCACGTTGGAAGAAAGGGGAAGATGGTTGTTAGGGCGGAACCTCCGAAGCCCAAGGAAAAGAAGCAAAAGGTTGCTGTAAACGACCCATGCTTCAAATGTGGTGAGATAGGGCATTGGATGAGAAATTGTCCAGTCTATCTCAAAGAGTTGAGAGAAAAGAGGGATGCAGGGCAAACCTCAGGTATAATTTACATGATACATGTTGAACTAAATGTTATTTCTTCTAACACATGGGTATTAGATACCGAATGTGGAACTCACATTTGCAATTTATTGCAGGGGTTCAAAAGAAATGAGCATTATGCAAAAGGGGAAATAAGTCTATTCATGGGCAATGGTGCAAAGGTTCACGTTGAAGCCCAAGGAGACTACATTTTGAAGCTTCCAAGTGGTTTGGAAGTCATTTTATATAATGTATTATATGCTCCTAGTTTGACTAGGAACATAATTTCTGTTTCCCGTTTAAGACAATATGATTATGATTTCAAGTTTGTTGACAATGATATTCATGTTTCTTTAAATCATATGTTCTATTTTAAGGCCATACCTTGTAATGGTATTTATGAATTGGTTCATGAGAACACAACATATGATAGCTCAATATACCAAGCAAGCACCAAAAGACTCAAATTAGATTTGAATGATACCTACCTTTGGCATTGCCGTCTTGGTCATATAAACAAGAAACGTATACAAACACTTCAAAAGAACGGTCTTTTAAAAACAAATGAATATGATTCATTTGATGTATGTGAATCTTGTTTACAAGGAAAAATGACTAAGGCACCCTTTAGTGGAACTAACGAAAGGGCAAAAGATTTATTAGGTATCATACATTCGGATGTATGTGGTCCTTTTAAGCCAATGACTAGGAACGGTGAAAGATACTTCATTACCTTTATCGACGATTATAGTCGCTATGGGTATGTGTACTTATTAAGGCACAAAGATGAAGCTTTTGAAATGTTCAAAATCTTCAAGAATGAAGTAGAAAATCAACTCAACAGGTCAATTAAAATTCTCCGCACCGATAGAGGTGGCGAATACCTAAGTGATGTTTTTCAAGATCATCTTAGGAGTTGTGGGATTGTCTCACAACTCACTCCACCTGGAACACCACAACATAATGGTGTGTCTTAGAGGAGGAATCGAACCTTATTAGATATGGTTCGATCTATGATGGCTAGAAGCACATTACCTCTATCATTTTGGGGTTTCGCTTAGCTGTCCGCAGCCCGTATTCTGAATATGGCCCCAACCAAAAAGGTGGAAAAGACACCTTTTGAGATATGGCATGGAAGAGTTCCATCCCTATCGTACTTAAGGGTCTGGGGTTGTGAGGTTTATGTTAAGACTCCCACCCCAAAAAAATTAGTTGTCCCATCCACCAAGTGTATCTTTGTTGGATATCCTAGAGATTCTATGGGATATTATTTCTATGATCCACTAGAACAAAAAGTGTTTGTTGCCAGAAAGGGTGAGTTCTTAGAAACTAAGTTCCTTATGGAAGGAACTAGCAGTAGAACAGTGGATCTTGAGGAGGATCAAGAAACACAGCCCGATGCACGTTTGGTTGAAACTAGCACTCAACGAGAGGATGTTGAGGATGATCAAGCGGTTGATCAATACACACAAAACGTTCGCAGAAGTGGTAGAACTAGTAATCCACCTGAAAGATACGGATATTTCATGGATGGATGCTATGTGGTGGATTCAGATGAACCAGCCACATATCATGATGCAGTGTCCAATTTAGATTGTGACAAATGGCTTGAGGCCATGAACGTTGAGATGCAATCCATGTATGACAATCAAGTTTGGGAACTTGTTGAGCCACCTCATAATTCCAAAGTAGTTGGAAGTAAGTGGGTTTTCAAGAAGAAAACCGATATGCATGGAAACTTGGATACTTACAAAGCTAGACTTGTAGCAAAGGGTTTCACTCAAACTCAAGGGGTTGATTATGATGAGACCTTTTCACCTGTTGCAATGCTTAAGTCTATAAGGATATTGTTTGCCATAGCAGCTCATTATGATTATGAGATTTGGCAAATGGATGTCAAAACCGCTTTCCTAAATGGATATCTTGAGGAAGATGTCTATATGGTTCAGCCTGAAGGTTTTGTCGATCCAAAATATCCTAATAAAGTATGCAAGTTAATGAAATCAATCTATGGATTGAAACAAGCATCAAGAAGTTGGAATCACCGTTTTGATGATGAAGTAAAAAATTTGGCTTCATCAAAAACGCTGATGAGGCTTGCGTGTATAAGAAGGCTAGTGGGAGCACAATAACCTTCCTAGTATTATATGTTGATGACATACTATTGTTTCGAAACGACATTCCAACCATGGAAGGTGTAAAAACCTGGCTTGGAAGTTGTTTTTCCATCAAGGATCTTGGTGAAGCCGCCTATATTCTGGGAATAAAGATCTATAGGGATAGATCAAGACGGCTAATTGGTTTGAATCAAAGTGCATACATTGACAAAATCTTGAAAAGATTCAAGATGGAAAACTCTAAGAAAGGTACTGTACCTATTCAGAGAGGGACAATATTGAGTACGACTCAATGTCCAAGCTCAAAGGAAGAGCAAAATAGAATGAAGGCAATCCCATATGCATCTGCTATAGGATCCATCATGTATGCAATGATATGCACTAGACCAGACGTGTCATGCGCTTTAAGCATGACAAGTAGATACCAGCAAAATCCTGGTGATAGTCATTGGATGGCTGTCAAGAACATTCTAAAGTACCTAAGGAGGACTAAGGACATGTTCTTGATCTACGGGTCTGGTGAAGAGGAACTCGTTGTAAAAGGTTACACGGATGCGAGTTTCCAAACCGATCGAGATGATTCACGATCTCAATTGGGGTACATCTTTATTCTGAATGGGGGAGCTATTTCTTGGAAGAGCTCAAAGCAAGAAGTCGTAGTGTTGTCCACTAGAGAGTCAGAATACGTCGCCGCTTCAATGGCAGCACAGGAAGCTGCATGGCTGAAGAAATTCATAGCCGATCTAGGGGTAGTCCCTTCCATTCAGGATCCCCTAGAGATCTTTTGTGACAACGAGGGTGCGATTGCTCAAATCAAAGAACCTCATGCTCATCAAAAGACTCGGCACATTGAACGGAGATTCAACTACATAAGGGATGAAGTTGAAAAAGGAAAGATATGTATTCGCAAAGTCCACACTGATAAAAATGTTGCGCATCCACTCACAAAGCTCCTTGAAAGGGCAAAGCATGAAGGTCATGTTTGTGCCATGGGACTTAGATATTCTAGTGACTGGGTTTGATGTTGTATTTGGATATTGGAACTAACGTTATTTAACTTAATTGTATGGTTATAATTTCATTTGTTCTTCTATTTTAGCATGTTTAAATCCGTGAATAAATGAATTATTCTCAAACGTCCGTAGTCGATCATACTTATGGGAACAACCATGATTGTAAGACTATAATAAACTTGGATTGGTTGATATTCATAAGGTATGAATATAGAGCAAGAGGTTGCTACCAAAGGTTCATTGATGTCTGTGGGATATAGATATTGGACTGACTCGCTCTCAATTATTTCTGCATGGAATCATTCTGATTAGTCATAAGAGATTTTGAGTAAAGGCGAATATCATTGAATCCTCAGACCTGAGATACATATTGGGTCTTGATATTCACCAAGTGTTGTACTTTGACTTAGTTCTTTGCTGTCATGAAAATTGGTAGTACATAAGGCTGAGTTCATGTATGATATGAGGTGATTGTGAGAGACGTATGTAGTCAAGATGGAATTTATTCCTCTTATTCGTTGAGAGTTAGATGTCTAAGGCCTGTTAAAATTAAATCATCGGAGAATGACAATTCTGTGTCTCTTGGATTTAATATGACATATGTAACAAAAGGATAGATGATTGATTCACCTAAAACATTTTCAAGTAAGGTACTTGAAAGGGATAATGTTATTGAATGGCACTTAGTCATATACATTAGGGGTAGCAAACCGTTGCTAGGCGTCATTTGCTGCTTGCATCAATGTTCTATGAATCTTGTGCAAGTGGGAGATTGTTGAATTCGATCTGCCCAAGATACATATTAATGTTGAATTCGATCTGCCCAAGATACATATTAAATTGATGTGGCTAGTGTGATATGATCCAAGTCGGGTCATACCCAATAACAGGCTAGACAAACACCTGCAATATTTATTTATTGATTTGATCAGTTAAATAAATATCAACACCAAAGGGTTTAGAAAATTGTTTTCTAAAATAGATGCACTTAAGAAATAATAAATAAGATGGGTTTATTTATTAATTCTGAGAGATTACTTTATAATTGTTAGTTAATGGTTAATTAACATTTATAAAATGAAACCATATAATTGCATATAAGATGTTACAAATTAATTAACTTAAGTTTTAATTGATCATATGATAATGCTAGTTGGGTGTACAAAAAATATGTAAATGTTACATATTATATTTTGTAATTCTTATAAAAACAAATTGCTTAATAAAACAAAAGGGATACCACCCATTGGTGGCAGCAAATGCTCGGCCCAAGGGCTGCCTTAGAGGCCAACCATCTTGCTTTATCTAATGAACTTGACACCCACAAGCAATATACATGCAATCCTTTCATTTCTCTCAAGTGTGTGCAAAAGAAATCCTTCTTTTCCTCTTTCTTCTTCACGAGATTTTCAAGTGGTACTAGGCTAGATTTTCTTTCAGCTTTAAAAAGGTTTTAAGCTGAAAGTTGGTGTTGCAAGATCCTAGCATCAAAGGTTCTTCGTTTGTGGCTTGGGGTACAACCTTCTTGAGGTCTTCTAGTTTGAAGATTCAGCCACAAGTTCATCTTTTTCTGAACCACTTCGATTTCCAACAGCTCCAAAGGTTGTAATTTCACCGTCTTATGTTCTTTTATTGTATGCACTTTCGTATAATTGATCCATGGTTTGGGGTTGCTTCTTAAATAGGCTTAATAACACCTTAATTCCGCTGCGTTTCTCATATATATAATGTTTTATGAGCTTTGATAAACTTGTTAAAACTCCACAATAAATAGTTTCCTCAACATGTAGAAGGGAGATCATGCTACAGTTATAGAAAGAGAGGACATATTTCTTCTAATTGTCCTTATTATGAGACTCCCAGAAAGAAAATTGAACTTTATGATACAATACAAACTTCTTCTAAAAGGAATTCTGTTAGTCCTCCTAAAAGAACTAATGAACCTAAAGTTCAAACTCTAAGTCTGCCGTCTGCTTATCACAAACAAGCCTTACAAAAAACTAGCTTATGGAAAGAAAACTCAAATGAGTTTCCTGATAATGAGAACAATAAGAAGAACGATATGCCCTCATCCTCAAGTGAATAGTGGGTTGAGTTTATGATGTGTGATTCCTCTGGGTAACCCAAGCTAGTTAAGGCTTGGGTCCCAAACCTAAACTGATTATTTTCTTTGAATGTGCAGGGTGTCCACTACAGTGCTATCATAAATACCTGGATTGTTGATAGTAGGGCGTCTAGGCACATGACCGGGAACTTGTCTCTCCTTTTCAATGTCAAACAAATTAAAGGAGAACATGTATCATTTGCTATGAATAAAGGAGGATATATCACTGCTCGGGGCGAAGTGGGAAACCAGAATGTCATGTTTGATAAGGTCAAGTATGTTTAACAACTACAAAACAACTTGCTTTCAGTCTCCCAGATCTGTGATAAAGGCTTCAAAGTTGTGTTTGACAACAAGAAGTGCTACATGCTGAAAAGGATTACGTTATCCCTGAGAACAAAGTCTTAATGTTAGCTTTATGATATAACGATTTATATGTCTTTGATCTATCAAAAGCCATCACAACTGATCATAAAGTTCAATGCTTCTTATTAAGGCAACATAGAAGGACTCAATATCCTAGAATAGGAGAACCGGAGACATAAATCTACGGAAGATGAATAATCTTATACATAACGATTTAGTGAATGGTTTGAATGTCAAGAATTTCTAGCTTCTAAATTTCTGTGTAGCATGTAAGAAAGGGAAGCAGACCAAGAAGTCTCACATGGCAAAGAAAGTTCATTCAATCGAATGGCCTCTCGAGCTTCTACACATGGATTTGTTTGGCCCTGTCAACACAAAAAGCATTGCCTTTCTCATTGATCGAGAGAATAGGTAGAACCTTTCTACCCATCCCTGCCTCAGCTGTTTTGAGCATTACGTGAAGCTCACCAATGCTCTTGTCCCACCCGTTCATATTGTAATTCATTATGAACGTCTCAAACCTTTTAGTTAGGCCATTAAGGATCAAATCTGTGGCTAGCTCTTCTGAGATGGGACAATTAAGCCTCTTGAGGCGATCAACGTGGCATTTTATCTTAAATACATAAGATGATACCGATTGGGTTTCTTCCATGTGACACGCATGAAGCGCTCGAACCGTTTCGAAGCGCTCTACCCTAGCTTGTTGAAGGAACATTTCCTTCAACTGGGTAATTATGACATATTCCCCAAGATGCTCCAAGTACTTTTGGTGTTCGGGAATTATAGTTCCCAACATGAGGCACGAAACCTGCATGGAATCCCTAGTATATTGAAGCCAATCGTCATAGGCCTCAACATCCTCAAGGTCGGGTTGGTCAGGAATAGGATCATGAAGGACATAGGCCATTTTCTCTTGCTTGAGAACAATTCTCAAGTTTCGATACCAGCCCATAAATTATAATGGTTAAGACGATCCCTTTCTAAGATTGTTCTCAGTGATAGGGTAGGGACGGTCGGGGTGGTAGCATTATTGTTTGCGGCCATTTCTACAAAATTATAAAGTTCATTTTAGTATTTCAGAAAAATTGCATTTAAGTTATTAATACCCTTTATACGTCTCTTAGAAAATTAATAACTAAAATCTAGAATCCAACGTTACATTTAAATGATGGTTAGGTGACCTTTATCCCATTATTTAAATTAACAAGGTAGTCAACATTTGAAAATTGCAACCTATTGCATCTTCTATCTTTATGGGATCCGTTAAACATCTTATGTTTAGTCGGCATGTAAATTCCTATCAACACCATTGTACGCCATGCTTCGGTGACCCTATGCACATGGTTTCCAATTCAAGTAGTCCTACTTACACACACGTGTGAGATTACACATAAAAGTGGTTAGGTGACCTTTATCCCACAAGTATGTGAAGCCCACCTTAAACACACAAGTTCTCTAAAAGCGGTTAGGTGACCTATAGCCCGCAATTAGCTCTCAAGTGATTTGAGTGTCGTGTAAAAGGATGGTGTTTAACTTGTTTCCAAAGGGATTTAAGTTTCTGTTAATTCTAGTTATGAAAACTATATGTACCTTGTATTCACATGCTTTCAAATACATGATACCCTATGGTTCTCTTTTAATAAAACCTCTTTTATTTCGAAATCATTAATCCTTTTAATAACCTTTTATTGGTCACTTATTGATTAGGAACCAAAAATTTCTAATTTAGATTGTTAAGCATATCCATATATCAAACAATCAACATAAAATGAATAATCAAACAAGCATATATCAAACAACCACATGTGCTTAACCATAGCCACTATGTTGACAACACTTGTTTGCCATCACAAGTGTGGTCATTTGGTCTTTCCTAAGGGTTGAACACAACACAAAGATGAGATCTCCAAAGACCCCCACTTGAACTTGCATCCAAATGCTTCAAGTCCTTCTCTTGTGTCTTCCATTTGTGCTTCCATCTTGTGCATCTTCTTTTACAAAATTTATATCCTAATACAATTTTTTTAATAAAAGGAAACACACTTAATCTATCTATTACATTGCCATTGAATGAATAAATAAATTACATCCAAATACAAAACACAAAAGAATAATATTACAACCCATTATGAAAGAAATCAACCAAAACAAACATCCATTCAAAACGAAATCAGCACAAGGTCAAGGATAGGTTATGCACCAATATGAAACATCATATACAACATTCAAGAATCAAATAAATCCCCATACGACCCGAAATTTTCAGCCAACATAAACCAAGAATTTAGGGTCTTTTGTCCAAACAAAAAACATAATCAACCACTTGATATCTTTCTTTCAAGGTTTAATCACAAGCATGTTAGATATAACCTTGAAAGGTTGGGGATTTATAATCATCACCACAAAACAGCCCCTATAAGGTGTTAAAGCCCCATAAAACCCATTTTACAAGGACAAAAGAAACTAGTCATCCACATATCCGGCCCTAGATGCCAATGTTGGGTTTGTTGGACCATATCAAAGTAGTTTAACCATTTTCAACAATGAAAACGCAGCGGATTAATACCTCGACATTATCATTTGTAATATGAACAATTAAGGCATAAAACATATCATCAACAAACCCAAGAACATAGGATCATTCATATGTGTTTGAACTAGCTATCAACTACAAATAACAACCATAATATGATTTACAAACTACCTTTTGTATGCTGCTGAAAACGTGATGAAGGAGGAAGAATATGAGGTTCTTGAATGACCAAGACACCAAGGAGAGGTGTCCTCAAGAATCCATACCCACAAGCATCAAGCAAAGACCACTCTTGCTAGGATTTGCACACCAAAACTCAAAGAACAAGCTACTGGAACACTTCCAGCAGAGAATCCATCATGAAAATGGAGAGAATTTGTTCCTTTCTTCTTGCATGTGTTAGAGAGAATAAGAGGTAGAGAGTGTCTCTAGTTCTTGGAGAATGGTTAATTGAAAAACACAAAAGGACCCCTCCCCATAAGGGGGCGGCCAAAAGTCCACATGAGAGGGGGTTTTCCCCCCAAAACCAATATCCAATTTTGATAAACTAGTCCTTTTAATAGTTATATAATTAACTTTTAATTATATAACTCATACACACTTTTATTATTTGATGTTATTTAACTAAACTAAACAACATTACAAATAACATCCATGAACAAAATATTCTTATAAGTTGTTCAATCTCATATGCAACTTATTTAGAAAACCCATTTTCTAAATTGGTGTATTTATTTAATTGCATGATCATATCATCAAATAAATATTAATTGGTGTTTGCTAAGCTTGTTATTGGGTATGACCCGACTTGGATCATAACGTACTAACCACATCAATGTTCTACGTCTTTTGGTCATAAAGAATCCAACAATAGTATACTATCATTTCCCAAACATATGTCATGCTATTTAAGGCCCCGTTCCCGGGATGCTTACAACTGGCTAATCATCGCACATAAAACATATATATTTACATTTATACTTCATAAATCATCGCAACGGAACATTTACACGCCCATTTCGTTATAATCACTTTTGCAAAATAATACATTGTTGACTGGTTACAAAATATCATTGTCCGCATTACATCACAAAAACGTCATAATTCTATCAAATGGATGCCATCCAAAAATGCCAAGTAGCTGCCCCGTGTCTCCTCAGCAATGCTCACCTGCCACTGGAAAATGCATAAAAAGTCAGCATTGCTGAGTGAGTTCTAGTTTTATAATAAAACATACTTTATCTTTGGTATTAAACGATACTTCTCCTTTTTTCAAATCATACCAGGCTTTAAAACGTGATAACACATTATACGTACACATAGATAATAGTTATTATCTTCATCATTGTTCATTTCATACTTTTAATATCTTTTGTTTTCATCTGGGTCCTGTCATGTGCTTAACCCCCCTCTAGAGCACCAAGTAATTCATCTAGGGTTAAGCGATAAAGACCCCATACATATGGTCAATCACAAAGATTGAACCCCTATGTGCATCCTCATGGGGTATAAAACCCGCACACAGTTGAGCTGACAACCCCTGATTGGGTGTGAACCTCCATACATATGCTTGATCACACGGATCAAGCCCTAGTGTGCATCCTCATGGGGTAGCTAACCTGCACACGATTGAGCTAACACTCAGCATTGAGTGTGAACCCTTCATACATTTACTTGCAAGACTTTCCTACGTTCATTCATTTATTAATGCATGCATTCTTTCAGTACGTTCCTCTTTCGTTACCTTTCACTTTACGTTACATAATAATTTTCATTTCATTCATTAACATACATTGTGAAGCCATAGAAAGACATCATAAAATAAAAGGAACATCATCATAAATAGAGCATCATCATTCATACATAACATATATCATGCATAATCGTAGATCATAACATGCCCATCATACCATCTACGACCTCAAAAAGTCATCTTACATAAACCCCCGGGAACATCCAAACTCAAAGCCTAAATTACACTTTTTCTCCGAAAAGCCAGAAATATTCTAAGTGTTCATCCGCATTTACCACTTTTGTTCATCCGCATTTACCCCTTTTGTTCATCCGCATTTGTGTTTGATCATCCACATTTCACATACTTCATCCGCATTTCTCATACTTCATCCGCAGTGGTGTTTGTTCATCCGCATTTC
Source organism: Flaveria trinervia (assembly GCA_025506515.1). NCBI lineage: Eukaryota > Viridiplantae > Streptophyta > Magnoliopsida > Asterales > Asteraceae > Flaveria > Flaveria trinervia. The sequence continues at coordinate 57,754,249 of CM046450.1, forward strand.
CCATACTTCATGTGCATTTGTGTTTGTTCATGCACATTTCCCATATTTCATCCGCATTTCCCATACTTCATCCGCATTTATGTTTGTTCATCCGCATTTCCCATACTTCATCCGCATTTGTGTTTATTCATCCGCATTGGTCTTACTCATCCGCATTTATCAAATCTCATTTGCATTTCACCTATTTAGTCAATGCATATCTAGATTTCCCATACTTAGTCAATGCTCATCCGCATAAACTTTCCATCCGCAATGACTTCATCTGCATTGACTTCATCTACATTAATTACACTTAGGCAATTTATTCTAAATTCGTTGATACTGAAACATCAAATTTCAATTCCTAATCACTATCCATCCTGTTTTAAGCTTAAGTCTTACTATCTAAGCCTTAGAAACACCATCATAAATCATCAAACATGAACATAACCACATATCACATCATAATATGAGCATACATACAATCAAACATTCGGGTCCAATACCCAGTTAATAAAAACATACATTCATTCATTTCCAGCCCCAAAATTAGTTAAAAACTAGTAAAAGAGGAGTCCTAGAACTCACTTTTGCAGCTCTTCAGTATGGCTTCTTCTATACTCATTTGCTTATTGAATTCACTCGCCTGAAGATGCACTAAAAACATACCCGAACGCATGCAAACACACATAAGCATAAACCCGAGGACATAACCGAATAAGAACACCATAAAAACATGAATTCTTACCTTGAATTCACACTTTTCTTCTTGTTTCTCCTCAATACCGAGAGTTATCTGTTTCCTGCTACTTTCTCTCTCTAAAAATCCAAAAATTTTGTGTGTAGAAAGGGTGATGGGCGGCCAAGCCACCTTTATCACAAACTTTTCAAAGATTTGTCCTTTTTTCACTTTTAACCCCTAAACTTGGGTTTTATTTCTTTTCCTCCTTATACTTCACTTTATTCTTCCTTTCTTTGTCTTTAAAATAACTGCGCGTTACAAGTCCACCCCCCTTAGATAGGTTTCGTCCCCGAAACCTGTTATTTCTCGAAAAACCGTGGGTAATGCTGCATATTTCTTCTTCAGTTTCCCACGTTGACTCGGATCCTTTCCTGTGCTTCCACTGTACACGCACAAGGGGAACCACTTTATTTCTCAGCCTCTTCTCCTTTCGATCGATGATTGCCACCGGTTGCACCACATAGTTGAGCCATTCGTCTACTTTGATATCCTCCAGTGGAACAATCATATCTTCATCTTCTAAGCACTTCCTTAGATGAGATACGTGGAATGTCGGGTGAATTCCACAACTCCTCTGGTAACTCCAATCTATAGGCCACCTCTCCTACTCGAGCAATGATTCGGAAAGGCCCTATATACCTTGGGCTTAACTTGCCCCCCTTCTTGAATCGGATGATCCCCTTCCAAGGTGAGACCTTCAACATAACCCGGTCCCCCACATGGAACTCCATCGGTCTGTGTCGTTTATCAGCATACGACTTCTATGTATCTTTGGCTGCCTTCATGAAGGCCTTGATCTTTTCAAGCTTCTTAGTCGTAGCCTCGATTACCTCAACGCTCCCTAGTTCTTTCTTACCAATATCACCCTAATAGACGGGTTTTCTACACCTCCTACTGCATATCATCTCATAAGGCAGCATACCAATGCTGGCATGACAACTGTTGTTGTATGAGAATTCAGCTAACGGTAAGTGGTAATCCCAATTTCCCCCAAATCAATAACACATGCCCGAAGCAAGTCCTCCAATGTCTGGATGGTCGTTTCGGACTGACCATCAGTCTGGGGATGATAAGCCGTACTAACATGTAACCTCATCCCCATTGCGTCATGGAATTTCATTCAAAATTTGGATGTAAACCGGGTGTCACAATCCGAGACAATAGACACCGATACACCATGACGAGTTACAATTTCCTTCATGAATAGATCAGCCAACCTCTCGGATGAATACGTCTCGCGGATCGGTAGGAATTGACCACTCTTCGTCAAGCGGTCAACAATCACCCATATAGCATCATACCCTTCTTGGTCCGCGGCAGCTTCGTAATGAAATACATGGTGATGTGCTCCCACTTCCATTCCGGTATATCCAAAGGTTGAATATTTCCATACGACTATTAGTGCTCGGCCTTCACCTGTAGACAAGTAAGGAATTTACTCACATACTCCACTAGGTCATGTTTCATACCCGGCCACCAATAACCCTTCTTTATGTCTTGATACATCTTTGTGGTACGGGGATGAATAGAGTATCAGGTCTTATGAGCTTCAACCAAAATCTTCACCCATAGATCCCCAAAACAAGGAATCCACATCCTCCCGAATCGAGTTCAAACACCAAGCGTGTTTTCATCCAATTATGCGACGAGACCTCTCATTCTTTCAGAGTTAAGATGATCTTCTTTCAATGCCTCATCTTGGAACTCCTTGACTTGCTTCATCACATCCGCAGTCATGATCAACTGATATGCTTTCACCCAAATCTGCTCGGGCCTCTCTTTTCGACTAAGAGCATCCGCCACCACATTGGCTTTGCCCGGATGGTAGTGGATATCACAATCATAATCTTTTATAAGCTCCAACCATCTTCTCTACCCCATATTCAAATCCTTCTACTCAAAGAAGTATTTCAAACTCTTACGGTTAGTGAATATTGTGCACTCCGTCCTGTAGAGATAGTGCCTCCAAATCTTTAACGCAAGGACCACAACTACTAGATCCATGTCATGAGTCGGATAATTGACCTCATGAACCTTAAACTATGGGGATGCATAGGCTATCAGTTTCCCACTTTGCATTAACACGCACCCAAACCCCAGGTCGGAAGCATCAGAATAAACCACCAGATCTTCACTTCCATCGGGTAATGACAGAACAGGAGCTTGAGTCAATCTCATCTTCAATTCCTTGAACACCTTCTCTTGGGCTTGACACCATAAAACCTTCAAATCCTTCCGGTTAACATTGTTAGTGGAGAGGCAATGTTAGGGAAGTCTTGGATAAATCTTCTGTAGTAGCCCACCAAACCTAGGAACTACGAATCTCGGATGGCGTCTTTGGGGACTTCCATTGCATCACCGCCTCCACCTTTGTCGGGTTTACCATGATCCCTCAGGATTTACCACATGACCCAAGAATTGAACCTCGCGCAACTAGAACATGCACTTGGAGAACTTCGCGTACAACTTCTCCTTTCTTAACGTCTCCAGAACCTCCCGAATGTAATGAGCATGCTCTATCTCGCTCTTCGAATAAATCTGGATATCATCGATAAACACAATCACTGATTTATCCAACATCGGCAGACACACCCGATTCATTAGATCCATAAAAGCAGCTGGCGCGTTGGTCAAACCAAAAGACATGACAAGGAACTCGTAATGACCATAACACGTGCAAAAAGTTGTTTTAGGAACATCCTATTCTTTCATCTTTAGCTGGTGGTAGCCCGATCGAAGATCTATTCTTGAAAACCAACTGGCACCTTGAAGCTGATCAAACAAATCATCGATCCTCGGTAAGGGGTATCGGTTCATCATTGTCAACTTTTTTACCTCACGGTAGTCAATACACATCCTTAGTCAATACTATCGTCTTTCTTCTTTACGAATAAGACTGGAGCACTCCAAGGAGAGATACTTGGTCGAATGAACCCCTTATCAAGAAGCTCTTGCAACTGCTCCATCAACTCCTCATGCTTCACATAGGCCAAGTAGCACTACATCCACGCCTCATGCACTTCCCCCTACCGCCATCGAAATCAAAATCGGAATCGTCATGACTCGATCACCGTAAACAGTCACTGTACTCCCATCAGGCGTTGTTAACCGAATCATCTTCTTGCAAGACATAAACTCTGCCAACCAATCCATTCCAAGGAGTATGTGAAACCCACCTAAGGTCATCACGAATGGTCTAACAGGAAACTTATGACCTTCTAATTCAATGTCATAGCCTTCTATCATCTCAGGAATCCTGGTAGACATACCTATGGCAGTTTCTACATTGAAGGGCGTATCTATATTCTTACAACTAACAGGCAATTTAGCACAGAAAGCAGGAGAAATAAAACTCTTACTAGCACCAGAATCAAATAACACAGAGGCTAAAGTTTGGTTTACTAGAGACGTATCTGACACAACATCAGGGTCCATCCTAGCCTCCTCCTACGTCATAGTGAATGCTCTGGCACTCGCCCTCTACCCTTCTCCTCGAACCTTCATCACTCCTGATCGTTCAGTCCTCGACTTTTTACAGTCTCTACTCAGGTGACCATTCTCTCCACAGTTGTAACACCTTACAACCCCGCACTCCCTCGCTATATGGCCTGGCTTCCCGCAATTGAAACAGATGTTTGACCCCCATTTGCATTCTACTGAATGCTCCTTCCCGCATTTACCACACCTCTTCGACCCCGCACATGGTGTAACCACACAGCGGTCATCTACCCTTGTCTTCTCGTTACTCGTCTGGACACCACCTCGACCAAACCTTTTCCCTCTCCAATTCGGGTCACCACCACCTTTCTTAATACCTTTAGCCACCACCATAATTCTCTCATCATACAACCTACCTGCCAAATCAACCACCAACCTAAACGTGCTCGTCTGGGCAGCGATCATGTGGCTACGGATATCCGCCGGCAAACCCTGAATGTACCTCTTAATATTTCGTGACAAAGGCGTCACTTGGTCCGGCACCATACATGCCATATCATTGAATTTAGTGGTGTATTGTTGATTTGTCATTGTTCCCGCCTCCAGCTACACGAACTCCCTCTCAACTTTGTCCATCTCACAGTAAGGACAGAATTCCTCATACACCAGCCTCTTCAACTCCGGCCATCTCATTCTTTCGATAGCATGGAAACCCTTAGCTTGGACAATATTGTCTTACTAACATAGAGCCGAGTCCATAAACGAGTGGGCAACAAACTACACATTTTGGTCCTCTCGGCACTAGCTGATATTCAGAACAGCTTCCATCTCTCTCACCCATCAGTGAGTAGCACTAGCAGTGCCATTACCATCAAAAGTAAGGGGTTTACACCTTTGAAATGCCCCTTAGTTACAGCCTCGTGCCACCTCTAGCGCAGGCCCTTCTTCTTCCTCTTCTACATCATCAGAGAGCATCGTTTCAGGCTCTGGGTGCTCCCGTTCTCCCGAGGACCTGCTCCTCTCCTCTCTTTCTCCTTCCCATACAACCTTTATTTCTTTAGTCACAACAGACGGTAGGATCGTCTGCATGACCTGATGAACTTCTTCCACAACAGTTTCCATTACTGAGGCTCTCAGATTGGCGCTCTCATCACCACCATCCAGATGAGGGGTCTCATGTTCTTCATGAACCACCTTTTCAGCTCTAGACCTTCCTCTTATAGCCCATGGTTCAGCACCACGACCTCCACCACATGAAGCTTTAGATTATCTACCACTAGCCTTCCACTAACACACACACTGAAAGTTTCAAACACCAACACGATCATTCAAGGGAACAACATAGTTTCTGTCAAGTATAGTAAGTCCCTAATTATAGTGGCCAGTTGTGATTAGCCACTTACTTTACTCTTCATACCCCAAGCATTACCTATCCTAACTACATCAGCATCTAAATCTACCAGCAACACATAAGCCACATAACATACGCACATAATACTAGTTAACATTAAGAAAATACCTAATGGCACGCAGCTACCCAGACTGGCATCCCTTCCCTTTCCATCCTATTTTCAGTTTAAGATAAGGTTTATTTTGAAAATTTACCCATTTCACTTAAACTTCGGCTTTGATACCAACTTGTAAGACCCCAATCCCGGGACGCTTACAGCCGGTCGATCATCGCACATAAAACATATAATTTTTATTAACTTAAATAACTATTGTAGCGAAAACATTTAAACATCCATCTCATTATAACTAGTTTCGCAAAATGATACATTGTTCACTGGTTACAAAACATCGTTATTTGCATTACACCATAAAAACATCATAGTTCTATCAAATGGATGCCATCCAAAAATGCCAAGTAGCTGCCTCGTGCCATCCTCAGCAATCCTTACCTGCCAACTGGAAAATGCATAAAAAGTTAGTGTTGTTAAGTGAGTTCTAGTTTTATAAATACATTGCATTACCTTCCATTTGTTAAAAGATTTTCATTACTATCCCACGTGATCACACATCATACATACATCAACGTAATAATTATTATCTTCATCATCATTCGTTAGTACATTTCACACATTTTGTATTTATCTCACTTTTCATACTTTATTATCTTTTCACCTTTATCTAGGTCCTGCCATATGCTTAACCCCCCCCCCCCTCTTAAGCACAAGGACATATCATCAAGGGTTAAGCGACAAGTACCCCATATCGTACATATCGCACGTATCGCACGTATCGCACATACCGCACATATCGCACGTATGGCGTAGTAAGAAGGACTAACTCCCCCTGTGTGTGAACTCTTATAGGTCAGCCAAAATCATACGCTATAAATATATATATATATACACATGGTAATTAGGAAATCACATGTATTGGACCAGTCACCAAGACTGAACTCTTACTGTGTGTGTGGACCCTAATGAATTAGCCAAAATCGCACGCTGTAAATACACGCACCGTTGAGCTAACAACTCTCAATGAGTTGTGAACCTCCCTTCATTTTCCTCTAAGGCTTTCTTTACGTTCTCCATCATTAATGCATGCATTCTATCATTGTGTTCCTCTTTTATTTATTTTCCACATTACGTTACATAATACTTTCATTTCATTGAATAACATTCAACATAAAGCCACGGGAAAATAATCATACATACATACACATACAATATCACCATACAAGACATCATCATACATAAATAACATGCATCATGCATACCATCATGCATAAGCATCAATCATACATCATCAAATAGTCATCTTATATCATTCATGCCCATCACATCATCTTTGACCTCAAAGAGTCAACTTACATAGCCCTGGGAACATCCCAAGTCAAAGCCTATATTTCACTTTTTTCCCAAAAAGTTAGAAAATATTCTAAGTCTTCATCCGCATTTCTTTTTGTTCATCCACATTTCTTTTTGTTCATCCGCATTTGTCCATCGCATTAACTTTTGTTCATCCGCATTAACTTTTGTTCATCCAAATTTATTCATCCGTATTAACTTTCATTCATCCGCATTTCCTTTTACTCATTCGCATTTCCTTTAATCATCCGAATTTCCTTTTACTCATCCGCATCGACTTTTACTCATCCGCATTTCCTCTTTACTCTTCCGCATTGACTTTTACTCATCCGTATTGACTTTTAGTTATCCGCATTTCCTCTTTACTCATCCGGGCTGACTTTTACTCATCCTCAATGACCTTTACTATCCACATTTCCTCTTTACTCATCCACATTGACTTTTACTCATTCGCATTGACTTTTACTCATCCGCATTATCTTTTCCTCATCCGCATTTCCTCTTTACTCATCCATATTTCCTCTTTACTCATCCGTATTTGTCCATGTTCATCGACATTTGTCAATGCTCATCTGCATTTGTCAATGGCCATCCGCATTTGTCAATGCTCATGTGCATTTGGAACACTTAAGAAGTTATTTAGTGTTGGGCGTATGAGCTACTGTTTGGGAGAATGAGCAGCCAAGGGCACACATAAATTATACATTCTAAGCCTTAGAAACATAACCATAACATCATCAAACATATACATAGCCCTAAATTTGACCCCACCCGCAACATACACACATACATACATACGGGTATAAAGCCTAGTTTTATAACAATGTACATTCAAGTGTTTCCAGGCCTAAAATTAGTTAAAACATGTAAAAAAGGGTTCTAAAACTCACCTTTGCAGCTCTTTGGGTAAGACTTCCTCAAACTCGTTTGCAAATTAAGCTCAATCACCTAAAACCCACCAAACACACATAACCGAATATATACAACCGAACGCACACAACATACATAAGCACACAACCGAGGATGAAAGCAGTTGAGAACATCATAAACACATGAATTATTACCTTGAATTCCAACTTTTTTGCTCTTGTTTTCTTCAAAATCCGAATGCTTCTACTCTCTTCGCTTCTCTCTCCAAAAATCCGATTGATATGGCTGACAGAGGGTGATGGGCAGCCATCCCCTTTTACACCCACTTTTCCAAACATTTTGTCCTTTTGGACACTTTCTTACCCTTCAACTTGGGTAAGATATCTTTTCTTTCTTTTTCTTCACTTTTTTCTTTCTTTAGTCACTTATATAAATAACCGACTGTTACACTGTAGCTTCTACTGATGCTAAGCATGCATTGGAGCTTCTGCTCATGCTAAACATGCACGTAGCTTCTTCTAATGCTAAGCGTGCATTGTAGTTTCTGCTAGTGCTAAGCACGCACTGTAGCTTCTACTCATGCTTAAAATGCCAAAGTTGAAAATTATTTTGTTGTAATGTTCTAATCAATTAATTGAACCATTTATTGTTATTGGACCTTGTTGACTTTGTATTCATTACAATTATGCACAAGAAGGTTTATATTTTAAAACTTCAGGTATCCAAAAGCCAAGTTAGTTCTTAGGTTCTAATTCCTTTATATTGACAATTCATTTGATAATTTTTTTTGTTAAATTTTTTTCATGATTCTACTCCCCCTATATTTTTATATCAATGATGAATGTAAGCATTTATCATAAATTTATAAGAAGAATATCATGAAAGACACATGTCTGTCTAAACATGCCAAATAGAATCAAGTTAAAATAAATAAATTTGAAATGAGTACTTTGTACAAGCATATATACACATAGAATGGGAACATACTATAACACTAAGCATCTTCCTAATTAATTTGTTTGATGAATTGATTCTTAATTTTAGTTTTGATTGGAAGTATGTGTGTTCCCTTAAATCCATTCAAGAGTATTGTGTCAACTAGGCATGTTCTTTATCATGTTTTCATGTTTATTAGGAGGTGACTGTTATGGGCTTCACATTTAATTCACTTAGAGTTTGTCCTCCCTTTGTGAGTCAAATCATCACCTTTTCATACTTAGAAACCATATACTTTACCTTATAAGTTCTATCTTGAGATGCATTTGACATCTCATTAATGCATTGATGTAAAATCTCTAAATTTAATATACTGTTGATCACAGAAGATTCTTTGGAGAGCTTAGATATAATCATCATCAGATGACCAGGTCTTTATTCCGTAAAACAGAGGTGTCGTTAACCCAGGTATTTGTTTAGATGTAACAGAGGGATGATGAGGATCATGATCTTTTCACCGGTTAGTTACAAATGTATACCATGGTGATCATACACCTAGGTCTTTGTTTACACAAAACAAGGGGAATATGATTTGAAAAGATAGATGTTATAAAGTGTTGGTACATAGTTTGCTTAGATGAGTGATTTGGTCACATCAGAAGAAGACTCACTTATTGTTTCCTCGAAATGAAGTTTCCCACAAACATTGATTATGTGTTATGTTTGGCATGCTACTAGTGTAGTTTCTAGTCAAGATGAACTTACTCACATAACAAGAAACTTGATCAGATTTTAATGATTTTTAAGAATTCAGAAAGAAGCAAAGGCATAGTGTACTATTATTTCCTAAACATATGGCATGCTATGTAAGGCCTTGTTCCCGGGATGCCTACAGGTGACCAATCATCGCACATAAAACATATATTTACATTTATAATTCATAAAACATCACAGCGAAACATTTACACGCTCATTTCATTATAATCACTTTTGCAAAATATTAAATTGTTGACTGGTTACAAAATATCATTGTCTGAATTACATCACAAAAACATCATAATTCTATCAAATGGATGCCATCCAAAAATGCGAAGTAGCTGCCCCGTGCCATCCTTAGCAATGCTCACCTGCCAACTACAAAAATGCATAAAAAGTCAGCGTTGCTAAGTGAGTTCAAGTTTTATAAAAAGACATACTTTATCTTTTGATAAAAATTGTGCTTCACCGTTTTTCAAATCATACCAAGCTTTAAAACATGATCACACATTATACGTACACATATATAATAGTTATTATCTTCATCATCGTTTATTTCCTACTTTTATTATCTTTCGTTTTCATCTGGGTCCTGTCATATGCTTAACACCCCTCTAGAGCACCAAGTAATTCATCTAGGGTTAAGCGACAAGGACCCAATACATATGGTTAATCACAAAGACTGAACCCTTGTGTGCATCCTCATAGGGTATATAACCCGCACACAGTTTAGCTGACAACACCTCATTGGGTGTGAACCTCCATACATATGCTTGATCACACGGATCAAGCCCTAGTGTGCATCCTCATGGGGTAGCTAACCCGCACACGGTTGAGCTAACACTCCACACTGAGTGTGAACCTCAATACATTTGTGTTAGGATCAGTGATCTAAGTTTTATTAATTAGTGTAGATTGCAGCGGAATTCAAACAATGAATTAGACAATTTAGCAAGAACTCAATTGATATTCAATGGAATAGTACACGGTTATAGAGATAGAGAGAATTCTGCAAAAGGAATATTTCAGTCAAATGCTTTCGTGGTGGCTGAAAGTCACACCGTTACAATTAGGTCAACATTCCTTATATAGGGAATGTGACGTATGCTGATGTCACTTGATAGTGACATCTAAAAAAATTATACAAACAACTGAAATTATGCAAACTACTGAGAATGTTCTCAACAACTGATCACATCTCAGAGAATGCTAAGTACAAGAACATAAAACTACTGAACTAAAACTACTAAAACTATAAACTACTCAAAGGTAAATTACAAGTACTGAAAAGGAAAACCATCACAACTACAGAAGTTAATAACTTTAGCTGTTGTGACAAATACTGATCACTCGATTCTTCAGTCTTTGTCTTTAGTCTTTGTTCTTCAGACTTCTATTTCAGACGTTGTCTTCAGCTAATAGCTTCAGACTTTGTCTTCAGTATTTTACTTTCAGACTTTGTCTTCAGTTCTTTACTTTCAGACTTTGTCTTCACTACTTTACTTTCAGACTTTGTCTTCAGTTCTTTACTTTCAGAATTTGTCTTCAGTACTTACTTTCAAACTTTTTCTTCAAACCTTGTAATCAGCTGATGTCTTCAGCTGTTGTGATCTTCTTCAGCAGTTGTAATGTCTTTTGGTACTTAGAGGTTTTTTTTATCAGGCTCATTGGTTCTTTTGGTCCAACAAACTCCCCCTGAACCAATGCAGCCAAAACCTCTAAGTTTATTGATGATCCCACTTATTCTTTGGCAGGAACACCCTCTTGATCAGCTTCAGAGGTAATCATGTAAGTACAGGCCGCGAAAAGGTTTCTGATCTTTTGATTGGTTAAGTGGGGAAGGGAACTCTATCTTGGGGAAATTGGACATAGAGTCTTGTCCCAACCATGAAACCTAATTCCCATTGATGAGTCTGTAAGACTCTCTTGCATAGGCCTCAAGGAGAACAACTTGTTCCTCCTTGGTGAGTTCTTCTACTTCTCCCTCAAAGAAGAACTCAGGGCCATAATATTCAGACAGATACCATACTGTCTTCCCATTCTTCAACTCACCAGTTCTAATCTCTCTGTATCGAATTCATCTGGATGAGAGCCTTCTAGCAACAACTGGAGTTCACTCTTTTGAAGATCTTCAAGTCTCTTGTATAACAGCCCCTTCTTGATCATGTAGTTCTCATGTAGAGATTGAGGGGTTGTCTTTGAGTTGTGTGCTCTCTTGAATTCTTCCATAATCTCCCAGGGTGAGACTACCATAGCCAACCTAATTGCAGCATTCAAAGTCTTTTTCACTTGGCCATGATATCTACTTGGTATGTTCTTCTTGTGTATTCTGGAACTTACCGGGGGTCTGGCCAAATCCTCACTCTTTCTCTTTGATGCTGGAATGTATGCCTAAGAGTGTACAGCCTCAGAGCTTGTTTTCTAAATAAGTTGCATATGAGAGGGAACAACTTATTAGGATATTTTGTTCAATAATATTATTTGATGTGTTATTTAAATTGGTTAGATGACACCAAATAATAATGAGAATTATAACTTATAAGTTAAATGATTAATTATATAAGTTATATATAACTTGTACATACAATTAAATGGTTAATTGTATGTCTAGTTACAAGACCATTCAACTTGTGTGTATGTGTTCCTTTTAAAATGATAAAAAGGGGGGAACACTTTTTGGATCTATTTTCGGCCGCCCCCCCCCCCCCTTTATTTTCATTGGGTCCTTGGCCTTGATACAAACACACATCAATACTTGTCTTGAAAAACCCTTTTCTCTCATATCTCAATACATGCAAGAACACCAAAAGGGTCTCTCTCTCTCTCTCTAAAAGCTACGGCCAGGAGCAGCAGCATAAGGAGTTTTGAGAATAATTTTGGTTGGTTTTGGTGTTGATTCTTCCTAAAAAGAAGGTGCTTTGCAAGGAGGCTTGGGGTATACAAGCTTGAGGGCTCCTTCCTTGGAGTTTGGCCGAGATTTTGAGCATTCATCATCCTTCTTCTCTTGGTCGATTTTGCTGCTGGAAGGAGGTAGTTTGGCAGCTTGTTTGGTTGTCACATTATGAATGTTTTATGTGTTTATATAGCTTGTTTATTCACATATTAAAGATCCTTTTGATTTGGGTTTGTTTTTCCATCTTAAAACATCATTTAGAACATGAAATTTTCAGCTTATTAACATGTTATAATGCTATACTTCCGCTGCGTTTTTCAGAAAGTTTAAAAGGGTAAACTTGTTTTCTTGTGTTCTATCAAACCCATCAACTGTAACTTGCCTATCTTGCTTGAATTACATTTATCTCCAGCCTTCTGATCTCAACATCTAATGTGACTGTGTCATGACCCTGTCTGAAGAGCTGATCTATTATTTTGTCCATAGATCTGCTATGAGCTTCATCAGCTTCTTTGACAAGATCTTCTAAGGACTTTTCTCTATCAGACTTTGACTCAGCACTTCTCTTCCTTTTGTAAGTGATCAGCTGATCTTTCTGCTCTTTGTCTGTGCTCGGCTCTTGCACTGTGATCAGTTGTTTCTCTAACATAAGTTATTGTTCTTTCTCCAACTCCTTTTCTTTTTCTGGTTCTTTGTCATCTTCTACTCTCTTCCCTTTCCTTTCTTTCACTGCCTTAGACTTAGTAGTCTCCCCCTTTTTAGGTGCATTGGGATCAGGGGCTTGAAAGGCAGAAAGTGAATTATGAACAGCATCATCAATGAGTGCTTGGAGATTTGAGGAGATCCTCTCATCAATGGCTTTATATACTATCTCAGTGATGATGGGAGTGATGAGAGGTAAGGAGCTTTGAAAGGTTGCAACCATCTGCTCAGAGGGGTTCTGTCCCTGAGAGGTGGTGCGAAAAGCAGTGGCTGGTGGCTTAGTTAAGTGTATTGGTTGTATGTTTGGTGAATCTTCAAATGAAGGTGCCATCTGTGGGTTTATTAGGGCAGATGGACTTTTATCCTGAGACATTTTGGCTAGTAGTTCTTTGAGTCTGCTCACCTCAGTCTCTAGGATTGTATTATGGGCTAAGACATCAAAGAGAAAGCCCAGGTCATCATCAGTCTTTGCTGAATCATCTGACCTCCTCATTAAATCAGGATGTACATGCCTTGAGTGTAGATCAGTATATGCATGTGCCCCTTGTTCTTGGTTTTGGGGACTTCCTGCCTCTAGACTTTGTCCTGCATTGGCAGTTGCCTCTGGTGAGGTCTTATATATGTTACCAACTTCATCATGTTCATTTGCTGAATCAGTAGAAGTGGCAGCATGACTAGATCTTCTAACCTCCTCTTCTACACTTGGAGATTGAACATTATAACCCCTGTGTCGTGGGTTATCGGCAACATTTTGGTCCTCCCCCTCAATCGTTGACGTATTCCCAGTGTTAATTGGTTTCTGGGGAGGGGTGAGGAATGCAGCTGACTCAGCACTTTAGCAACTATAAGGGTTGGGCTTTGAGGGGCGGTTGCATTTGGAGATTGGTCAGAAGCAGATTGCACCCGGGGTGAGAGATGCTCTTCAATGGTAACCTTCTCAACTGAGATAGGTTCCAGTAATGTGGTATCCCCAAATTTGGTTGCTATAGGATCCTGTGGAGAGGATACCTGTGCGGTTTCAGCTGGTTGAGTCTCTGACATTACTGGGTGCTTAGAACTAGTATGTGTTTCCTGTATTGGTGGTACAGGGGCTTCCGCACGGGACTCATCTCCCTGAGTAGCCTCTTTGGGCTTTTGGGGTTTGGGTTTGGTAGGGACTTTGGATGTGGAGGTGGAGGCTGTGGGTTCCCGCTGCTTGGGTTTGAGCAGTTGGGCAGCCCTTTTGAGAGTAGGGTCAGGGTTATGTCTGGAGTATACCTCAGCTAAGACAGCTGGAGCAGGGACTCCAAGACCAACAAGGCCTTCAGATTTTAATTGATTTAAAATTAGGCCATCAGAAAGCTGGGATATAGTAGCCATGTGTTTGTCACAGGTTTCTTAGCCAGATCCTTAAGTTCCATAAACACTATCTCAGAAAAATTTAGAGGTTGTCGTTCAAAGATAGAGTACAATACCTGTTGCCATCTTGAGGACATCTTATCCCATGAAGATGTCTTTGGAGCAAGGCAGACATTCACCATGTGGAAGATAAGTCTTTCAGCATCATGAAAGTGCTTTTTCAGAATGGTTGTAGCACTTAAGTCTCCTTCATACCCGTTGTTGATCAAAGACATATCAATGGTGCCTTTCGGGTATTCTACAATACAGGTGGCATCATGCAAATTTAGGGTTTTGCGAATGATGTCAGGGGTGATTACCACCTGTTTCTGGTTGACCAACGACTGGAGAGTGATTGGGCTATCTTTTCACCAGTTGTTACAAAGACGTTGGTCTAGAATTGGTTTAAGGAATCAGGATATATGGTAGGATTCAAAAGAAAGGTGGTTCGGTATTGGGAATCCACCATAAGATCGATGGCATTATCAAATGTGTTCCAAAAGGCTGATTTTGAGTGGTAGGCAACACAGTTGTGTCTGGGTTTGAGTTTCATGGTCGCCATTGTTGAGAGAGAAAAGGATAGAAAACGGCTAATGAAAGTTCGGCTATAAGTGCAGGTATTTATTGGTTAAGAAAAGGCTGAAAAGAACTGAAGACTTGGTTTTAACTATCAGACATTTGAAACAACTGAAGACTTGGTTTTGGTCATCAGTAGTTATGAAACTACTGAAAACCTTGGTTTTGTCTTCAGGTGTAGGAAACAACTGACTTGCTATTAGTCATCAGTAGTTGTGAAACTACTGAAGACATGGTTTTGTCATCAGTTGTTTAAGGTGAAACAGCAGTTTGTGGAAATGATTGATGAGAAAATTCTCATCAGTAGTTTTCGTCAATTCTTAGCTTTTTAGCTGTTTCATACTGTCCTCAACACTTACTCATCAGACTTTTTAGCTGTTTTCAGTTGTTTCATAGGACATCGGTACTTATCTGTTTTTTTTGACATCAATAGTTGTAACTGCATCAGTTTCTTTTAACAAAAGTATAGTACTTTTTAAGTAATTTAATCTTTCAGTAGTTATGAAACAACTGAGGATAAAACTTATCAGTACTTATTTGTGAGATGTTTACTAATGGTCATGAGTACTTGTTTACTGAGATCATGAGTAGTTGTCACTTATTCTAGCTGCAGCATACCAAGCCTTAACACAAGGTTTTGGAAAGTTGAAATGTCCAAAGGCTTAGTAAATATATCTGCAAGCTCATCAGCTCTTGGCACAAATTTTGGATCAATCAAACCTTTTTCAAACAATCCCTAATAAAATGGTGTCTGATCTCTATATGTTTGGTCCTAGAATGTTGGACTGGATTCTTGACAATACACAGAGTTGAAGCACTATCCATTAACAATGGAGTCTTAGTCTCTGTAATGCCATAATCCAATAATTGGTTCTGAAGCCAGTGTAGCTGAGATGTACAACTTGCAGCAGCAATGTACTCTGCTTCAGCAGTGGATGTAGCAATAGATGTTTGTTTCTTACTCTGCCAAGAAATCGAACAGTTGCCTAGGAATTGACATCCACCAGAAGTTGACTTTCTCGTTAACTTACACCCTGCATAGTCACTATCAGAAAAAGCAACTAATTTGCAAGAGTGTCCAGTGGAATACCAAAGACCTAGAGATTGTGTACCTTGCAGATATCTAAAGATCCTCTTGACTGCAATCAAATGAGACTCTTTAGGAGCAGCCTGAAATATAGCACAAACACAAGTTGCAAACATAATATCTATTCTAGAAGCTGTTAAGTACATCAAAGACCCAATCATACATGTGTAAAGTGTTTCATCAATAGCTTTACCTTTCTGATCTACATCCAGTTGTGTGGTGTTGCACATGGGAGTAGAATAGGGCTTACAGTTTTGTAAATCAAACTTATTCAAAAGATTTTTTGTATATTTTGACTCATGAATGAAGGTTCCATCAGCCTTTTGTTAGATTTGCAAGCCTAGAAAGAACTGCAATTCTCCCATTGCACTCATTTCAAACTTTTGTTTCATTAAACTTGTAAAATCATCACACAACTGGGAATCAGAGGATGCAAAAATTGTATCATCAACATAAATTTGAACAAGTAGCTTATGCTGATCCACTTTCTTAATAAACAAAGTTTTATCTATGGAGCCTCTAGTGAAATTATTTTGAAGAAGAGAATTTGAAAGTGTTTCATACCAGGCTCTAGGAGCTTGCTTCAACCCGTAAAGAGCCTTATCAAGTTTATACACCCAATCAGGATGTTTATTGTCCTCAAAACCTGGTGGTTGACACACATAAACCTCTTCTTTTTATTTTTCCATATAAAATAGCACTTTTGACATCCATTTGAAAAACTTTAAGATTGGGGAATGCATCATAGGCTAAGAACAATCTAATTGCCTCCAGTCTGGCTACAGGGGCAAAGGTTTCATCATAATCAATACCTTCTTCTTGTGAAAACCCCTGTACAACCAGTCTAGCCTTGTTCTTGACAATAAGTCCATTTTCATCAGTTTTATTTCTAAACACCCACTTAGTACCTATT
This sequence comes from Flaveria trinervia, assembly GCA_025506515.1. Taxonomy (NCBI): domain Eukaryota; kingdom Viridiplantae; phylum Streptophyta; class Magnoliopsida; order Asterales; family Asteraceae; genus Flaveria; species Flaveria trinervia. Next base: position 57,771,334 of record CM046450.1, read on the forward strand.
GCACACTTACCTGGGGGGTAAAGGAACCAGTTCCCACACTTGCTGCTTTTTGAACTGAAGTAGCTCAAGCTGCATGGCTTCAACCCATCCATTTTCTCTCAAAGCAACATGATAGTTCTTTGGCTTTAGCTGATTGATGAAGAGAGCATAGAAGCAGAAGTTGGGCAATTGACTTCTGGTGGAGACACCAGCATTGATATCACCAGTGATTTGAGACATGGGGTGATTCTTCAGCTCTTGGTACACTATTAGATCAGTGCTAATGTTTGTAGCAGGTTCAACAACAACAGATGTTGATCCAGACTCTTGAAACCAAGTATGAGATGGCAATTCAAATGATGTAGAGGAGTCAGAAATCTCATCAGCATTTGTTGTGGATGGAGCTGCTGAAGCTATAGGAACATCAACTTTAGTAGACTCAGGCAGTTGATCACTAAACTTGAAAAAGTGAGTACTGATATCATCATCATCTTCAGTACCAACAGGTGGAAGACTTGTTGTAGAAGATGATTTATTCACATGATCTGCAATAGCTGGATGTTTATAAGGAACATATTGTAGTATATCCAGATCAAACAACTCCACAGGGTTTTGTGGAATTTTATCCTTAGGAGATTCATTGAACTTCACATGCAAGGTTTCTTCAACTATCTTTGTTCTGTAGTTGAAGACTCTGTAAGCCTTGCATGTGGATGAATATCTTACAAAATACCCTGCATCCACCTTAGGATCAAATTTGTAGAGTTGATGCTTTGTGTTGATAATGAAACAAGGACACCCATAAGCTTTGAAGAATGAAATTAGAGGAGCCAAATGATGTAGAACTTCATATGGAGTCTTCATCAACCTCTAATTTACTAAAACTCTATTGTGCACATAGCAAGTTGTGTTGACAGCTTCAGCCCAAAAGGTCAATGGCAAACCAGAGTCAGCCAACATGGACCTTGCAGCTTCAATTAGGGTCCTGTTCTTCCTCTCCACTACTCCATTTTGTTCTGGACTCCTTGGGATGCTAAACTGCCTCTTGCTTCCCTTTGAGAAATAAAAATCATCAAGTGTATGGTTTCTGAATTCTGTTCCATTATCACTCCTTATACACTTGACTGATAGGAAAAACTACTTCTCAACATACAACACAAAGATTATAATCGTCTGAGCAACCTCATCATTTGAATGCAAGAAGAAAGTCCAAACAAATCTGGAGTAATCATCCACAATTACCAGACAGTATTTCTTCTTTGCCATGCTCATCACTCTCACAGGACCAAATAGATCCATGTGTAGTAACTGCAAGCAGGTAGTGGACTTAGGTTCTTCAATAGGAGGGAATGAGACTTGTGTAGTTTTCTTTTCAAACAAGCAGTGCAGGTTTCATCACAGTGGAACTCCTTTATTGGTAGACCTCTCACTAAACTATTGTGGATGACCTGATTCATGTTTTTGAGATTTACATGACCCACCTTTTGTGCCACGGTTTAGATTCATGAGGGGAGGCTTTGGAGAACATGCAAGGAAGACCCTTCAAATCAATCTTCTTTGACAAATCCAAGGCATATACTCTTCCAATCTGTTGGCCTTCATGAGAGTATGTTCATCCAATACCTTGTCAATCAGCCTCAGAACTGTGAAAGACAGAATCCTGCAGTTCTGGCTTGTGAAAGGTGCAACATGCCCCTTATCACACATCTGACTGACACTCAGTAGATTATACTTGAGATTCTCCACATGGTTAACATCATCAAATCTGATTTCTCCATTAGACACGTATCCTTTCCCGATGATGTAACCCTTAGCATCATTTTCAAATGAAACAAAACCCTTCTTTCCTTGAGAGTAGTCATTAAGAAGAGAACTACTCCCTGTCATATCCATAGATCCTCCACTGTCTACATACCAGATGCTTCTTTAGCATGTTGAAGAACCCTGCATTCATCACAAGGAACTAGTTAGGTTTTGAGACCCAAACCTTTTTGGTGTTGGGTCTGTTTTCATCAACAGATTTAACCATAACTTGTTTCTCATGATTAATAGCTCATGAAGGTGGAGATGTTGCTGAAATGGATTCCTTGGATTTGGCTTGGAATACCTTCGAGTGGTTTGATCATAGGTGCATCTAGTTAGTTAACTCTCCCCAACAAATGCTGAACAATCATAACAAGTTGTGTCTGATTTGTAGCTAAAGCTTTCAGCTCTTGTGACACATCAGTACTTGTTTTTGATGAGTTCTTGTGGCCCACCATTTCCTCCTTAAAATTCATAGTTGTTTTTGATGAGTACTTGTTTTTGATGAGTTATTGAGGCCCACCATTTCCTCTTGTGAAACATTAGTACTTGATTTTTATCATGAGGAACACTATCAGCTGTTTTATGATAAACCCTATCCTTCTTTTTGGATTTGGGTGATGCATTGGGTTTATCAATTGGGATGACTGTGGTACAAACTTGGTCTCAAACTCATTTTTCATTTGATCCATCTGCATTTTAATGAGTTATCTCTGTTGAGTTTGGAACCCTTTTTGTACCAACATTCATCAGAAAGATGATTGAATTTACCATTCATCATCTTGAATTGATCAACTGCTGAAGTGGAAACTACTGAAGGTGTGATCTTTAGTACTTTCCTCCTTTCAGTACTTGTGTTAAGTACAGAAGGATCTGTAACAACTGAAGACGTGTTCTTCAGCTATTCTCTATCCGTCCTGAAAGACCGTATGATAGATTCCTCAGCAGTTGTCAATCCTTTTATTTCAGTTGATTTGAAATGCTTTTCAGATGTTGTTACTTGCCCTTCAGTACTTGAGGTACTTTGAGAGACAACATCTGAGGATGATACACATGATGATGTGGTTTGGAAATTACTTTCACCTTAAGGTTTTACTATTGATTTTGGAGTAAAATCTGTAGGTGGTGCAATGTGATTGTAACCTATTCCAAACTTCACATTCGAAGCTGTTTGCTTGCTGAGAAGCATTTCAATCCCTTGCAGGATGATAACTAGCGGTCACACTCAACTTGGGTAGCTGCAAGTGTTTCTTTGAGATCTCTGTGGTTCTCAAGAATGACCTCAAGCTTAGCCTTTTCATCATCTAATTGGCATTTAAGCTTATAAATCTCGTCATCTTTATCTTTAAGGACAGACTCATACTCAGCGTTTCTTTTGGAAATATTTTGCTCAAGCTCAAGATTTTGATTATTAAAGCTACATTTGCCTCTCTAATGGAGATAAATGCAGCAATGCAAGATTCAAAACATAGCTTGGCCTTAGCCTCAGAGGATACCTGGGTTACCTATGATGAAGATGCATTGGAGCATCAACCCTCAGTAGACTCCAGGGCCATGAGAGCAAGATTCCCAAAAGGATGTTCACCACCATGTTGACCATCACTAGCAAATAATTGCTCATTACCAGAAAGATCATCTGGTAAACTACTCCAGTCAACATCACCAGGGGTGAAAAAACTGTGATGTGGTTGTGATTGAGATGGTTGAGGCTGAGGTAAGGCTTGAGGTTGTTGTGCAACAGGAATTTGAACTTGATTTGGCTGTGGCATGTAATAACAGGGATATGGATATGGCATTGGACACTGAGGGTCAAGTTATGCAGGAGATAGAGGTTGTGAGTGATTACCAGAACTAGCAGGATGTTGCCCTCTATTTTGTGAACTATTGCTTGGAAAAGTCACAAATGGTGCAGAGGAGTTAGATCCAGTTGATCTACACTCTCTTGCAAAGTTCCCAAGCCTATGGCATTTATGACACCTCAACTTACTCTTGTCAAAACCAACTTTGGTTTTGCCAGAGAGTCCTGGAAATTTCCTACCAGTTCTCTTGTAGAACTTTTGAGATCTGATATTAATCAAGGCCATTTGGCTCACAATATCCATCTCTACTAAGTCATCATCAGCAATACCTTTCAAATCATCCATAATGAAGCACAAATTGTCACTATTACACCGTGACTGACTATCAACACTAACAAATACATGATCAGAACCGTTTGAAGAGAAATCTATATGCTCATCATATGGCTTTTTGATGCAGCATATTCTGACTCATGACCAACCAATGCAGTGTTCCCTAGTACGAAGTCATGAGTGAGCTTCCTGATGATTCCAGTTTCCTTTTCTGCTCTATCTCTCTTTCAAATGTAAGCAATTTCCCATGGAGTTGGGTGAGAGATAGGCTATCCAGATTTGCACTGGAGCGTAGGACAATGGTATATGTGTCCCATCTCTCAGGCAGTGATCTGAGTAATCTGTTGTTCATCTGGCTATTAGTGTATTCATGTTTGACCATTTTCAGCTCAGAGATCAAATATGAAAAACGCTAAAACTGATGAGTCAGTGTCTCACCCTTCCTATGAGAGAATGTCTCATATTGTTGGGCAAAGATTTCTCTGTTGTTTGCTAAGACCTCATCTGTTCCACCAAATTATTCTTTCAATGCATACCAGAGGTCATGAGCAGTTTCATGATGCATAAGCCCAGAATAGATTTCATTCGGCAGTGCCATGGCCAGAATTCCATGGGCTTTAGCATCAATCTCAAACAGTTTTCAATCTTCATCTGAGTATTGTTCCTTCTTCTTCGGAACCATTTGGTTGATTTCTGGATTGTTCACCATAGGTTTGTGTTGACCATGTACCACAGATGTCCAACAACCTAAACTGTTAACAGACAGGTGATAGAGCATTCTTTGTTGCCATATGTTATACTCTATCCTAACCAACATCAGAGGCTTGGTTGAGAAGCCAGTATTGTGAGGGTCATTAGAAGGAGTAGTCATTCTTAGATTCAATCCAATTCAATTAAGTTTTAACCGATTTAGCACAAAACACAACAAACTCAATACGAACCAAAAGGAATCTCAAAGCAAATAACCAAAAGTAGCATAAATTCAATCTCATTAACCAATTCTTGCAAATATGCTAATTCGATCAAACAAAGATATCGAAATAGCAGTTTCAATGATCAATTGTTAGATTGATCAATGATTAACCTGCTCTAATACCATTTGTTAGCATCAGTGATCTAAGTTTGATAAATTAGAGTAGATTGCAGCGGAATTCGAACAATGAATTAGACAATTTAGCAAGAACTCAATTGATATTCAATGGAATAGTACATAATTAAAGAGATAGAGAGAATTCTACAAAAGGAATATTTCATTCAAATGCTTTCGTGGTGGCTGAAAGTCACACCGTTACAATTAGGTCAACATTCCTTGTATATGGAATCTGACGTCTGCTCATGTCACTTAATAGTGACATCTAACAGAATTATACAAAAAACTGAAATTATACAAACTACTAAGAATGTTCTCAACAACTGATCACATCTTAGAGAATGCTAAGTTCAAGAACATAAAACTACTAAACTAAAAGTACTGAAACTATAAACTACTCAAAGGTAAATTACAAGTACTGAAAAGGAAAACCATCACAACTACTGAAGTTAATAACTTTAACTGTTGTGACAAACTCTGATCACTCTGGTCTTCATTCTTTGTCTTCAGTCTTTGTCTTCAGTCTTTGTTCTTCAGACTTCTATTTCAGACATTGTCTTCAGCTCATAGCTTCAGACTTTGTCTTTAGTACTTTACTTTCAGACTGTCTTCAGTATTTTACTTTCAGACTTTGTCTTCAGTTCTTTACTTTCAGATTTTGTCTTCAGTACTTTACTTTTAGACTTTGTCTTCAGACCTTGTAATCAGCTAAAGTCTTCAGCTGTTGTGATCTTCGTCAGCAGTTGTAATGTCTGTGGGACTTAGAGGTTTTTCTGATCAGGCTCATTGGTTCATGTGGTCCAACAATTTGCTTGCAAGACTTTCCTACGTTCGTTCATTTATTAATAAATGCATTCTTTCATTATGTTCCTCTTTCATTATCTTTCACTTTATGTTACATAATACTTTTCATTTGATTCATTAACATACATTCGGAAGTCGTAGAAAGATAACATACAACAAAAGAAACATCATCATAAACAGAGCATCATCATTCACACATAACATACATCGTAACATGCCCATCATACCATGTATGACCTCACAAAGGTAACTTACATAAACCCCCGGGAACTTCCCAAGTCAAAGCCTAAATTACACTTTTTCTCCAAAAAGCTAGAAATATTGTAATTGTTCATCCGTATTTACCCCTTTTGTTCATCCTGGCTGGGGTTGAGTAAGAGTGATATTCTTACTATGAATCGAATATGGCAATCAAGTCAGTGATTGAATGGTGGAAACAAACAATCAAAGAACATTAAATGCAGGAAAATTACACTTAAATGGTTTTGTATTGTATATATGAAAGTAGATGAATATAGAGAATAATTACAACAAAAATTCTCTATCTATCAGCCGTCACCACAAATACAAGGTTATCTATTCTATTTATAGGCAGACAAGATGCCTTTTACAAAATGAGTAAACTACCCCTAAACTATTACATCAGAACTAGTCTAAGTCTTCATCTGCATCTTTGCTTGTTCATCCGCATTGACAAATGCGGATGAGTTAACTTGATTAGCATTTCTTCACTTGATCATCCGCATTCGTATGTTGGTCATCCGCATTGGTTAATACGGATGAACAAATACTTATGCACATTTGTTCGGTCATCCACATTTGTCTAATACGGATGAGCAAAGTATTGTCTAATTAACTTTTAGTCTTCCGCATTTATCAATGCGGAAGAGAAAATACTTGTCCGTATTTGCATTATGTCTTCCGCATTGACAAATGCGGAAGACAACTTGTTCTTTTTCTTAGCAGAATTTCATCCGCATTTCTTCTTTGACTTGAGGGATTCCAGCAGAGCAATCATCAAATCACCCATTGAGTTGGCAATCTGATCCTTTCAGGGTGCAATAATACTCCCCCTAAGGATTATACAACTAGTTTTCTTTAATGTTTGGGAGGTGATTGATGTTGTGATGATTCTGCTAGGTCTTCTAGTGGTGTAAAAGGTGCTTCTTGACTTGGAACCAAAATTGCCTTGATCATGACAACAAAATCTTGAGCATCTGACATTTTATCCTTGCTTAGTACATGAATCTTCATTCTGCTCATATTTTGAATGGCTTTCACAAGATTTAACAAGTTTATGAGCAAATGCGGTCACCACTGTAGCAAATGCGGAATGGTAAATTTTATTGACGTTTGGTCATCCGCATTTGTTAACTGTAGCAAATACAGAATACAAACTTTGGACTTTGACTATCTGCATTTGGTCCCTGTTGTAAATGCGGAAGTTTTATTTCTTTTGATTCATTCTATCTGCATTTGTTTACTGTTGCAAATATGGAGGTTAAAATTTGAACACATTTGACTCTGCATTTATGTACTGTAGTAAATACGGAAGAATAACTTGTAATTTTGCTCATCAACATTAATACACTGTAGCAAATGTGGTAGTGTTATTACTTCTTTCATCCTATCTGTATTTGTACACTGTAGCAAATGCGATAGTGTAGGATTCTATATACCCAAGACATGTAGAATATTGATGCGGTTAGTACGTTATGATCCAAGTCGGGTTATACCAATAACAAGCTTTGCAAACACAAACAATTATTTAATGGATGATATGATCATGCAATTAAATAATCACACCAAATTTAAAAAATAGGTTTTCTAAACAATTGCATTTGTAGTGGAACAAATTATAAGAATAATTTGTTATATGAATTTTATTATTTGTATTTTTATTTAAATAGGTTTAAGTAACATTAAATAATAAAACAAGAGAGTAATTTAAATTAAAAGAGGTTTAATTTAAATGATGTACATGACTTCCTAATGTGTTGTTTTATTAAAAGTTGGGAGGGAAAACCCTTCTAGAAGGCTGAAAATCGGCCTCCCTATGGTCCTATAGGATTATTTTCCTTGCCTAGAAAACACACATCAGAAAGGTGTGCAAGTCTCGCTCCAAACATGCATTCATCATTTTTCACCCAAAAGGAATATCTTCTCTCCTCTCAAACTCTCGGCCAGCGGCAGCAGTTTTAGAGGTCTTAGAAGTGTTTTTGGTGTTCTTATCCCTAGAAATAAGGTGTTTGCTATAAGGCTTTGGGTATACAAGCTTGAGAGGACCTCTTGTTGGTGCCTTGGTCGTTTTGTTGGAGCAAATCTTCATCCATTTTGACTCTTTTGCTGCTGAAAGGTAGTTTATGGTAGCCACTTTTATGGCTGTCCATAATGTGTGTTTTGTGTTTACATAGCTAGTCTTATTCACATATAAAAGGTCCTTTATTCTTAGGTTTGTTTGTAACTTTATAATATCATAATCGAACCCGAAATTTCAGTTCGAAAAATTATGTTATGATGTTCATTTCCGCTGCATTTTTCACAATGTTTAAATGGTTAAACTATGTTTATGTTCTAACAAACTCAACATTGGCATCTAGAGCCGGTTATTTCGATATCTAGCTTGTTTTGTCCTTGAAAAATTCGTTTTATGGGACTTTATAACCCCTTATGGGCTGCTATGTTCATGTATTATGAATCCCCAAACTTTCAAAGTTATATCACACATGCTTGTGATTAAACTTTGAAAGGCATGTATGTTGTATTATTTGTTTGTTTGGACAAGATAAAACCCGAAATTTCAGTTTGTGTTGGCTGAAATTTTGTGGTTTTAGTGGGGATTCATTGTCGTTTTGGATGATATGATCATTGTTCATTATGGTGCATAACCTAGCCATTGACCTTGTGTTATTTGGATGTTTGTAATGGTCGTATTTATTCATTCAATTGGGTTATATAATATTTTATTTGTGCTTTGTTTAAAGTGTAGTTTATTTATTATTGGGATGTAATAAATAAATTAGGTACCTTTCATTTTACTAGAAATCTTGTATTAGGATATAATATCTTGTAATATGAAGATATACGCGTTAGAAGCACAAAGGAAAGACACAAGAAACATGGAGCATTTGGATGCGGTTTCAAGTGGGAGGTTCATAGAAGCCTTTTGTGTTGTGTTTTGTCCCTTAGGAATGTCCTATGGACCAAACTTGTGATGGCAAACAAGTGTGGCCACTTTCGATGCTATTGTTATGCACTAATATTTGGTTGATTCATGGTTGTTTGGTTATGGTATTGTGAATGATTGCTTATATATGATGTTTGCTTAACAATCCTTTCAATGATGATAACAAACTATCTAAATGGTCCTTAATCATTAAAAGATAATAAAAGGTTATTAATATTGTTTAATGGTTTAAAAGATTAAAAAGCTTTAATCAAAGTACCATAGGGTATCTTGTATTTGAAAGCATGCAAATATGGATACATAGAGTTTTTTAAACTAGAATTATGAAATCTATAAATATTATAAAAATGAGATCAACACCGTCCTTTTACACAACACTTGAATCACTCGGGAACTCTTAGTGGGATAAAGGTCACCTAACCATTTTGAGGGAACTTATGAATTGAGGTGAGAATGCCATATTCATGGGATAAAGGTCACCTAACCACTTATTTTGGCAAACTCACACGTGTGTGTAAGTAGAGTGTCTTGATTTGCAAACCATGACAAATGGATCACCTACGATATGGTTTCCAAATGGTGTTGATGGGATTAGCATGCCGACTTTACATATGATGTTTCAAGTCGATCCCATACCTCTAGAAGTTGCAAATGGTTGCAATCGTCAATGGTTGACCACCTTATTAATTTAAATCGTGGGATAAAGGTCACCTAACCATTATTTAAATGTAATGTTGGGTTCTAGATTTTAATATGAAAATGACCTTAAAAGGTATTCATTATTAAAATAACAATATCGAATATACTAAAATTGATCTTTGTTAAATTTTGTAGATGGCCACCAATAATTATGATAATCACTATAATTCATCCACGTCCGCCCAATATTTATGAGCGATTCTCCAAAAGGAAAGTCTAAATAATAACAATTTTGTCGACTAGTATCGAAACTTGAGAATCGTTCTCAAGCAAGGGAAATGATCATATGTAAGTATGAGTATCACGGAGCTTATGACATGATAACCCAACTGAAGGAAACATTCTAACAGCAAGCGAGGGTTGAGCGCTTCAAAACGGTTCGAGCGCTCCATGCATTTCATATGGATGACAACCAATCAGTTTCATCTTATGTACTTAAGATGTAAAAGTCACATTGACCGCCTCGAAAGGCTAAATTGTCCCATCTCAAAGGAATTGGCCACGGATTTGATCCTCATTGGCCTTACCAAAAGGTTCGAGACATTTGTGTTGAACTACAACATGAATGGTTGGGACAAAAGCATTGGTGAGCTACACTCTATGCTCAAAACTGCCAAGGCGGCCATGGGTAAAAGGGTTTTACCCATTCTCACCATTAATGAAGGTGGGAATAAGAAAAGGCCTCATCCTGCACCCAAGGCAAGAGTTGCCAAGGGTAAGGGACCCGTAATGGGAAAAGGGAAAGGGGTGGCAAGGGTGCCACCTAAAGCCCAGGAGAAGAAGCAAAAGGTTGCTTCTAATGACCCATGCTTGAAGTGTGGGGAGATTGGACATTAGGCAAGAAATTGTCCTGTCTATCTCCAAGAGTGGAAAGCAAAGAGGGATGCTGGGCAGACCTCAGGTACTATATACATGATCCATATTGATTTAAACATAATATCCTCTAACACATGGTTATTAGATACCGGTTGTGGAACTCACATTTGTAATTTATTGCAGGGGTTCAAAAGAAGTAGCAACTTCTACAAAGGGGATGTTAGCCTCTACATGGGCAATGGGGCTAAAGTTCAAGTTGAAGCCCGTGGTGACTACATCTTGAAACTTCCAAATGGTTTGGAAGTAATTTTGCAAAATGTTTTGTATGCTCCTAGTTTGACTAGGAACATTATATCCGTAGCCCTATTAAAACATTTTGGATATGTATTATCATTTATTGGAAATGAAATTCATGTTACTTTCAATGACATGTTTTACTTTAATGCTATTCCCATCAATGGTATCTATGAATTGGTTTGTGAAAATTCATTGAATGATAGCTTGTTGTACCAAACTAGTACCAAGAAACTCAAATCGGATTTGAGTGACATTTACCTTTGGCATTGCCAACTTGGTCATATAAACAAGAAAAGAATACAAACACTACAAAATAATGGTCTTTTAAAAACAAGTCAATGTGATTCATATGATGTATGTGAGTCTTGTTTACAAGTTAAAATGACCAAGGCACCTTTTAGTGGCAAAGCCGAAAGGGCAAAGGATATTAGGTATCATACATTCTCATGTATGTGGTCCTTTTAAACCTATGACAAGGTACAATGAAAGATACTTCATCACCTTTATTGTCGACTATAGTCGATATGGGTATGTGTACTTGTTAAGACACAAAGACGAAGCTTTTGAAATATTCAAGATCTTTCAAAATGAAATACAAAATCAACTCAAAAAGTCAATTAAAATTCTCCGCCCCGATAGAGGAGGTGAATACCTGAATGATGCTTTTAGGACCATCTTAGAAGTTGTGGGATTGTCTCAGAACTATCTCCACCGGGAACACCACAACATAATGGCGTGTCCGAGCGGAGAAATCAAACTCTATTGGATATGGTTCGATCTATGATGGCTACAACCTCATTACCTTTATCATTTTGGGGTTTTGCTCTGCTCTCAGCGGCTCGTATTTTGAATATGGCCCCAACCAAGAAAGTGGAAAGGACACCTTATGAAATATGGCATGGAAAGGTTCCATCATTTTCATATTTGAGGGTTTGGGGGTGTGAGGCTTATGTGAAGACTCCCACCTCGAACAAGTCTGAAACCCGTTCCACTAAGTGTATCTTATTGGATATCCAACAGATTCTATGGGATATTATTTCTATGTTCCAATACAACAAAAGGAGTTTGTTCTCAAAAAGGGTGAGTTCTTGGAAACCAAGTTCCTTATTGTGGATCTTGAAGAGGATCAAGAACCCGATACACATTTGGTTGACACTAGCACTCAACATGAGGATGTTGAAAGTGATCAAATAGTTGATCAATACACAGAAAACATTCGTAGATCTGGAAGAACTAGTAATCCACCTGCGAGATATGGATTTTTCACTAATGGATGCTATGTGATAGATTCTGATGAACCAATCACATACCATGATGTGTTGTCCAATTCGGATTGTCGCAAATGGCTTGAGGCCATGAACGTTAAGATGCAATCCATATATGACAATCAAGTATGGGACTTGGTTATACAACCTCTTAAATCCAAAGTAATTGGAAGTAAGTGGGTTTTCAAGAAGAAAACCGATATGCATGGAAACTGGGATACTTATAAAGCCAGACTTGTAGCAAAGGGTTTCATTCAAACTCAAGGAGTTGACTATGATGAAACTTTCTCACCTGTTGTGATGCTAAAATCTATTAGGATATTGTTTGCCATAGTTGCTCATTATGATTATGAGATTTGGCAAATGGATGTCAAAATGGATTTTCTAAATAGATATCTTGAGGAAGATGTTTATATGGTTCAACCTGAAGGTTTTGTCGATCCAAAACATCCTAACAAAGTATGCAAGTTAAAGAAATCAATCTATGGATTGAAACAAGCATTGTGAAGTTGGAATCACCGTGTTGATGAAGAAGTAATTAAATTTGGATTCTTCAAGAACGCTAATGAAGCTTGTGTATATAAGAAAGCAGTGGGAGCATAATCACTTTCCTAGTATTGTATGTTGATGACATACTACTATTTGGAAATGACATTCCAACCTTAGAAGGTGTAAAAACCTAGCTTGGAAGTTGTTTTTCTATCAAGGATCTTGGTGAGGCCGCCTATATTCTGGGGATAAAGATCCATCATGTATTCAATGATATGCACTCGGCTGGACGTTTAATGCGCCTTAAGCATGACAAGCCGATACCAGCAAAATCCTGGAAGCAGTCATTGGATGGCTATTAAAAACATACTTAAGTACCTAAGGAGAACTAAAGATATGTTCTAATCTATGGACCTGGTGATGAGTAACTCGTTGTAAAAGGTTACACGGATGCGAGTTTCCAAACTGACCGTGATGATTCATGATCACAATCGGGATACATTTTCATTCTGAATGAAGGAACTGTCTCTTGGAAGATCTCTAAATAGGATGTTATGGCTTTATCAAATACAAAATCTGAATATGCTGCCGCCTCATTGGCAGCTCAAGAAGCTGCATGATTGAAGAAATTCATTGCCAATCTAGGGGTTGTCACTTCCATTTAGGAACCCTTAGAGATCTTTTGTGATAACGAGGGTGCGATTGCTCAAATCAAGGAACCTCGTGCATAGTAAAAGACTAGGCACATTGAGTGGAGATTCAACTACATACAAGATGAAGTTGAGAAAGGAAAGATATGTATTCGCAGAGCGCACACAGATGAAAATATTGTGGATCCTATTACGAAGCTCCTAGAAAAGGCAAAGCATGAAGGTCATACCTATGCCATGGGACTTCGATATTCTAGTGATTGGATTTGATCTGTAATTTCATATTTGGATATTGGAACTCCCTTACTACTTGAGTAAAATTATTTGGTCATAATATTTCAATGATTGTTCCAATTTAGCATGTTTAATCCATGGGTAAATTTTTTTATTCTAAATGTTCGTAGTTGTTCATACTTTTGGGAACAAGTATGAGGGTAAGATTATTATGAATTTGGATTGGTGGATATTCATAAGGAATGAATATAGAGCAATTGGTTGCTGCCAAAGTTCATAGATATTTATGGGATACAAATATTGGACTGACCTGCATCTCAAATTTTACTACATGGAATCTTCTAGATTGATCATAAGTAAATTTAAGTAAAGGAGAATATCAATTGGTATCCTCAGACCTGAGATACATATTGGGTTTTGATATTCACCAAGTGTTATACCTTGAGCTAGTTCTTCACTGCCCTGAAATAATGGACAATACGTAAGGCTATGTTTAGGCATAACACGAGGTGTTTGTGAGAAACGTATACAGTCAAGATGGAATTTGTTCCTCTTATTCGTTGAGAGTTAGATGTCTAAGGCCTGATAAGTTAAATTAACAAGGAATGATCATTCTGTGTCCTTGGATTTAACATGACATCTCTAGCAAAAGGATAGATGATTAATTCACCTAAATCATTTCAAGTAGGATACTTGAATGGGATGATGTAATTGAATGGATATACGTCATGTGTATTAAGGGTAGTAAACCGTTGTTAGGTGGTATTTACTGCTTGCATCAATTTTCGATGAATCTTGTGCAAGTGGGAGATTGTAGCATTCTATATGCCCAAGAGACGTAGAATATTGACGCGGTTAGTACGTTATGATCCAAGTCGGGTTATACCCAATAACAAGCTTTGCAAACACAAACAATTATTTAATTGATGATATGATCATGCAATTAATAATCACACCAAATTTAGAAAATAGGTTTTCTAAACAATTGCATTTGTAGTGGAACAAATTATAAGGATAATTTGTTCAAGAATTTTATTATTTGTATGTTATTTAAATAGGTTTAAGTAACATTAAATAATAAAACAAGAGAGTCATTTAAAATAAAAGAGGTTTAATTTAAATGATGTACATGACTTCCTAATGTGTTATTTTGTTAAACGTTTGAGAGGGAAAACCCTTCTAGAAGGCTGAAAATCAGCCTCCCCATGGTCCAATAGGATTATTTTCCTTGACTAGAAAACACACATGAGAAAGGTGTGCAAGTCTCCATACATGCATTCATCATTTTTCACACAAAAGGAATCTCTTCTCTCCTCTCAAACTCTCGGCCAACAGCAACAGTTTTAGAGGGTCTTAGAAGTGTTTTTGGTGTTCTTCTCCCTAGCAAGAAGGTGTTTGCTATAAGGCTTTGGGTATACAAGCTTGAGAGGACCTCTTGTTGGTGCCTTGGTCGTTTTCTTGGAGTAAATCTTCATCCATTTTGACTCTTTTGCTGCTGAAAGGTAGTTTATGGTAGCCACTTTTATGGCTGTCCATAATGTGTGTTTTGTGTTTACATAGCTAGTCTTATTCACATATAAAAGGTCCTTTATTCTTGGGTTTGTTTGTAACTTTATAATATCATAATTGAACCCGAAATTTCAGTTCGAAAAATTATGTTATGATGTTCATTTCCGCTGCATTTTTCACAATGTTTAAATGGTTAAACTATGTTTTATGTTCTAACAAACTCAACATTGGCATCTAGAGCCGGTTATGTGGATATCTAGCTTGTTTTGTCCTTGAAAAATTCGTTTTATGGGACTTTGACTATCCGCATTTGGTCACTGTTGTAAATATGGAGGTTAAAATTTGAACACATTTGACTCTGCATTTGTGTACTGTAGTAAATACGGAAGAATAACTTGTGATTTTGTTCATCAACATTAATACACTGTAGCAAATGTGGTAGTGTTGTTACTTCTTTCATCCTATATCTATTTGTACACTGTAGCAAATGCGATAGTGTAGGATTCTATATGCCCAAGACACGTAGAATATTGATGCGGTTAGTACGTTATGATCCAAGTCGGGTTATACCCAATAACAAGCTTTGCAAACACAAACAATTATTTATTCATGATATGATCATGCAATTAAATAATCACACCAAATTTAAAAAATAGGTTTTCTAAACAATTGCATTTGTAGTGGAACAAATAATAGGTTTAAGTAACATTAAATAATAAAACAAGAGAGTAATTTAAATTAAAAGAGGTTTAATTTAAATGATGTACATGACTTCCTAATGTGTTGTTTTATTAAAAGTTTGAGAGGGAAAACCCTTCTAGAAGGCTGAAAATCGGCCTCCCTATGGTCTAATAGGATTATTTTCCTTGCCTAGAAAACACACATCAGAAACGTGTGCAAGTCTCCCTCCAAACATGCATTCATCATTTTTCACACAAAAGGAATCTCTTCTCTCCTCTCAAACTCTCGGCCAGCGGCAGCAGTTTTAGAGGGTCTTAGAAGTGTTTTTGGTGTTCTTCTCCCTAGAAATAAGGTGTTTGCTATAAGGCTTTGGGTATATAAGCTTGAGAGGACCTCTTGTTGGTGCCTTGGTCGTTTTCTTGGAGCAAATCTTCATCCATTTTGACTCTTTTGCTGCTGAAAGGTAGTTTATGGTAGCCACTTTATGGCTGTCCATAATATGTGTTTTCTGTTTACATAGCTAGTCTTATTCATATATAAAAGGTCCTTTGTTCTTGGGTTTGTTTGTAACTTTATAATATCAAAATCGAACCCGAAATTTCAGTTCGAAAATTATGTTATGATGTTCATTTCTGCTGCGTTTTGCACAATGTTTACATGGTTAAACTATGTTTTATGTTCTAACAAAACCAACACGTAGAACAAAGTCAATTAGAATTTGTGCTACTACACCAAATGCGGTTGACAACAGTTGGTCAACATTGCACTGTAGCAAATGTGAGAGAGAGATGTTCATCCGGATTTGACTACTGTAGCAAATGCTGTAAAGTAAAATCCACATTTACATAACACACTAATGCAGTAGAGTAAAATCATTGTCCACATTAGTTGCACTTGAAAATATACTATTACCCGCATTAGTTACCTGCATGTTTTACCTTCACCCGCATTAACCAATGCACTTACCTGCATTAACTTTTGTCCTTGGTTAATTTTCTTATGAAGTTGACTGTTGAAGTTGTCAATTCTTGCTTGGATTAACTTGTATGTCACAAGTGATACAAGTTTCCCAATTTTGACAGATCTTGGACTTATCATGCTTCTAAGAATGTGCATAAGCTGAGATATAATGTATGACTTTTTGCAACAACACCAAAATTCTTTCTGTTTTGTTTTGAAAGATAAGTTAATAAACAAAATTTTTACTTACCCAAAAATTTTAAATGACTCCCCCTACACTTTATTTCCACATTTGGATAGAAACTTTAAGGATTTAAATCCTTTGGAATATTATTTTGATTATTAATAATGAATAGAATTATCTCTTTTGTTGGCATCCGTTATGATTAAATGGACATGTTCATGAACTTCAAGATTGAAGGTATGTTTGTTCTCTTAAACTCATACCTAGTTGATATTTTGATGCAAATGACTTTTATCATGTTTTGGTTGATTTAATTATTCAATGTGTACCTCACACACACAAGCATGGAATGATCAACCCTCCTTATACAATGCATGGTAGAACTTTTTCACAGCTTGTCTTACCAGGTTACTTAAGTTATGAAGTCTTATTTTCACTGGTCCTCATTGGGATTCTTTTACTTTGATCCTTTTTCATGATGATCCACATTGGGATTCTTTTCACCTCACTTTGGAAGGTGATCCATGATAGGATTCTTTTGTTCATTCACTTGTAATGTATTACTTTTGTTGATTCATCCAATTTTGGATGTGTTCCACATTGGGAATCTTTTGGATCATAACATATGCACTGTGTGCAAGTTTCATCAGGTCTTTGCTCTGTAAAACGAAGATGGAACATGATGTGGTGAAAGAGATTCATAAAGTATCATCACCTGGTGTGTTTAGGTTACTACACACACATGCATTCATATAAGCCAATACATACCTGTACTTTGTGATGAGTGTTTCACAATTGAATAAGTATTTAATTCATTACTGCATGTATCTTTTCTTCCAAGTTGAGCCTACCAACATATTTGGTAAGTCATTTCCGTCTTTCGTATTTTGAAATTAAGCACAGTGAATGATATAATGACTGTAATTATATCACTTCCATAGAATTCTTTTCTTCATCAAACTTGATTTCTTTTTGTGGTTTTCTCATGTTTTTAATTGTTTTTTTTTTGATGTTTTCATGGTTTTTACTCAAGGTTAATCATGCCAATTTACTGAACCAAGAATTCAAACCTACTAGGTTCAAATACCTTGGTAAACAAATTAGCTAATTGATTTTCAATTGGTACTTGAATCAATTTGATTAAACCTTTTTCAGCACAGTCTCTCAAAAAGTGATATATAATCTCAACATGTTTTGTTTTTGAGTGCTGAACTGGATTATTAGTTATAAAAATAGCTATTGTGTTGTCAATATAAATTGGTGTGTGGAAGAAGTTAAAACCATAATCAAGCATCTGGTTTTGAATCTAGAGAACTTGAGAGCAACAAGCTAATGCTACAATATAGTGATCTTCTACTATGGACACTGATACATTGGTTTGTTTCTTGCATTGCCAAGATACTAGTCTGGGACCAAGAAATTGATAACCGCCAGAGGTGGATTTTCTGTTGAAGTTGCATCCTCCATAATCACTGTCTGTGTAGGCATAGAGATTAATTTATCCTTCCTTTGGATACCATAAGCCAAGAGCTGGTTTGCCCTTCAGATATCTGAGTATCCTCTTGACTATGTTCACATGTGATTCCTTTTTATTAGCTTGATATCTGGCACACACACAAACACCAAACATAATGTCAGGCCTACTAGGTGTTAGATACATAATTGAATCAATCATTGATCGGTAGTGAGTCTGGTCTAATTTGACTTCAGGGTCAGGTCCATTCTTCACTTTAGTATCCACGGGAGTTCTGATAGACTGACAGTCAACAAAGTGGAATTTCTTCAACATAGTTTCCACGTATTTAATTTGATTGATGAAGATTCCATCTGCTGTCTGTTGGACTTGCACCCCTAGAAAGAACGTGAGTTCCCCCATAGCACTCATTTGGAACTTTGAGTGCATAAGGTCTTCAAATTCTTCGCACAATTGCTTGTTTGTCGAGCCAAATATAATGTCAACTACATAGATCTGGACTAATAGCATATCTTTTCCTCTTTTTCTTCTGAAGAGAGTCTAATCAATCTTTCCTCTTTCATACCCATGTTCAAGAAGAAAGGATTATAGAATCTCATACTACTTTCTTGGGGCTTGATGAAAACCATAGGAGCTTTGTCAAGCTTGTAAACTCTATGAGGGAAATCTGGATCTGCAAAGCCAGCTGGTTGACTGACATAGACCTCCTTAGCAATTTTCCATACAGTAAGGCACACTTTACATCCATTTGATAAACGGTAAATTTCATCGATGCGGAATATGCAAGAAAGATTCTCATTGCTTCTAGTCTGGCAACATGTGCAAACACTTCGTCATAGTCAATTCCTTCTTCCTGGGTGTATCCCTGTGCCACTAGTCTTGCTTTGTTTCTGATGACGATCCGTCTATCATCAGTTTTGTTCCTGTACAACCATCTGCTACTAATAGGGTATTGTCTTTCGGGAAGATCTACGAGTTTCCATACTTCTTGCTTCTTGAATTGGGGCAATTCTTCCTTCATTGCTTCAACCAAGATATTGTCTTGAAGTGCCTCTTTGATGTTCTTGGGTACTATTTGACACAGGAAGCATGAGAACAAATAGATGTTTGCAATACTGGACTTGCTTCTTGTCACCCTCTCATTAAGATCACCAATAATGGTTTCAACTGGATGATTCTTGTGTATTCTTGTGGATGGAATGGTGTCACCAGCAATAGTTAGATCAAGATAGGAGACATTCAATTCATTATGGTCAGAGGCACATTCATCTAGTACTGTTGTTGAATTATGAAGATTGTCAACTTCTATTTTAGTTACTGCTACATCTTCATCAGCACTGAGATTGCTTGCATCATTTGATGCACCTTGTGTTTCAACGGGAGGAGAAGCTTGTTTTTTTTTTCTGATCTCATTAGAAATGTCATCTGAGTGAGATGGTATCAGGCTTGGAACTTCTTCAGAAGAAACACTAAGGTTTTGTGACAGTTGTCGGATGGGATAAGCTTGAAGAGGAACATCTTCATTCATGTGTTCATCAAATGTAGGTGGAATCAATGGATAATTATCACTTCTCTCTACAGCTGACGAAGTATCACTTGAATGTAGATTTCCTGCACCAGACAAGTGAAATTGGTTAAATGATTTTGTAAACGTGTCAATATCAAACAACGAGGAGCATTTGTAGATTTAGGAAATGAATGTTCCTTGAATTGAACATTTGTAGATTCATCAATAATGTTCAATCTAGGGTTGAACACTCTATAAACCTTTGAAACAGAAGAATAACCTACAAAGAATCCTTCATCAAACTTGGATGAAAATTTTCCCAAATAAGCTCGGGTGTTTAATATTGAAACATGACAACCAAATGATTTGAGGAATCCAATAAATGGTTTCCTATGAAAGATCAGTTCATAAGGTGTCATGTTACTTTCTTTAACAATCAGAGTTCGATTTTGTACAAAGCATGACGTGTTAACTACTTTTGCCCAGAAGGTGATTGGCAATTTAGCATCAGCCAGCATCGTTCTTGCTGCTTCAATCAGTGTTCTATTTCTCCTTTCAGCTACCCCATTTTGTTGAGGAGTTCTAGCTGCACTGAATTGATGAGCAATGCCTTTGGTTGTACAAAAGGAGCTCATACTTTCATTATTCAACTCAGTACCATTATCACTTCTTATTATTTTGACTTTAAGATCAAGTTGATTTTCAATTTTAGTGATAAAATCTTGTATGATTTGGGATGCCTCGTTTTTATGAAGTAAGAAGAAAACCCAAGTGAATCATGAAAAGTCATCAATGATCACTAAACAATATTGTTTCTTTCCATACTCATTACATGAGTTGGTCCAAATAGATCCATGTGAAGTAGCTTCAATGGAGTTTTGTCAGTGTTCACAAGCTTGGTTTTATGAGACGATTTGTATTGTTTTCCTTTGAGGCACGATGAACATTGATCAATAAAATTATATTCTTTTTTAGGAACACCAATGACATGGTTTCCTTTAACCAACTAGTTTTGTGTGCCCTAAATTTCTATGCTAAAGTTGTGACTCATCAAATGATTCTTTTGACAAAAGATATGTTTCTTCCTTGGGTGATGCAGAACACAGGTTTAAGAGATATTTGTTATTCTTCCCCGGTGTTCTTAAGATAACCCATTCTTTAGAGATCTGAAATCCAGGTTTCAGAATGTTGCAACTAGTGTCTGTAAATTAAGTGGAATATTTCTTGTCACAGATCTGAGACATGCTTAGCAGTTTGAAATTATGTTGTTCACAGTAGTTCACTCTGTCAAAGCTCAGCATCCCGTTTGTCACACATCCTTCTCCTATAATTCTACCACCTTCTGAATCTCCTCCAAAGGCCATAGTAGTTCCTTGTATGTGCTTGAAGTCATGAAGGAAGGAACGATCTCTAGTCATGTGTCGGGAGCATCCACTATCTACGTACCATAGGCTATTAGACCTGTGTGGATGAACCTACATGCAAAAAGAACTAATTATAATAAGGAGCACAAGCCATGATGGCCTTGGGTTTCCTTTTCGTATTCATGATGGTGACCTCCTGGTATTTCCCTTTTAATTGTGCTTTAGATGGAGGTGTCCTCGAAGATTATTGGTAATGAATGGGTTGAGTCATCTCATCAACATCTACTGAGGATTCAGATGAGTAATGAAATCGTTGGTCTCTGTTTCTTTGTAGAAATTTAGCCTGTTTTCCATTATCAACGGTAGGTTTTTGTTTTGGAAGGTCAAGTTTGTGTTTCATTGTGAGACGATTTCTTTGACCCTTCCTCAATTCCTTCACATTATGCCTGTCATTTGTTTATCTAGGTGTCCTAGATTGAGTATTGTGAAAATTAGGTCAAATGCATCAAAGTGGATGTTTTTGAGATAGGCTTGTGTTGGGGAATTCTCAAACTCTTCTGATTGAAGTAACAATCAGATGTATTGTGGTTATTCATGTCACACATTGAACAATACTTGTTGAAATAGTAGTTTTTAGTGGAGTGATTGTTCATGAAACAGATAGAGCAATATTGATTAAAGAAGCATTTATCTGTCTTGTGATTGAACATTTGACAAATGTCACAATACATTTGTTTGTTTCTTGAATCTGATTTTTCCTTTTGTGACTCAACTGATATTTTCTTTTGATGAGTCCCCTTCTTTTCTTGAGGTGATGAATCAGAATCAGTCCTTTTAGTAGTTTACTTCATAACACTACCTTTGTTTAATTGTCTAGGTTGTTTCTATTTCTTCAACCTATTTATCACTTCTTTCTCAAGCTGGTCAACATGTTCCATGTTGCAAATATCAAACCCTACTCCCTGCCTTAATCTTGAAGACTGAGGGCCTGATGATGTTTTATGTGTTGAACTCAGTGTTACTGTTTGCTTCTTTTGCAGTGAAAACTTTTCTGATTTGCTTGAATTTTTTGGGGATATAATCTCATTATCAGACCTACTCTCAGTAGTGGGTTTCACTGTCTTCACATATTTCTTTTTACCTTGTAAAACAGATGGTATGATGTTTATAAAAGGGACAATTGCTTTTACAGGGCTTGATGGTTTCATGACAGTCCCTTTCTTGTCTGAAAACTCTTTGATTTTGATTGGGTGACCTAACTTGATTTTATCCTCATTTGTTTCAATATAAACATCAGGTTTGTTTTGAGGATTGGTCACCTGTTTTACTATAGATTTAGGTTCCATAGTTTTAGTTTCAGTTACTTCAGTGAGTGAGACAAATTCAGGCATGAAAGTGTAGTTGTCATTTTATGGTGGAGGACATGAATTATACCCAATCCCTGACATGTCCTTTGGATCCTTTTGAGAATCAAGAATCTCTTGCAGCTTGACTGAAGACATTTGAAACTTTTCAAATTTCACTTGAGTCATAGATTGTTAAGCCAGATTGAAGACATTAGATTCAGCTAACTTTTCAGTAAGTAGCTCGTTCTTAGCTGCAAGAGTGTACTTCTCACCATGCAGTTTTTCTATGTCAGAGATGAGAACTTTAATTTTGATTTCAAAGTTTTTTATTTGTCTCTTTATCATCTCTGACTTTATCTTTTCTTCTTTGATTTTATCAGCCAGTTTGTGATGATGCTCCCTATAACCTTACAATTCACTAATGCATTTTTCACTGCAAAGGTTAGATTTTACCTGAGTAGGTATTGGAGATGGTCCGTCATTGATGTGAGCCATAAGCACATGATTTTCAAATTGAGGCGTGACTTCCTCTGCATACACACTCAAGTCACATAATCTATCTTGCCTTATCACTAGAGCACTGGCAGAAGAATGACTGCTTCAATGAGCTTGATTTGCCAGTTGGGGTGGATTCTGATATGATTGGTGTTGATGATACTGCCGTTGTTGGTTGTTGGAGTGAAAGCTTGAGTTAGGCTGCGAGGATGACTGGCCTTGAGAGTTCCATTGATAGTTGTTTCTCTTGGGGGCATTGCACTCTCTTGAGAAATGGCCAGCCATGCCACAATTAAAGCATTTCACCTTGGATTTATCATATCCAAGTTTTGTATTTTCATTTAGGCTTAGCTTTCTTCCTTTTCTGAAGAATTTCTTGGCTCTCATGGCAATCATGGCAATCATGGCAATTTGCCATTGTAGATCCATTTCTTCCACATCATCTGGATCCATTTCCTTCAGATCTTCTTGAATTAGATAAGCAAAAGTGAGTCTTCCTCCTAAGTAGGCTTCATAGCTTACAACAAAGGCATTGTAAGTAGCCTTTTGTTCTTCTGATCTTGAGTCTTCACGAGTGTTTTGAGGAGCAATAGTGACTGGAAGTTTGAGGAGCAGCATTGAATCTAGGTGTTTGAGATGAGGTTGAAGGATGATCGATTGGTGGAGTTGCAATGAACCCAGTGTTGTTATTTGATCTCTTGATTAGATAAAATCATTTTCCTCAGTGACGAAGGCATTTTCCACAGAATGAGATTCTAATGGAAATTATAAGCCTCAATCACTCCTGGTCCACCAAGATTTCTGCTTCTTTCATCAAGTTCTAAAGCTTCAATTTTGGCTATCATGATGTCTAAAGTAGTACTCTCAACATCAAGAATATTTTTCAGCATGGTTATATTCTGTTTCCAGCTTTCAAGGAGACTGTGAAGCATTTTCTTGTCTAATTCTTTAATCCAAGTCATTTACTAACTGTATAAATCTATGCAGTTGTTTAGATATTGATTCTCCCTTGGTGTGGTGGAATGTTTTATACTGATTAACAAGTTTATCCTTGTTAATTTCAGCCACCTCATTGCTTCCTTCACACATAATCTTCAATGCATCCCACACAGCTTTTGCAGTACCATACTTCTCTAATGTTTTAAGCCCATTCATCTTGAGTGCTTGAGTTAGAATGGCGTATGCTTTAAGATCAATCTTGATTTTCTTATAGTCTTCATCATCTAAGGTCGGATCTTCAATGGGTATTCTTGCAGTTCTATATATTGCAGCTTGATCTATAGACAGAGTAACAGG
This sequence comes from Flaveria trinervia, assembly GCA_025506515.1. Taxonomy (NCBI): domain Eukaryota; kingdom Viridiplantae; phylum Streptophyta; class Magnoliopsida; order Asterales; family Asteraceae; genus Flaveria; species Flaveria trinervia. Next base: position 57,795,595 of record CM046450.1, read on the forward strand.
AATGTATGGCCCCCTGCATATTGAGATGCAAAAATCAGGATCTACACCTGTGATGTAATTCCTAAACCTGATTTTCCACTGTTTAAACTCAAATTTATGTTTAAGCATAGGAGGTTTAGGTGTATGACCAAGTTTTGAGTAGCTGTTAGAATCCATTTTAACTAAGTGTTTAACTGGTATAATATAGATTTAGATGATTTTTAGGATTGATTAGTCTAACTAGTCCAAACAGTTCAAACGAATTTCCCAAAAAGCCAGAAATATTCTAATTGTTCATCCGCATTTACCCCTTTTGTTCATCCTGACTGGGGTTGAGTAAGAGTGATATTCTTACTGTGAATCGAATATGGTAATCAACTTAGTGATTAAATGACGGAAACAAACAATCAAAGAACATTTAATGCAAGAACATTACTCATAAATGCTTTGTATTGTATATATGAAAGTAGATGAATTACAGAGAATAATTACAACAAAAATTCTCTATCTATCAACTGTCACCTCAAGTACGAGGTTATATTCTATTTATAGGTAGAGAAGATGCGTTTTACAAAATGACTAAACTACCTCTAAACTATTACATTAGAACTAGTCTAAGTCTTCATCTGCATCTTTGCTTGTTCATCCCCATTGACAAATGCGGATGAGTTAACTTGATCAACATTTCTTCACTTGATCATCCGCATTAGTATGTTGGTCATCCGCATTGGTTAATACGGATGAACAAATACTTATGCGCATTTGTTCGGTCATCCCATTTGTCTAATGCGGATGAGCAAAGTCTTGTCCATATTAACTTTTAGTCTTCCGCATTTCTCAATGCGGAAGCCCAAATACTTGTCCGTATTTGCATTATGTCTTCCGCATTGACAAATGCGGAAGACAACTTATTATTTTTCTTAGCAGAATTTCATCCGCATTTATTCTTGGACTTGAGGGATTCCAGTAGAGCAATCATCAAATCACCCATTGAGTTGGCATGTATGATCCTTTCAGGGTGCAACACATCCGCATTTGTGTTTGATCATTATCATTTCCTATACTTCATCCACATTTCTCATACTTAATCTGCATTTGTGTTTGTTCATCCGCACTTAATCTACATTTGTGTTTGTTCATCCGCATTTCCCATACTTTATCTGCATTTCCCATCTTCATCCACATTTGTGTTTGTCCATCTAAATTTCCCACACTTCATCCGCATTTTCCATACGTCGTCCACATTTGTGTTTGTTCATCTGCATTTCCCATAGTTCATCTGAATTTGTGTTTGTCATTCGAATTGGTCTTACTCATCCGCATTTATCAAGGCTCATTTGCATTGGTCATCCGCATTTATAAAGGCTCATTCACAATGGTCATTCGCATTTCACCTACTTAGTCAATGCATATCCGTATTTCGCATACTTAGTTAATGCTCATCCGCATAAACTTTCCATCCGCATTGACTTCATCCGTATTGACTTCATCTGCATTACTTACACTTAGGCAAGTGATTCTAAATCCATTCACACTGAAACAACAAATTTTACTTCCTAATCACTATCCATCACGTTCTAAGCTTAAGTCTTACCATCTAAGCCTTAGAAACACCATCATACATCATCAAACATGAACATATCACATATCACATCATAATTTCAACATACACACAATCAAACATTTGGGTCTGAAACCCAGTTAATGAAAACATACATTCATGCATTTCCAGCCTCAAAATTAGTAAAAACCAGTAAAAGAGGGGTCCTAGAACTCACCTTTGCAGCTCTTCAGTATGGCTTCTTCCAAACTCGTTTGCAAATTGAATTCAATCACCTAGAGACCCACTAAAAACAAACCCGAACGCATGCAAACACACATAAGCATAAACCCTAGGACATAACCGGTTAAGAACACCATAAAAACATCAATTCTTATCTTGAATTCACACTTTTCTTCTTGTTTCTCTTCAAAACCGAGAGTTCTCTGCTTCCTGCTACTTTCTCTCTCTAAAAATCCAAAAATTTTGTGTGTAGAAAGGGTGATGGGCGGCCACGCTACCTATATCACCAACTTTTCAAAGATTGTGTTTTAACCCCTAAACTTGGGTTTTATTTCTTTTCCTCTTTTTTACTTCACTTTATTCATTCTTTCTTTGTCTTTAAAATAACTGGGCGTTACATGCTGAAATAAAACAATACGAAGAAAGATAATATTTTTATTCTAAGCTTCGAAAGATGTTTCAGAAGTTTCTTCCAAAGGTAAATTGTAAATCTTCAGAAGGATAATTTGTTATTTCTTATTACTATTTACAAGGACAGACACAAGCTTTAATTTGTTTATAATGATTAATATAAGTTAATCATACCCAGAGACTCAATTAGAAAATTAAATCTAACTGAATCAAAGACTATAATGAATAAATCAGCAAACTGATTTGTTGTATAGACTTTCACTAACTTGATCAAACCTTTTTTTTGAGTTATCTCTCAGAAAATAGTATCTTATTTCAAAATGTTTTGTTTTCTATGTTGCACTGGATTAGGAGTTATAAACATAGCAGTTGAATTGTCAATGTCAATTGGAGTCGGAAGGAAATTGTAACCGTAATCAAGTAATCGGTTTTGCGACCAAAGAACTTAAGAGCATCTAGCTGAAGCATGTATGTACTCAGCCTTAGATGTGGATACAGATACATTTGTTTTCTTATTGCACTGCCATGAACTAGTCTTGGTCCTATGAATTGACATCCACCAGTTATGGATTTTTAGTTGTTGCACATCCTGCAAAGTCACTATCTGAAATTGAGTAAAGAGTAAAGTCACCATCCTTTTGATACCAAAGTCCAAGGGTAGGTTTTCCTTTCAGATATATGAAAATCCTCTTCATAGCATTTAGATGAGACTTTTTTGGATCTGATTGTACCTATCACAAACACACACAACAAACATAATGCAGGTCTACTGGCAGTTAAATACATAAGTGATCCAATCATTGATCTATATAATCTTTGATGAACAGTTTTCCCTGTAGTATCAGGTACAATCTTATCAATTGTTAAGCCTGGTGTTTTGCATGAAGATGTATGAGCAAGGTTGTACTTCTTCAATATTGATGTATGTACTTCTCTTAATTGATGAAAATTTCATCTGTCTTCTAATGAACTTGTAGACTAAAGAAGAAAGTTAATTCTCCAATTGAACTCATCCGAGACTCAAACTTCATCAACTGTTCAATGCTTACACATAATCTCTTGTTAGTTTAGCCAAATATAATGTCATCAACATAAATTTGAAAAACTAAGAGATCTTGATGTTCTTCTTTGAGAAGGAGAGTCTGATCAATGGTTCCCCTTTTGTATCCATGATTGAGCAAGAAAGATGATAATGTTTCATACCACTTTCTTTTGATGAAGACCATACAAAACATGGTTAAGGTTGTGTACCTTGTGTGGGTAATGAGGATCTTCAAATGTAGGAGGATGTGCTACATAGACTTCTTCATCGATTTTCCCATATAAAAATCACATTTGACATCCATTTGATAGGAAGTGAACTTCCTTTACGATGCATATGCTAGGAATTCTCTTATGGCTTAAATTCTTGCAACTTGTGCAAAAACTTTGTCATAGCCTATCACTTCTTCTTTTGTGTAACCTTGTGCAGTGTGTTGGGTTTTGAATATGTTTATCAAAGTCATATTAACCATTAATATGTCAAAAAAGTAGTGGTGTAATAATCCAAACCATTTTAAGAAGAGTTAATTTATACATCAAATACATGTGTAAAACCAAAACCCATTAACAAGGATCTTATATGAAAGGACATGCTATGAAACAAACATTCAAAACATCATATACTACCTCCTAGAACTCGTGGATGAAAAGGGAAGATGATGATTGAAAGCTAAGTCTTCAATGTAGAAGACCTCAAGAGGTTATACCCACAAGCCCTTCAAACACCTTGCTTGTTAGGATGCAACACCAAAGTTTGCTCTTCTTTTGCTCCTCCAAAACCGAAAATCAACCAGCCCCTTTTTAGCCTCTAAGAACCCTAAAATCGGCCCTGGTTTTGGGAGGTTCAAATGCTTGTGTTGTAGAGAGAAAAAGTGTGTATGATGATTGAATGTAAGAGAGGAGAAAAGGGTTTTCAAAGACCAAGACAAAGCTAGTCCCAATGGGCCCTTTTGGATGGATGAAAATCCATCCCAAATGGGTTTTCCCCCCAATTTTTTAGTTTTATAAAATATACACTCTTAACCCATTTTTTTATAAAATTAAAACCCCTTTATAATTTTAGAACACTAAGACACTTGTATTTGTCATTGTTTAACTAACTTAAATAATAAACAAATAACTTCTCATGAACAAATTATCCACATAATATTGTTCATATACAAAAGCAATGATTTAGAAAACCCATTTTCTAAATTGGTGTTTAATATTTATTTGTATGATCTTATCTACGAATAAATATATATTGGTGTTTGTTTGGCTTGTTATTGGGTACGACCGGACTTGGATCACAACGTACTAACCACATCAATCTTGTATGTGTCATAGGCATATAAGATCCAAAATCTCCCACTTGCATAAGATTCATAGAAGATTAATGCAAGCAGTAAATATTGCCTAACAACGGTTTACTACCTTAATACGTATGATTAAGTGCCATTCAATAACATCATCTCCTTCAAGTACCATACTTGAAATGTGTTTGGTGAATTAATCATCTATCCTTTGTCACAGATGTCATGTTAAATCCTAGAGACACAGATTGTCATTCTCCGATGATCTAACTTAAACAGGCCTTAGATATCTAACTCTCCACGAATAAGAGGAACAAATTCTATCTTAACTACATATGTCTCTCACAATCACCTTATATCATATCTGAACCTAGCCTTATGTACTGCCAATGTTTCAGAACTGCAAAGTACTAAGTCAAAGTATGATACTTGGAGAATATCAAGACCCAGTATGTATCTCAGGTCAGAGGATAAAATGATATTTGCCTTTACTCAATATCTCTTATGACTAATCATAAAGATTCTATGCAGAAATAATCGAGAGCGGGTCAGTCCTATATCTATATCCCATAGATATCAATGAACCTTGGTGGCAACCTCTTGCTCTATTTCATACCTTATGAATATCAACCAATCCAAGTTCATTATAGTCTTACATTCATAGTTGTTCGCACAAGTATGATCGACTACGAACTGAAGGGTTTGATAGAACACAAAATGAACAAGTTTAACCTTTTAAACTTTCTGAAAAACGCAACGGAACTAAAGCATTATAAGATGTTTGTAAGCTGAAAATTTCATGTTCTTTATGGTGTTTTAAGATGAAAAACAAACCCAAATCAAAAGGATCTTTTATGTGAATAAACAAGCTATGAACATAATGAAATAGAATATAAAATCACAGCTTCATAAAGCTGTGATAAACTACCTTCCAAGCTGAAAAGTCGACCAAAAGAAAAGAAGAATAAGATGCTCAAAATCACGGACAAGACTCCAAGAAGAGGAACCCTCAAATTAGTATACCCCAAGCTTGTGAGCAATACACCTTCTTGTTAGGAAGAATAACACCAAGAACAACTCCAAAATCTCTTTTCTGGCTGCTACTGTTCGTGAACTTCATGAGAGAAGAAGAGAGTTTTTTGAGTGTTTTTGCATGTGAAGAAGAAGGTTTGGAGAGTCCTACACTCTACCTTTAAGGTTGTGTGTCTTACCAAGATAAAAGAAGGGAACCTAATTGGTCCAAGGGGTGGCTGAAAACTTATTCAAAAGGCTGGGATTCCCTCTCTTTTAATCTCTTGTTAACACATTAAAAGTCCATGGACCCTCTTGGATTTTTAATGTGTGACAAGTGCAAGAACCATAATAATATGTTTTATGCACTAATCTTTACTTAAACATTTTAATTAAGATCACTAACATTACATTATCTTATGTTATTTAAACCCTTTTAAATAACAATGTGATTAATAAAATCCATCACAAATCATCCTTATGATTTACCCATTTCACATATAATTGTTTAGAAAACCAATTTCCTAAATTTGGTGTGTGTTGTCATTTAATTACATGATCACATCATTAATTAAATAATCGTTTGTGTCTGCAAAGATTATTATTTGGGTATAACCCGACTTGGATCATAACGTACTAACCACATCAATATTCTAAGTGTCTTGGGCACATAGAATCCTACAATCTCCCACTTGCCCAAGATTCATAGAAGATTGATGCAAGTAGTAAATACCGCCTAGCAACGGTTTACTACCCTTAATACGCATGACTTATAGCCATTCAATAATATCATCTTATACAAGTATATTACTTGAAATGATTTAGGTGAATCAATCATCTATCCTTTTGTTACAGATGTCAAGTTAAATCCAAGGACACAGAATGATCATTCCTTGTTGATTTAACTTAATCAGGCCTTAGACATCTAACTCTCAACGAATAAGAGGAACAAATTCCATCTTGACCACATACGTTTTTCACAAACACCTTGTGTCATACCTGAACATACCCTTATGTACTGTCCACTATTTCAGGACAGTAAAGAATTAGCTCAAGGTATAATACTTGGTGAATATCAAAACCCAATATGTATCTCAGGTCGGAGGATACCAAATAATATTCGCCTTTACTCAAATATACTTATGATCAATCAATAAGATTCCATGCAGTAAAATTTGAGATGCGGGTTAGTCCAATATTTGTGTCCCACAAATATCTATGAACCTTGGTAGCAACCCATTGCTCTATATTCATCCTTATGAATATCAACCAATCCAAGTTCATAATAATCTTACCCTCACACTTGTTCCCACAAGTATGAACAACTATGGACATTTAGGGTAAACAATTTACTCATGGATTAAACATACTAAATTGGAACATTAATTGAAACATATACCAAATAATTTTATTCAAATAATAAAGAGTTCCACATATCCAAATACAAAATTTACAGATCAAATCCAATCACTAGAATATCGAAGTCCCATGGCACAAGTATGACCTTCATGCTTTGCCTTTTCAAGGAGCTTCGTGAGAGGATTCGCAATGTTCTGATCCGTGTGAACTTTGCGAATACATATCTTTCCCTTTTCAACTTCATCTCGTATGTAGTTGAATCTCCGCTCAATGTGCCTAGTCTTTTGATGAGCACGAGGTTCCTTGATTTGAGCAATCTCACCCTCGTTATCACAAAAGATGTCTAGGGGGTCCTGAATGGAAGGGACAACCCCCAGATCGGCAATGAATTTCTTCAACCATGCAGCTTCTTGAGCTGGCAATGAGGCGGCAACGTATTCTCATTCTATAGTTGATAGCGCCACCACATCCTGCTTGGAGCTCTTCCAAGAGACCGCTCCTCCATTCAAAATGAAAATATATCCCGATTGTTACCGAGAATCATCACGATCGGTTTGGAAACTCACATCCGTGTAACCTTTTACAACGAGTTCCTCATCACCAGATCCATAGATTAGGAACATATCTCTTGTCCTCCTTAGGTACTTAAGTATTTTCTTAACAGCCATCCAATGACTGTTTCTAGGATTTTGCTCGTAACCACTTGTCATGCTTAAGGCGCATGACACGTCCGGTCGAGTGCATATCATTGCATATATGATGGATCCAATAGCAGATGCATATGGGATTGCCTTCATTTTATCTTGCTCATCCTCTGAGCTAGGACATTGAGTCGTACTTAATATCGTTCCTCTTTGAATAGGTACAGTACCTTTCTTAGAGTTCTCCATCTTGAACCTTTTCAAGATTTTATCAATATACGCAATTTGATTTAAACCAATCAACCGCCTTGATCTATCCCTATAGATCTTTATTCCTAGAATATAGGCGGCTTCTCCAAGATCCTTAATGGAAAAACAACTTCCAAGCCTGGTTTTTACACCTTCCAAGGTTGGAATGTCATTTCCAATAGTAGTATGTCATCAACATACAATACTAGGAAAGTTACTATGCTCCCACTAGCCTTCTTATACACACAAGCCTCATCAGCGTTTTTGATGAAGCCAAATTTCTTTACTTCCTCATCAAAACGATGATTCCAGCTTCTCGACGCTTGCTTCAATCCATAGATTGATTTCTTTAACTTGCATACTTTATTGGGATGTTTTGGATCGACAAAACCTTCAGGCTGAACCATATAGACATCTTCCTCAAGATATCCATTTAGGAAAGCGGCTTTGACATCCATTTGCCAAATCTCATAATCATAATGAGCAGCTATGGCAAACAATATCCTTATAGATTTTAGCATCGCAACATGTGAGAAGGTTTCATCATAATCAACCCCTTGGGTTGAGTGAAACCCTTTGCTACAAGTCTAGCCTTGTAAGTATCCAAGTTTCCATGCATATCGGTTTTCTTCTTAAAAACCCACTTGCTTCCAACTATTTTGGAGTTAAGAGGTGGAACAATCAAGTCCCATACTTGATTGTCATACATGGATTGCATCTCAATGCTCATGGCCTCGAGCCATTTGTCACAACCCGAATTGGACACTGCATCATGGTATGTGGTTGGTTCATGTGAATCTACCACATAGCATCCATCCATGAAAAATCCGTATCTTTCAGGTGAATTACTAGTTCTACCACTTCTGCGAACGTTTTGTGTGTATTGATCAACCATTTGATCATCTTCAACATCCTCATGTTGAGTGCTAGTTTCAACCAAACGTGCATCAGGTTGTGGTTCTTGATCCTCCTCAAGATCCACTGTTCTATTGCTACTTCCTTCCATGAGGAACTTTGCTTCTAAGAACTCACCGTTTCTGGCAACAACCACCTTTTGTTCCGGTTGATCATAGAAATAATATCCCATAGAATCTCTAGGGTATCCAACAAAGATACACTTGGTGGATCGGACTTCTAATTTGTTTGGGGTGGGACTCTTAACATAAGCCTCACAACCCCAGACCCTTAAGTATGATAGGGATGGAACTCTTCCATGCCATATCTCAAAAGGTGTCCTTTCCACCTTTTTGGTTAGGGCCATATTTAGAATACGGCTGCGGAGAGCAAAGCGAAACCCCAAAATGATAGAGGTGATGTGATTCAAGCCATCATAGATCGGACCATATCCAATAAGGTTCGATTCCTCCTCTCAGACACACCATTATGTTGTGGTGTTCCAGGTGGAGTGAGTTGTGAGACAATCCCACAATTCCTAAGATGATCTTGAAAAGCATCACTTAGGTATTCACCTCCTCTATCAGTGCGGAGAACTTTAATCGACTTGTTGAGTTGATTTTCCACTTCATTCTTGAAGATTTTGAACATTTCAAAAGCTTCATCTTTGTTCCTCAATAAGTACACATACCCGTAGCGACAATAATCGTCGGTAAAGGTAATGAAGTATCTTTCACCATTCCTAGTCATTGGCTTAAAGGGACCACATACATCCGAATGTATGATTCCTAATAAATCTTTTGCCCTTTCGCTAGTTCCACTAAAGGGTGCCTTAGTCATTTTATCTTGTAAACAAGATTCACATACATCAAATGAATCTCATTCATTCGTTTTTAAAAGACCATTCTTTTGAAGTGTTTGTATACATTTCTTGTTTATATGACCAAGATGACAATGCCAAAGATAGGTATCACTCAAATCTAACTTGAGTTTCTTGGTGTTAGTATTGTACAATGAACTATTTAAAGCATTTTCATGAACCAATTCATAAATACCATTAATGGGTATAGCTTTAAAATAGAACATATCATTTAAAGGAACATGAATATCATTTTCAATAAAAGATAATACATAATCATAAAGTCTTAATTGGGATAGAGAAATAATGTTCCTAGTCAAACTAGGAGCATACAAAACATTCTTCAAAATAATATCCAAGCCACTTGGAAGTTTCAAGATGTAGTCCCCACGAGCTTCAACATGGACTTTGGTTCCATTGCCCATGAAGAGGCTAACATCCCCTTGATTGAAGTCCCTACTTCTTTTGAACCCCTACAACAAATTGCAAATATGAGTTCCACATCCGGTATGTAATACCCATGTGTTTGAAGATGTAACATTAAGATCAATATGAATCATGTATATTGTACCTGAGGTCTGCCCGGCATCCCTCTTGGCTTTCAACTCTTAGAGATGAACATGACAATTTCTTGCCCAATGTCCAACTCCCCACACTTGAAGCATGGGTCATTAGTAGCAACCTTTTGCTTCTTTTCTTGCAGTTTGGGTGGCACCCTTGCCACCCCTTTCCCCTTTCCCCATACGGGTCACTTACCCTTGGCAACCTTTGCTTTGGGTGCAGGATGAGGCCTTTTCTTGTTCACACCTTCATTGAGGGTGAGAACGGGTAAAACCCTTTTACCCATGGCCGCCTCCCGTTTTCAGCATTGAGTGAAGCTCACCAATGCTTTTGTCCCAAGCATTCATGTTGTAGTTCAACACGAATGTCTCAAACTTCTTGGTAAGGCCATTAAGGATCAAATCCGTGGCCAATTCCTTCGAGACAGGACAATTAAGCCTCTCAAGGTGGTCAATATGACTTTTCATCTTAAGTACATAAGATGAGACAGATTGGTTGTCGTCCATACGACATGCATGGAGTGCTCGAACCGTTTCGAAGCGCTCAACCCTTGCTTGCGTTTGGAACGTTTCCTTCAGCTGGGTTATCATGTCATATGCTCCGTGATGTTCATACTCCTTTTGGAGATCCGGAGTCATGCTCGCTAGCATGAGACAAGACACTTGGACAAAGTCCTCGGTGTACTTGAGCCAATCGTTGTCGGGGATAGGGTCGTCTAAAACATATGATCTTCTCTCTTGCTTGAGAACAATTCTCAAGTTTCGATACCAATCAATAAAGTTGTTATGATTAGATGTTCTTTTTGGAGGATCGCTCATAATGATTGGTTTGACGCGGATGAGTTATCGTGATTATCATTATTAGTGGCCATCTACAAAATTTAACCAAGATCTATTTTAGTATTTTCGATATTAAATTCTAGAACCCAATATTATTTTTAATTGTGGTTTGGTGACCTTTATCCCACAAATGAGGCATTCTCACCTCAAGTCGCAAGTTCCCTCAAAATGGTTAGGTGACCTTGATCCCACTAAGAGTTCCCAAGTGACTCAAGTGTTGTGTAAAAGGACATGTTGTCTTGTTTAATGTTTTAGAGATTTCATAATACAAGTTTTAGAAAACCCAATGTACTTGTATTTGCATGCTTTCAAATACAAGGTACCCTATGGTCCTTTGATTAAAACCAATTTTAATCTTTAAAATCATTAAACCAATTTAATAACCTTTTATTAATTTTTAATGATAAGAGTCATTAATTTTCAGCTTGTTAAGTTTGTTAATTAGTTTGTAATGCATGGCAAAAATCAACCATACAATCAAATAATAAACATTCAAACAGGCACAAGCATACAAAAATGAGTGCATAACCATAGCCACTAAGTTGACAACACTTGTTTGCCATCACAAGTGTCATCATAAGGTCTTTCTAAGGGTTGAAATCAACACAAAATTGAGGTCATCTTAGACCCCCACTTGAACTTGCATCCATATGCTTCAAGTTCCATGTCTTTGATGTCCATCTTTGGGTCTTGATCTTGTGCATCTTCCTTTTACAAAATTGTATCCTAATACATTTTTCTAATAAAAGAAATGCACCTAATCTATTAATTACATAACCAAATGAACAAATAATTACAATCCAAATAATAAACATAATATTACAACCCAATTGAATGAATAAAACCAACCACTCCAATCATCCAATGAAAAGGGGCCAAAGGCTAGGTTATGCACACTAACATCCAAGATCATATTATCCAAACATATAATGAAACCCCACTTAAAACCACCAAATTTCAGCCAACATAAACTGAAATTTTGGGTTTTAAACATTGTCCAAAGAATCAACATTTCATAATATATATCTTTCAAGGTCTAATCATTAGCATGTGTGATATGACCTTGAAAGTTTGGGGAATCATTCATACAAAATAGCAGCCCAAAAACAGCCTATAATAAGTGATAATACATCTTTAAAATCGATTTTAAAGACTAAGAACAAGCAAGTTATCCACATAACCGGCTCTTGATGCCATTGAAGGGTTTGATAGAACACAAAATGAACAAGTTTAACCTTTTAAACTTTCTGAAAAACGCAGCGGAACTAAAGCATTATAAGATGTTTATAAGCTGAAAATTTCATGTTCTTTATGGTGTTTTAAGATGAAAAACAAACCCAAATCAAAAGGATCTTTTATGTGAATAAACAAGCTATGAACATAATGAAATAGAACATAAAATCACAGCTTCATAAAGCTGTGATAAACTACCTTCCCAGCTGAAATGTCGACCAAAAGAAAAGAAGAATAAGATGCTCAAAATCACGGCCAAGACTCCAAGAAGAGGAACCCTCAAGTGAGTATACCCCAAGCTTGTGAGCAATACACCTTATTGTTCGGAAGAATAACACAAAGAACAACTCGAAAATCTCTTTTCTGGCTGCTGCTGTTCGTGAACTTCACGAGAGAAGAAGAGAGTTTTTTGAGTGTTTTTGCATGTGAAGAAGAAAGGTTTGGAGAGTCCTACACTCTACCTTTAAGAGTGTGTGTTTACCAATATAAAGAGGGAACCTAATTGGTCCAAGGGGTGGCCGAAAACTTATTCAAAAGGCTGGGATTCCCTCTCTTTTAATCTCTTGTTAACACATTAAAAGTCCATGGACCCTCTTGGATTTTTAATGTGTGACAAGTGCAAGAACCATACTAATATGTTTTATGCACTAATCTTTAATTAAACATTTTAATTAAAGATCACTAACATTACATTATCTTATGTTATTTAAACCCTTTTAAATAACAATGTGATTAATAAAATCCATCAACAAATCATCCTTATGATTTAACCCATTTCACATATAATTGTTTAGAAAACCACTTTCCTAAATTTGGTGTGTGTTGTTATTTAATTACATGATCACAACATTAATTAAATAATCGTTTGTGTCTGCAAAGCTTATTATTTGGGTATAACCCGACTTGGATCATAACGTACTAACCACATCAATATTCTAAGTGTCTTGGGCACATAGAATCCTACACGAACGTTAGAATAAGTTACTTATTCCCGGATTTAAACAAGCTAGAATGGAAGAACAATATAAATTATGACCATATATTTAAGTCAAATAACATAAGCTACGATATCCAAATACAAAATTTGATCAAATCCAATCACAAGAATATTAAAGTCCTAAGGCACAAGTATGACTTTCTTGTTTAACCTATCTAGGAGCTTCGTGCATGGATCCGTAATGTTTTGATCGGTGTGAACTTTGCGAATACATATCTTTCCCTTTTCAACTTCATCCTTATGTAGTTGAACCTTCGTTCAATGTGCCAAGTCATTTGATGAGCACGAGTTCTTTGATTTGAGCAATCGTACACTCATTGTCCCAAAAGATCTCTAGGGGTCTTGAATGGTAGAAACAACCCCTAGATCAGCAATGAACTTCCTTAGCCATGCAGCTTCATGAGCTGCCAATGAAGCGGCGATGTATTCTAATTCTGTTGTAGATAGTGCCACTACATCTTGCTTTGAGCTCTTCCAAGAGCGCTCCTCCATTGATAATGAGGACATATCCCGACTGTGATCGAGAATCATCTCGATCAGTTTGGAAACTCGCATGTGTGTAACCCTTTACAACGAGCTCCTCCTCGCCAGATCCATATCTTAAGAACATATCCTTAGTGTTTCTAAGGTATTTCAAAATACTCTTATAGCCATCCAATGACTATTGCCAGGATTCTGTTGATATCTACTTGTCATGCTTAGAGCATATGACACGTCCGACCTAGTACATATCATTGCATACATGATGGATCCTATAGCAGATGCATATGGGACTTCATTCATTCTTTCTTGTTCATCCTTTGAACTAGGGCATTGAGACGTGGTCAATATAGTCCAATTTTAATATGTACCAAACCTTTCTTAGAATTCTCTATCTTGAACCTTTTCAAGACTTTTTCAATGTATGTACTTTGGTTTAAACCTATCAACCGCCTTGATATATCCTTATAGATGTTTATTCCCAAAATATAGACGGCTTCACCAAGATCCTTAATGGAAAAACAGCTTCCAAGCCAGGCTTTTACACCTTCCATGGTTAGAATGTCGTTTCCAAATGGTAAAATGTCATCGACATATAATACAAGGAAAGTAGTAATGCTCCCACTAGCTTTCTTATACACACAAGCTTCATCAGCGTTTTTGATGAAGCTAAATTTCTTTACTTCATCATCAAAACGGTGATTCCAACTTCTCCATGCTTGTTTCAATCCGTAGATTGACTTCTTTAACCTGCATACCTTGTTAGGATGTTTTGGATCAACAAAACCTTCAGTCTGTTCCATATGGACATCTTCCTCAACATATCCATTAAGGAAAGCGGTTTTGACATCCATTTTCCAAATCTCATAGTCATAATATGCAGCTATGGCAAACAATATCCTGATAGACTTTAGCATTGCGACAGGCGAGAAAGTTTCATCATAATCACCCCTTGAGTTTGAGTGAAACCTTTTGCTAAAACTCTAGCTTTATAAGTATTCAAGTTTCCATGCATATCGGTTTTCTTCTTGAAAACCCACTTACTTCCAACTACCTTTGATTTAAGAGGTGGTGTTACCAATTCCCAAACTTGGTTATCATACATGGATTGCATCTCAACGTTCATGGCTTCTTGCCATTTGTCAAAATCAGGTTTTGACATTGCATCACGGTATGTGGTTGGTTCATCCGAATCTACCACATAGCATCCATCCATAAAAAATCCATATCTCTCAGGAGTAACCCTAGTTCTACCAGATCTACGAATGTTTTGTGTATCTTGATCATCCATATGATCATTCTCAACATCCTCATGTTGATTGCTAGTATCAACCAAATGTGTATCGTCTTGTGAATCTTGAACCTCTTCAAGTTCCATTGTTCTTCCACTACTTCCTTCTGAAAGGACCTTAGTTTCCAAGAACTCTGCCTTCTGAGCAATAAACACTTTCTGCTCTGTTGGATCATAGAAATAGTATCCAATACAATCTCTAGGATATCCAATGAAGATACACATAGTGGATCGGGCTTCCAGTTTGTTTTGAGTGTATTGCTTAGGATAAGCCTCACACCCCCAAACTTTTAGATATGACAATGATGGAACCCTTCTATTGCTTAGGATAAGCCTCACACCCCCAAAATACGTGTCGTGGAGAGCAAAGCAAAACACCAAAACGATAGGGGTAGTGTACTTCTACCATCATTGATGGAACCATATCTAATAAAGTTCGATTCCTCCTCTCAGAAACACCATTATGTTGTGGTGTTCTCGGTGGAGTAAGTTATGAGACAATCCCACAACTTCTAAGATACTCTTTAAATTCACTACTTAGGTATTCACCTCCTCTATCTGTATGAAGAATCTTGACCGTTTTGTTGAGTTGAGTTTCTACTTCATTCTTGAAGTTTTTGAACATTTCAAAAGATTCATGTTTGTGTCTTAATAAGTACACATACCCATAACGACTATAGTCATCGGTAAAGGTAATGAAGTATCTTTCACCATTCCTAGTTATTGGTTTAAAAGGTCCACATACATCCGAATGTATGATCCCTAATAAATCATTTGCCCATTCATTAGTCCCACTAAAATGGGCCTTTGTCATTTTACCTTGTAAACAAGACTCGCATACATCAAATAAATCATTTTCATTAGTTTTTAAAAGACCATTCTTTTGAAGTTTTTCATACGATTCTTGTTTATGTGACCAAGGCGACAATGCCATAGATAGGAATCACTCAAATCTAATTTGAGCCTTTTGGTGGTTGCTTGGTCCATTGAGCTATCATATGTTGTGTTATCATGAACCATTCATAGATACCATTACAAGGCATAGCCTTAAAATAAAACACATGATGCAAACAATCATGGATATCATTGTCAACAAATTTGAAATCATAACCACATTGTCTTAAAAGAGAACTGAAGAAATATATCCTAGTCAAACTAGGTGCATACAAAACATTTTTTAGAATAACATTCAAACCACTTGAAAGTTTAAAAACATAGTCTCCTTCGGCTTCAACTTCAACTTTTCCTCCATTGCCCATAAAGAGACTAACATCCCCTTTTCTGTAACGCTTATTTCTTTTGAAACCCTGCAACAAATTGCAAATATGAGTTCCACATCCGGTATCCAATACCAATGTGTTAGAAGAAATAACATTTAGCTCAACATGTATCATAAAAGTCATACCTGAGGTTTGCCCAGCATCCCTCTTGGCTCTCAACTCTTGAGATAGACCGGACAATTTCGTTTCCAATGGCCTACCTCACCGCACTCAAAACACGGATCATCTTTAGCAACCTTTTACTTCTTTTCTTTGGGTTCCACTTTAGCCTTACCCTTCCCTTTCCCTTTAACGTGTCCCTTCCCTTTGGCAAATTTGCCTTAGGGTTGGGGTGGTTCCTTTTATTCCTACCTCCTTCATTGATTGTAAGGACCGGTAGAACCTTTCTACCCATGCCCGCCTCGGCCGTTTTGAGCATTGAATGAAGCTCACCGATGCTCTTGTCCCATCCATTCATGTTATAGTTCATAACAAAGCTTTCAAACTTCTTGGATAGAAAGTTGAGGATCAAATTCGTGGCCAACTCGTTGGAGACACGGCCATTAAGCCTTTCGAGGCGATTAATGTGACTCTTCATCTTAAGTACGTAAGATGACACCAATTGGGTCTCGTCCATCCGACATGCATGGAGCGCTCGAACCGTTTCGAAGCGTTCCACCCTTGATTGTTGTTAAGAACATTTTTTTCAACTGGGTGATCATGTCATAGGCATTGTTGTTCTCAAAGTCCTTTTGTAAATCGGGAATCGTACTCGTTAACATGAGACATGAGACTTGCATGGAGTCCTCGCTGTACTTGATCCAATCGTTAAAGGCCTCCACGTCATTCTCATTGGGTTGATCGAGAATGGGATCGTCTAACACGTAGGACTTCTTTTCTTGCTTGAGAACGATTCTCAAGTTACGGTACCATTCTTGAAATTCCCAAGGATAATACGTTCCTTTTCGAGGATGGTTCTTAGTGATAAGTTATGGACAGTTGGGATTGAGTTGTTGTTGTTTGCAATCTACAATTTTACAAAGTTCAATTTTAGTATTTTTAATATCAAATTATTTTTATTATTAATACCCTTTTATATCTCATAGATAATTAATGATTAAAATCTAGAATCCAACGTTAGAGGTAAATATCGGTTAGGTGACCTTTATCCCTTTATTTAATTAACAATGTAGTCAACGTTTGACAATTATAACCTATTACAATTTCTAGTGTATGGGATCGGTTTAAAAATCTTATGTTTTGTTTGGCATGTTAATCCCATCAACACTTTTGTATGTCATGCTTTGGTGATCCTAATGCATGACATCCAAATCAAGTCGTCCTTCTTAGACACACGTGCGATTTTACTAATGTAAGTGGTTAGGTGATCTTTATCCCACAAATACGATAATTTCACCACAACTTCACAAGTATCTACATTTATGGTTTGGTGACCTTTATACTATAAACGAGTTGCAAGTGAATCAAGTGTTGTCTAAGAGGATGGTGTTAAACTTGTTTTGAAAAGGGTTTTTATAGTTTTTAAAATTATAGTTTTTAGAAAAACCTTTTATACCATACAATTTGTATGCATTCACATGCATGGTATTCTATGAAAAACTATTTTCATAGTTCTTTTTAATAAAACTCATTTCTATTAAATCATTAACCCTTAATAAAACTCATTTTATTAATTCCTTTAATGATATTAAAAAACCAATTTTATGCTTGTTTTATCATAGTTGTTTACCTAGTTATCAATTTACAACAAATGTCGAACTCATCCAAACAACCTAAACAAACAACCAAACATACAATATAATTGCATAACCATAGCCAACTATTTTGACCACACTTGCTTGCCATAACAATGTGTCAAAAGGTCATTCCTAAAGGGTAAAACATGACAAGAATCTTGTGTCGGTGAACTCCCACTTGAAACCGTATCCAATGCTTCAAGTAACCGTTTTGTGTTGTGATTTCACCATCTTCTTTAGGCACCTTCTTGGTCATCCAAATCAGCCCCAATGTACAATTACATAGAAAAACTAATACATTTTTCTAGAATAATAAAGTGCAAACTAATCTATTTATTACATACCAAATGAAACAAATAAATTACATGCCTTTATTACAACAAATGAAATCACAATCACAAACATTCAAACACAAGGTCGTGGCTAGGTTATATGCACCAAAATACATCCAAATATGTATACAAAAACAAACGAGAATGGCACCCTTTTAAACCCCAAAATTTTGGCCAACATTAACCAAACAGAAGGGGTTTCTGTCCAAACAAACAAGCCATCTTATAACATTAATTTTTCAGGATCATAATTATCCATATAAAAGTATTATCTTGAAAAACAAAGGGTTTGCCATGGGTGAAATTTCCAGCCAACTTTTTACACAAAAAGGACCCGAAAATTTCGTTTTTGAAGCATGTATCCATATAATCGGCTCTTGATGCCATTGTTGGGTTTTCAAGATGTTTATCAAAGTCATATTAACCATTAATATGTAAAAAACACAGCAGAGTAATAATCAAAAACCATTTTAAGATTAGTTAATTTATACATCAAATACATGTGTAAAACCAAAACACATTAACAAGGATCTTTATATGAAAGGACACGCTATCAAACAAACATTCAGTACGTCATATACTACCTCCTAGAACTCGTGGATGAAGAGGGAAGATGATGATTGAAAGCTATGTCTTCAAAGTAGAAGACCTCAAGAGGTGATACCCACAAGCCCTTCAAACACCTTGCTTGTTAGTATGCAACACCAATGTTTGCTCTTCTTTTGCTCCTCCAAAACCGAAAATCAACGAGCCCCTTTTCAGCCTCTAAGAACCCGAAAATCAGCCCTGGTTTTTGGAGGTTCAAATGCTTGTGTTGTAGAGAGAAAAAGTGTGTATGATGATTGACTGTAAGAGAGGAGAAAAGGGTTTTCAAAGACCAAGACAATGCTAGTCCCAGTGGCCCCTTTTGGGTGGCCGAAAATCCATCCCAAATGGGTTTCCCCCAATTTTTTAGTTTTATAAAATATACACTCTTAACCCATTGTTTTATAAATTAAACCCTCTTTTTAATTTTATAATACTAACACACTTGTATTTGTCATTGTTTAACAAACTTAAATAATGAAACAAATAACTTCTCATGAACATATTATCCACATAATGTTGTTCATTTACAAAAGCAATGATTTAGAAAACCCATTTTCTAAATTGGTGTTTAATATTTATTTGTATGAGCTTATCTACGAATAAATATTTATTGGTGTTTGTTTGGCTTGTTATTGGGTATGACCCGACATGGATCATAATGTACTAACCACATCAATCTTGTATGCGTGTTAGGCATATAAGATCCAACACAATCAACCTGGCTTTGGTTGTCACAATTATACCTCTGTCATCTTGTTTAATTTGAAGAGCCATCTTGTTCCAATTGGATGTTGGCCTTCAGGTAAATCAACTGGATTCTAGACTTTCTGTTTTTGAATTGTTGAAGCTCTTCTTGCATAGCTTCAATCCAGCTATTGTCCTTTAGAGTAGCTATGATGTTTGGAGGACTACTTATGAAAGAAAACAAGTGAAAACATTGTTGTTTGTAGCTCTACCTTGGCTTCTTGTTGTTCTTTTATCAAGATCACCAATAATGTTGTTTATTGGATGAGTCTTATGAATTCTTGTTATTGGAGCAGATTCAATTGGAATAGATTATTACAAGTTAGTCATATTCATTGATGCAGATGGATCCAATCCAACTGATGAATTTAGGAAGTAATCAAAGTGTTCCTCCTGTTCATCATTGGGTATGGGGTGATCTTCATGAGTTTGAACATGAGGTGCATCATTAATATCTTCCTCAAGAACTTCACCGGAAGCAATTTGTTATTTCGTAGGAGTTACAGGAACTTCTACGGATGGTATATGAGGACTTGATAAATCATCTACAATGTTTGTTGTATCTTCTTCAGAGCATGGAGCAGCTGTTGAGACATTATTCACATCTATTGATGTAGGACACTCATCTATAGATGTAGAGGTAAAAGCTAATGAAGTGCTTTCATCTGAGGATGTAGATCCATTATGTTGGACTTGTGTAACAACATTGTTATTGTTTTTGTTCCTTGTTCCATGATACTTGATGTGTGTATTCTTGGAGGATGAGCAGACAGTGACACTTCATTCATATTTAGTGGAACAAATGGATAACATGTATCATCAAATCCTGCATTATTCAAATAACCAGTGTTAAATGACTCTGTTAGTGCATCTATATCAAATAACCATGATAATCCTTTTACAGATTTAGGAAATAAGGATTTATCAAATGACACATTAGGAGTATCTTCCACAATGTTATGTTCTGGAATGTAGATCCTATAAGATTTAAATGTTGAAGAATATCCAACAAAGAAACCATCATAGGCTTTTTTTGAAAATTTTCCCAATTGTTCTTTTGTGTTTAAAATAGATACATGACACCCAAAAGCTCTAAGATATCCTATGTAAGGTTTTCAATACCTTTATTCCTTTAAAAAGAATCTAAGTTAGTATTAACAAATTAAGTCCCATTGTCACTCCTGAAAATTTTAACTTTTAAATCAAGTTGATTCTCAATCATGATGATAAAGTCTAGTATTGTTTCTGATGTTTTAGTCTTTTGTTTCATGAAGAATACCAATATCAATCTAGTGAAATCATCCACTATCGCTAAACAATATTGCCTTTTTCCAGTGCTCATCATATTGGTTGGACCAAACAGATCATGTGAAGCAATTTTAGTGGTGTAGTGTTTGTATTGATAATTTTGGATTTATTTATGAGACACTCTATGTTGTTTTCCTTTATAACATGAAGGACAATGGTTTGAACAATTAAACTCTTTCTTCGGCAATCTAATGACTAGGTCATTTTTCACCAAATGTGTTCACGGTTAAAGGAAATCAAGTTAATGTTTGCGGAATCAACATTAACCTTTTCTAATTGTTTTTTTAATTAATATCAAATATAATGGATAATGATTATGAAGAACAAAATGTTATGAACACAATTAAGAAGCAAAGAGGATTTGATTCAAACGTATTTCATTAAAATTGATTAATGATTACAGATGAATAAATAATGAATGACATAAACAATAAATGCTTTGAATGTGTCGATGTTGATGTGATGGCTGCTAAGGTTTATGTTTGTATGAATTGATGCAATGTTTGGGTTTGCCGTTTGGTTGCTCGTGTGTTCGTGTTTGTCTATTGATTAGGATCCAAATTTATATGCATGTGTGTTTCAGTTAAGGAAATACTAGATCTCTTAGGATTTGCACAACTGTCCTCTTGACGTTTTGATTTGTTTACTTGTAACACTTGTATTATTAAATATAAGTGTTTGGACTCCGCAGCTTAACAGGTCTTCCGGAGGTAGTTTGTTCTTCCAAAGGTACTTTGTCTTCCGAAGGTACTTTGTCTTCCGACGGATTCTGCTCATCCGTAGGAGTCTTCACTTCAACTATATGATTGACTTCATTTTAACTCTAGAGCTGATTGTTCATCCGTAGAGGATCTTCGGGTATATGTTACTTTTATAAGAAACATATCTACGTAAGAACGAAATGTGAATCCGTAGATGTTTCTTACACTTGGTCAATTTCAGTCATTCACCAATTATAATGTTTGTACGTGTAATCATACACAAAAGATCACATATGGGTTAACCTATATACATATTGCATACCTCAAAATAATAAATTGTACTCATTGATTACAAGTCTTGAATAAAGTTCTAAGCCTAGACAAAATGATCTATATCTATTGTTCGTAGATCTAACATCTCATATAAATCCCATAATAATACAATTAATCATGACAAAAATAAGTATGAATTGCATATGCGTTACAAGTATAAAAAGTTTACAAGTGTAAGTTGATAAGTTTAACATGTTTCACCCCAAAAAGGTGTGAAATAATATAAAAAAAGGCATGAAAACTCACATGGAAAACTCACATTATATATAATATGCACTTAGAGTTAGAATAATGATATGATTCAAGAGTTAGAATAATGATATGTACAGCTTGTTGAGGCAAATTTCAGCCTTTGATTGTTCTCGTTCATGAATGGCGGCAACTGATTCTTCTTTCTCTTGTTGTTCTTCACATAGTCTTTTAATCATCACCTTTTGTTTTTCAGTGAGTGATACAGTAGGCACTAGTTGCATGCTCAATTCCTTCTCAAGAGGGACAGGAACAGTCCTTTGCTCAACTATGATGTCCCAAAATCATCATTAATGATAAATTCTTTAGCTGTGAAGCTATCTAGAGCTTTAATCATGTCACTAAATTCAGCCTATTCAATGTGAATATCAGCTGTTTTCTCTGAGTAAACTACCATTTCTAAGCTACACTTATCATGCTCTGTCTCGCTTGTTTCTTCTCACTTTTCAGTTTGAGAGAATCTCATCCGTTTAGCATGAGGAGAGTCATCACTACTCCCTCCTCATGACCTCTCAGAAGTAACTACTTTTTCACTAACACTAGTTCTTTTCTCATCATCTTGTCTTACTTCTGCTTCAACTTCCCTTTTGATTTCAACCAACATTTCTAGCTCAGATACTCTTTTGTTTAGGCTTTCAATCTGGTTTTACAAGTTGATAATGATGTCAGCCTATTCTTCAACCAATTCTTCTTGCTCTTCCATTGCAATTGTTTGAATGGATATAGCGTTCACATGACCACTTATCTCATCTTTGGATTGTTGAAGAGTAGGTTTTAAAAATTTAATCTCTTTTCTTTTTTTTCTTTTCAGTCTCATATTTTTCTTTCAACTCTTTCAACTCATTCGCCTTCTCATCAAGCTTGAGAATTCTATCTTGAATAATGCTAGATCTTCAGTTGAGTAATCTTTCCATCTTGGCTACATTTTGCATAAGTTTTGAAATTAACTCAACCTTCTCATCTGGTTGTTGACTCTGGATTTTGCATAAGTTTCTCAAGTTTAGAAGTGACTTTCATTACAGGCATTTGGTTTTGTGATTCTCCTCATTAGATGAGGATTTGGATTTCTCTGAGTAGCTAGTAGTATCACCAAACTCAACAGGCTTGGTAGTAATGGGAGATGGTTGAGCAGATAGTAAGGGTGAATGATGAATAGGAGATATATGTGGAAAAGTGATGGGTTGTGCTTGAGGTGATAGGATTGGTGATCTGTGAGGTGATGGTAATGGTGTTCTTTGGGGAGATTGTATTGGTGAGGCTACAAATGGTGATGCCATATTAATATCATGAAAATGAGGTTCAGTGTGAAGATCACCCCTATATCCACTTGGGGTGACACTGAACTTTGACCTAATCTTTTTCTCCAACATTATCATGAGCAGCTGGTTCTTCTTCTTGAATTGGCTCAGCAGTAGGAGCCTCCTGTTCTTCAATTTGTTCTTTAAGATTGTTCTGTTGAAGCATCCAGGGTAACAGAGGAGAATGGGCTCCACTATAGAAGTTTCTTGGATCTCTCTTTTTGATGTACTTGTAGGACTTGGCATCATAATAACGGATATCCAAAACAGGTCCTTGAGGTACAATGGCAGGGAATGCTTCATTGATGAGACATTGTAGGAACCGTAGGTACTTCAGGAACATGTATCTTCTTCCTCCCTTAATGTTAGATACTAGACCATTGAACACATTGGTAGACATGTTAAATGGCCTAATGGTGCATAAAGCACATATAGCTGATGATGTGATCACATGTATATCATTCCATCCTATCTTCCTCTTTGACAAACAATGTTGATAGAGGTGAATCAGAAACCTCCATTGTAAGTCAACTAGTCCCTTCACTATCTACTTGCCTTCGTATCCGCCTTCATAACCAATGTGGCATAGAAGGTAGTAATTTCATCATCTTCAAGCTCAACTTGTGTGTTGCATCATCACCAAACTATAGAATCTGTCTCACAGTTTCTTCAATGATGGTTAGAGAATGATCATCACTAATTCTTCCTCATAGAGTCTTCTCACAATCTACATCTATCACTATAACAATACTCCAGAAAGACCAGATGAATTTATCATAAATAACATGTCTAACTATGATAGCATAAGCTACTTTTGTAGTAGAAATGAATCTGATCATATTGCTCGAGGTAAGATTAGCCATGTACCCTATATTATAGGGATATGAGTTATATTGATGAAAATATTTATCACATATAAGTCCTACATGTTGGATTCTGTATGCCCAAGACACATAGAACATTGATGCGGTTAGTATGTCATGATCCAAGTCGGGTTATACCCAATAACAAGCTTTGCAAACACAAACAATTATTCAATTGATGATATGATCATGCAATTAAATAATAACACCAAATTTAGAAAATGGGTTTTCTAAATAAGTTTCGTATGAGATGAAACAACTTATTAGGATATTTTGTTCATGATTATTATTTGTAATGTTATTTAAATAAGTTAGATAACATCAAATAATAAAAGGGGTTTATAACTTATACAATTAAATAGTTAATGGTATAAATTATTACATGACTAGTTTATATATTATGTGTGTGTGTTTAAGAGGGAAAATCCTTTTCCCTTAAAAGATTCGGCCGCCCACTCAAAGGGCATTGGCCCTTTTTCGCTCTTGAATAGATACACAATAAAGCATGTCACACCTTCAACCTTTTGACCTCTCTCATTACATGCAATCTTGAACCAAAAATACTCTCCTTTTCTCTCTCAAAGTCCACGGCAATAGCAGCAGTTTTTTGAGGGTGTCTTTTGGTTTTTGGTGGTGATCTCCCTAACAAGAAGAGTGTTTGCACACAAGCTTGGGGTATACAAACTTGAGGGGTCCTTCCTTGGAGCCTTGGCCGAATCACAAGCATCATACAACTCTTCCTTGGTCGATTTTTAGCTGGAGAAAGGTAGTTGTTCATAGCTCCATGTAGCTGTGATTTTATGTTCATTAACATATTGTTCATAGCTTGCTTATTCACATATATGATCCTCTTGTTTTGGGTTTTTTTCTTACATATATTTCACCATAAAACATGAAATTTCAGCTTCAAAATCATGTTTTAAAATATATATATATATCCGATGCGTTTTCTGAAAGTTTAAAAGGTTAAACTCGGTTTTATCTTCCAACAAACCCTACACTACATTATGCAAGTTTCATCAGTTTGACTTATGATGGTCAAAGATGAATGTTTGAACGTACTGTTTTATAGGAATCACTTCAAATTGTGATGTTATCAAGAATAATCACTATTATTTTGTTTTTCATGTTTGATGAGATGATTATTGATGTTGTTAACCATTAATCAAATTTTATTTCAAGATTTGATTTCAACATTCCAATGTCATCATGCTCTGTTCATACGATGAACATGATTTTGTAGTTTCCTTGTTGAGTGGTGTTCTTCTTAGTTTTCATGCTCATTGAAGTCGAAAATTATAATCTTTTCTTAGAACAAATCTGATTTTGAGTGTTCTTTATTAACCTAGGGTTCTGAGTTCATTATCAGTGTAAATGTTCGACATTTTAGGTTATAAAATTTGAAGAATTTCACCTTTTGTTTGATACTAATGTTGTGTAGAATCGAAGATGAGGACAGATTAGATGAAATGAACTACGATCCTTGATTGTTAAAGATGATGATGATTGATGAAGATGAACAATGTATTTTTTCGCTCGTCTCACTTTAGAGTCTCTCAAATTTGAAAAGTATTAAATGACCATTTGAAGTTTCTTTAAATAGTCAAATAATAGTTTTTACAATTTATTACAAGTTTAGGATCAAATGCGGTCATACTTTTATTCACACTATAGTAAATGCGGAAAGGTTTTAGACATCCGTATTTGGTTACTATTGCAAATGCGGAAGTGGAAAACTTATGAATTTGATCATGCGCATTTGTGTACCGTAGCAAATGCAGAAGTGGGATATTTAAGATTTTGGCAATCCACATTTGTGCACCGTCACAAATGCTGAAAAACAAAGTTATTCAGCATTTGTGCACTGTAGCAAATGCATTTTATCGAACTTGTTCAGCATTTGCTCAATGTAGCAAGTGCGGCAGAGTAAAATTTCGATATTTACTTAATCATCATCCCTGGTGACAGAAGAGATTAAGCACTTGTTATTATTATTATTATTTTTTTGAAAGTACATGTAAGGTGTTGATATTACACATATCCATAAATGCGGATGAGTAAAACATATGTGAGAATGAATATATCATGTGCATTGACAAATGCAGTAGAAGACTTTTCTTCTGCGTAGGTTTTTAGCACTTCAAAATTTTCATGTATACTTGTTAGACACAAATGCGGTAGAGTAAACTCTTTGTCTGCGTTAGTTTCACTTTGACATAATTAGTTACCCGCATTGGTTATATGGATAGGTTACCTTCACCCGTATTAACCAACGCACTTACCCACATTAACTTTTGAACATAATCAAAACTTAACATTTCTGTTTTCGTTTTTCTTGTTATGAAGGACTGTCTTTTATTGAATTGTTTTATGAAGTTTTTGACTGTTGTTGGGGTTATCAATTATTGCATGGATTGAAAATTTAAAGACTTAAGAACTTTTTGATATAAATTTATTTTGATTATTAATGATAAAGAGAAGTATATATTTTATTGGGATCATATCAATCTTACGTTATACATGTGCATCCTTTATGATAAAATGGACATGTTTACGAACTTGTTGATTGAAGATATATGTGTCCTCTTAAACTCATACCAGGTTGATATTTTAAGGCATTAGATATTTATCATGTTTTGGTTGATTTAATTATTCAACATGTACCTCACACACAAAAGCATGGAATGATCAACCATCCTTATCTAATGCATGGTAGAACTTTTTCACAACTTTCATGACCTAGTACTTAAGTTAGGAGATCTTATTTTCACTAATCCTCCATAGGATTCTTTTACTTTGGTCCTTTTCATGATGATCAACATTCAGATTCTTTTAACTTCAATTTGGAAGGTGATCCATGATTGGATTCTTTTGTTCATTCACACGGAATGTATTGTTTTTGTAGATTCATCTGATTGGATGTGTTCCTCATTGGGAATCTTTTGGATAAGTACATGTGCACTATGTGCTTGTTTCATCAAGTCTTTTCTCAGCAAAATACAGATGAATCATGATGTATGTGAAAGAGATTCATAAAGTATCATTCCCTGGTGTTTTTAGGTTACTACACATACATACGCTTGGATAAGCTAATACATACGAGTACTGTGACATGAGAGTTTTAACATTAAATAAGAATTTAATTCATTATAGCATTTATCTTCTCTTCCAATTGAGCCTACCAACATATCTGGTAAGTCATGACTGTCTTTCAAAATTTATAATTAACCACAGTGAACGATATAACGATTGTAATTATATCATTTCCAAATATTCTTTCTTCATTTAAAAATAACTTCATTTTGTGATTTTCTAATGTTTTTGAATTCTTTTTAATGTTTGGTTGGTTTTAATCAAGGTTAATCATTCTAATTTATTAAACTAGGAATTCAAACCTACCACGTTCAAATGCCTTAGTAAATAAATCAGCCAATTGATTTTCAGTTGGAACTTGAATCAATTTGATTAACTCCTTTTCAGCATAGTCTCTCAAAAAGTGTATCTAATTTCAATATGTTTTGTTTTTGATTGCTGAACTGTATTATTTGTAATGAAAACAGTTGCAGTGTTGTCAATGTGAATTGGTGTATGCAAGAAGTTAAAACCATAATCAAGCATCTGGTTTTGAATCTAGAGAAATGAGAGCAACAAGCTCATGCTACAATATACGCAGCTTTTGCTGCTGAAACATATAAATTTGTCTGCTTCTTGCACTGTCAAGAGACCAGTCGGGGACCAAAATTGACAACTACCAAAAGTGGACTTCCTATTCAAGTTGCATCCTCCATAATCACTATGAGTGAAGGCATTGAAGTCTCCTTCCTTCGGATACCATAACCCAAGAACTGGTTTGCCCTTAAGATATCTGAATATCCTCTTGACAACATTTACATGAGATTCCTTAGGATCTGCTTCATATCCAGCACACACACAAACACCAAATATAATGTCAGGCATATACGCTGTTACATACATAAATGAACCAATAATAGATCGATAGTGAGTCTGATCCACTAATTTGCCTTTGGCATTAGGTCCAATCTTCACTTTAGTATCCGCAGGAGTTTTGATAGACTAACACTCAACAAAGTGAAATTTCTTCAACATTGTTTCCATATATTTTGATTGATTGATGAAAATGACAGGATCAGTGATCTCAAGTTTGATGGATTAGAGTGTAACGCAGCGGAATAAGAACAAGAATTAGACAAATTATAGCAAGAATTTGATATTCGTATGCATTAAGAATAAATACGGTTGTAACGAGAGAATATATTTTTGTGAAAAGGAATGTTTTAATAATATCAAATGTTTCTACTTAATCATTCACTGATTACAATTAGGTTGACACTCCTTATATAGAGTGCAATCACTACTGATATCACGGGATAGTGACATCTGGCAGATTTATTACAAAAATAACTAAAACTTAACAAACTACTCAAATGTTCACAACTACTGAGAACATATCAGAGTGCTAAGTATAAAACATAAAACTACTCATACGAAACTACTCAAACTACAACGACTGAAGAACAAGTCATTTTACAAAACTACTGAAAAGAAAAACATAAAACTATTGAAAGAAACCTGTCACAACTACTGAAGAAGACCTCTTCAGCTATTGTGACAACAACTGATACTTGGTCTTCAGCACTTGTCTTCAGACTTTGTCTTCAGCACTTGTGTCTTCAGACTTTGCCTTCAGCACTTGTGTCTTCAGACTTTGTCTTCGGCACTTGTGTCTTTAGACTTTGTCTTTGGCACTTGTGTCTTCAAACTTTGTCTTCGGCACTTGTGTCTTCAGATTTGTCTTCAGCTGTTGTGGACTTCAGCAGTTGTTGTGACGTCTGTGGGACTTAAGGTTTTTCTGATCCGGCTCATTGGTTCTTTTGGTCCAACAAACTCCCCCTGAACCAATGCAGCCAAAACCTTAACTTTATTAAGGTCCCACTTATTGTGGGCGATAAGATTGGTCTTTTTCCTTCTTGAACATCTAAGAAGATGACCCAATTAAGCACTAGCCTCGGAATAGATTTCTGAAATTTTGTTGGCATAGTATGGATAAGAGCCCTGACTTTGGGGAACTGGACACAGGGCTGTGGTCCTATCCATGAAATCTACTTCCCATGTATAAGCCTGTAGGATTCTCTGGTGTATGCTGTGAGAAACATAATTTGTTCTTCCATGGTAAGATTTTCAGCTCCACCATCAAACAGTCCTTCACGCCCATACAGCTCTGAAATGTACTTAGCCTGTTTGCCATTTTTGAGCTCAACTGTTGAAATCTGTCTGTATGCAAACTCATCTGGGTGAGTACCTTCAAGTAAGAGACTGAGCTCATTTTGTTTAAGTTCTCAAGCCTCTTGTAGACTAACCCCTTTTTAATTACTCTATTCTCTAACATCTTCTGGGGTGGCTGTATAGTTCATAGGCCTTCTTGAAATCTTCTACGATTTCCCAGGGTGATACTACAAGGACCACTGTGATCTCTTCATCTACGATCCTTTTTACTTGGCCCTTGTATCTCGAAGGAATGTCTTTCTTCACAATTCTGTGAGCCACCCTAGGATCAGGCTATATTCTCACCTTTTCCTTTTGATATTGAAATGTGTTAGCAAGGGTGTACAATCTCAGAGCTTCTTTCGTCATACTGATTATTATGAAGAAGCAGCATAAGTTTTGCCTATGCTTTTCAGCATCTCATCATCATGAAGCTTTTGCTGTTGTTCTTCTTCTATCTTTACTCTCACAGCTTCCATCTGTGAGGTGGGAGTGATGGGCATAGGTTTGGCTTTAGGCAAAGTTAGGACTGTGGAAAGAGGCAGCCTATCTTCTTCCTCATCCTCCTCTTCTTCTTCTTCTTCTAGCATCAACACCCTTCTCTTCTTCTTCTTGGATGCATCATCGACTGTTGGTTTTGAGGGTAAAGGAATTGGTTTAGTGGGTTGTAGTAGTGGTGGTTTTGAAGTGGGAGGTTTTGCAGGTTGTTCTATCATTCTTGTAGTGAGTGAGGCTTTTGAGTGTTTTGCTAGTTCCTTTCTGTTCCCAGCACCTGCCTCATTTAGTGCTTCAATCACCAATCCCTTAGTGTATGCTTCAGACGAACAGATCTTGGTGGTTATTGCCAGATACTGTCCCTGGTCCATGACTTAATCTCTATCAATGATCTCCCAAGGTACTTTGCAATGAATCTGATCATGATCTCTAGTCTTTCTCTTTCTAATGCATCATAACTTGCCCATCTTGAGTTAATTTCTTCAATTTCAAGTCTCCTAATCTCTGAGTCAAGCTGTGTAGTATCGAACCCCTGTCTATACAGTTGATCACTAATGGAGTCCATTGATTTACTGTGTGTAGCATCAACCATTTTGATCATCTCATCGAGTTCGAGATCTTTTTCTTTTCCTTCAACCTTCCTCCTTATATGTGACATGAAAGTCTTTGTGACTTTCACCCACTTGATCATGTCAGCTCCCTTCACAAACTCCTCTTCCTTCTCAGTCTCCTTTTCTTTCTTCCCCTCTATGCTCTTCCTCTTTGCTTTCACTGACTGACTCTCCCCCTTTTTGGTTGCATTGGTTGTAAGGGTTTGAGTAGCAGAAAGCCTTGTGCTCACAATCTCCTCTACCAGGGGTTGTATGATTGAGGGAAGCCTCTCATCCATGGTTTTGATCACAATGTCTGTGATCATTGGCGTGATGAGAGGTAGGGATTGCTGAAAGATAGCAGTTGTTTGCTCAGAGGGGTTCTGTCCCTGAGAAGCAGTGCCAGAAAAAGCTGGTGGCTCGGAAGTTTTGAGTGGCTGAGTGTGTGGGAGACCTTCAGGTGAAGGTGCCATCTGTGGGTTTATGTTGGTGGCAGATGGACTTGCTTTTTGAGAGAATTGGTCAAGTAGTCTTTGTAGTCTACTGACTTCTTCCTCAAGAATTGTGTTCGGGCCAGAACATCATAAAAGAAGCCCAGGTCATCATCACAGATGCTGAATCACCTGACCTCCTGCTTGTAGCAGGATGTACATGCACCGGCTGTAGGCCAATTTTAGCATGTGCCCCTTTTTCTTGGAACTGGGGACTTCCAGCCTCAGGACGATGTCCTTCATCAGCTGTTGCCTCTGGTGAGATCTTAGCTATGTTACCAGCCCCAGTCTGATCATGTGCTGATTCAGAAGAGGTGGCAGCCTCACCAGATGTTCTGGTCTCCATATCCACACCATGAGATAGAACAGTTAAACCCTTGTGTTGTGGGCTGTTAGAAGCATGTTGATCCTCTTCCTCAATTGCTGTGGTTTTCCCCTTTGTTGGTGTTTGTTGGGGAGGAGGAGAGGCATGCAGCTGAGTCAGCACGTTTGCAATAATGAGAGTAGGACTTTGTGGGGCGGTTGCAGTGGGAGATGGGGTAAAAGTAGTATGCACCTGGGGAGAATGGTGCTCTTCAATGGCAATCTCCTCAAATGAGGAAATCCCAGATTAGTGGGTACCCCTTCTTTGGTTGCTACAGGCTCCTTTTGAGAGGAATCCTGAGCGGCTGTGGCTGGTGAAGTCCTTGTATCCACTAGGGGTTATAACCAGTGGATATAGCCTGCGATTGTGTTGCAGGGGCATCCTCAGGGGACACATTTCCCTGAGTAGCCTTTTTGACTTCTTTTTAGTGGGTTTGGTGGGGACTTTGGATTTGGAGGTGGTGGCTGTGGGTGCCAGCTGCGTGGGTTTGCGCAGCTTGGCAACCATTTTTAGTGATTGGTCAGAGTTGTGCAGGGAGTATACTTCAGGCAATACAGCCGTAGTAGGGACTCCCAGGCCAACAAGTCCCTCAGCTTGAAGCTGGTTTTCAATTATGGCCATTATGAACCGAGGATAATATCCAACGATTAGCAAGTTGTTTTTGGGCCATATCCTTGAGCTCTAAAAATAGTATTTCAGAAAAATTTAAAGGTTGTTGCTCAACGATGGACTACATTACCTATTGCCACCTTGTGGACATTGATCCCATGATGAAGTGTTAGGGGCAAGGCAGACATTTACCATGTGAAAGATGAGACGTTCGGCATCCTGGAAATGTTTCTTCAATATGGTAGATGCACTCAGGTTACCCTAGTATCCATGGTCGGCAAATGATTGATCTATTGTGCCCTTTGGATAACCAGTTGGGAAGTGGCATGATCCAGATTGAGGGTTTGGCGAAGATGTCTGGAGTAATGACCACTTTTTGACAATGGACAAACAATTGAAGAAACTCTGTGTCATTCCCTCAGAGACAAGAGTGACGTTTGTCCAGAATTGGTTAAGAGATTCGCATATATGGTGGGATTTAACAGAAAAGCCGTTTTGTAAGGTGACTGAACCATTAAATCAATGGCGTTGTGAAACTTGGTCCAGTATGGCGATTTTGTGAGATGTGCGACACATTGTGTCGAGGTTTTAGTTGCATGGTCGCCATTGATGAAGAGAGGTTACAGAGTTTTTGAACGTTAGGTTTGAGAAGAGAAGAAAGTAAAAACTCTGAAGGTGGGATAAGGTATTTAAAGGGTAGGGTTAGAAAACGACTGAAGGTTTTGGTGTTAGTCATCAGTTGTTGAAACTACTGATGACGTGGTATTAACTTTCAGAGGTTTGCAATGACTTACCTTATTGGTGTGATCAGCAGTTGTTATAAAACAACTGAAGACTTGGTTTTAACCGTCAGACGTTGAAACAGCTAAAGTCTCTGATTTAGTCATGAGTAGTTATAAAACTACTGAAGACAGTTTTGACTTCAGGTGATGTAACAACTGAGGACTTGGTATTAGTCATCAGTAGTTAGGAAACTACTGAAGACTTGGTTTTACCATCAGTTGTTGTAAACAACTGAAGACTTAGTGTTAGTCATCAGTAGTTGTGAAACTACTGAAGACATGGTTTTGCTTCAGTTTTTTAGAAAGAAACAGTAGTTGGGAAACTACTGAAGACAAAAAGGCTCATCAGTAGTTGTCATCAATTCGTTGCTTTTCAGCTGTTTCATACTGTCCTCAACACATACTCATCAGACTTTTTCATCTGTTTTCAGATGTTTCATAGGACATCAGTACGTATTTGTATTTTTGACAACAGTAGTTGTAGCTACATCAGCTGTTGTAACTACACCAATTGTTTTACAAAAATAAAGTACTTGAGTACTGAGAAGTTAAGCTCTAGTAGTTTAAAGAAAACTTCCGGAGGGAAAATAACTTCAATACTTATATATATGACAATAATAAACTAATGATCATCAGTACTTGTGAGCTGAGATCATCAGTAGTTGTCACTTATTCTAGCTGCAGCATACCAAGCCTTAACACTAGGTTTTGGAAAGTTGTGCTATCCAAGGGCTTAGTGAAAATGTCTGCAAGCTCATCAGCACTAGGAACAAATTTTGGATCAATCAGACCTTTTTCAAAACAATCTCTAATAAAATGGTGTCTGATTTCAATATGTTTAGTCCTAGAGTGCTGGACAGGATTCTTGACAATACAAAGAGCTGAAGAGCTGTCCATTAACAATGGGGTCTTAGTCTCTGTTATGCCATAATCCAATAATTGGTTTTGAAGCCAGAGTACCTGAGATGTACAGCTTGCAGCAGCAATGTACTCTGCTTCAGCAGTTGATGTAGCTACTGAGGTCTGCTTCTTACTCTGCCAAGAAATCAAGTAGTTGCCTAAGAATTGGCATCCTCCAGAAGTGGACTTTCTGTCAACTTACACCCTGCATAGTCACTGTCATAAAAAGCAACTAATTTACCAGAATGTCTAGTAGAATACCATAAACCTAGATGGAGGCCTTGCAGATATCTAAAGATCCTCTTGACTGCAATCAAATGAGACTCCTTAGGTGTAGCTGAAATCTAGCACAAACACATGTAGCAAACATAATATCTGTTCTAGAAGCTGTTAAGTACATCAAGGACCCAATCATACATCTATAAAGTGTTTCATCAACCACTTTACCTTTCTGATTTGTATCCAGTTGTGTGGTGTTGCACATGGGAGTAGAACAGGGCTTACACTTTTGTAAATCAAACTTTTCCAAAAGATCTTTTGTGTATTTGGACTGATGAATGAAAATTCCATCAGCCTTTTGTTTGATTTGCAAACCCAGAAAGAACTGTAATTCTCCCATGGCACTCATTTCAAACTTTTGTTTCATCAACTTTGTAAAGGCATCACACAACTGTGGATCAGAGGATGCAAAAATAATATCATCACCAAATTTGAACAAGTAGATTACGCTGCCCAACTTTCTTAATGAATAAGTATTATCTATGGAGCCTCTAGTGAAACTATTTTCCAGATAAAGTTTGATATGTCTCATACCAGGCTCTAGAGCTTGTTTCAACCCATAGAGAGCCTTATCAAGCTTATACACCCAATTAGGATGTTTATTGTCCTCAAAACCTGGTGGTTGACATACATAAACCTCTTCTTCAATTTTCCCATACAAAAATGCACTTTTGACATCCATTTGAAAAACTTTAAGGTTGTGATAAGCAGCATAAGCTAAAAACAATCAATTGCTTCCAGTCTGGCTACAGGGGCAAAAGTTTCATTATAATCAATACCTTCCTCTTGTGAAAACCCCTGTACAACCAGTCTGGCCTTGTTCTTAACAATAAGCCCATTTTCATCAGTTTTGTTCCTAAACACCCATTTAGTGCCTATTGCACACTTACCTGGAGGTAGAGGAACCAGTTCCCACACTTGCTGTTTCTTGAACTGAAGAAGCTCAAGCTGCATGGCTTCAACCCATCCATTGTCCCTTAAACCAATGTGATAGTTCTTTGGCTCTTGCTGACTAATGAAGAGAGCATAGAAGCAGAAATTTGACAATTGACTTCTTGTTGAAACGCCAGCATTGACATCACCAATGATTTGAGACATAGGGTGATTCTTCAGATCTTGGTACACAATAAGATCTGTGCAAGTGTTTGTAGCAGGCTCAGCAGCAACAGATGTCGATGGTGAAGCATTTCTTGAAACCATCAGTAGATGGTAATTCAAAGGAAGTTGAAGTTGTAGAAATCTCATCAGCATTTGTTGTGGATTGTGCTACTGAAGCTACAGGAACATCTGGTCTAGCTGAATCAGGCAGTTGATCACTAAACTTGAAAAGGTGATTACTCATACATCATCATCATCAGTAACACCAGATGGATGACAAGCTACAGAAGATGATGGATTCATATGATCTGCAACAGCAGGTGGTGATAAGGAACATATTACAGAATGTCCAGATCAAACAACTCCACAGGGTTTTGTGGAATGTATCCTTAGGGGATTCATTGAACTTCACATGCAAGGTTTCTTCAACTATCTTTGTCCGATAGTTGAATACTCTATAAGCCTTGCAAGTGGATGAATACCCAACAAAATACCCTGCATCCACCTTAGAATCAAACTTTTGGAGTTGATCCTTTGTGTTGAGAATGTAACAGGGACACCCAAATGCTCTAAAGAATGAAATCAAAGGGGCTAAATGATGTAAAACTTCATAAGGAGTTTTCATCAACCTCTGAATTACTAAGGCTCTATTCTGTACATAGCAGGCTGTATTGACAGCTTCAGCCCAAAAGGTCAGTGGCAGACCAGAATCATCGACATGGACCTTGCAGCTTCAATGAGGGTCCTGTTCTTTCTCTCCACTACTCCATTTTGCTCTGGAGTCCTTGGGATGCTATACTGCCTCTTGATTCCCTTGATAAGTAAAACTCATCAAGAGTGTGGTTTTTGAATTCAGTACCATTGTCACTCCTCACACACTTAACTGGTAGGGAAAACTGCTTCTCAACGTGCAACACAAAGTTCATAATGGACTGAGCAGCCTCATCCTTTGAATGCAAGAAGAAGGTCCATACATATCTAGAGTAATCATCCACAATTACCAGACAGTATTTCTTCTTTGCCATACTCATTACCTTCACAGGACCGAAAAGATCCATGTGCAGTAGTTGTAAGTAGGCATTAGACTTGGATTCTTCTATGGTTGGGAATGAAACTTTATGTTGTTTCCCTTTTAAGCATGCAGTGCAGATTTCATCACAATTGAACTCATTTATTGGAAGACCTCTCACTAACTCTTGTGGATAAGCTGATTCATGTTTTTGAGATTAACATGACCCAGCCTTCTATGCCACAGTTTAGATTCATGGAGAGAGGCCTTGGGAACAAGCATGGATGGCCTCTAACTCAGTTTTCTTTGACAGATCCAAGGCATATACTCTTCCTATCCTGTTAGCCTTCAGGAGAGTATTATCATCCAGTACTTTGTCAATCAGGCTCAGAACCTTGGAAGACAAAATCCTACAGTTCTGGCTTGTGAAAAGAGCAACATGTCCTTTGTCACACATCTGACTAACACTCAACAGATTGTATTTGAGATTCTCCACATGGTTGACATCATCAAATCTAATATCTCCATTTGACACAAATCCCTTTCCAATGATGTAACCTTTAGCATCATTTCCAAATGAGACAAATCCATTCTTTCCCTGAGAGTAATCATGAACAAGAGAGCTGCTCCCAGTCATGTGCATGGATCCTCCACTGTCCACATACCAGATGCTTCTTTGGCATGCTGAAGAACCCTACACAATCATAAGAAACTAGTTAGCTTTGGAGACCCAAACCTTTTTGGTTTTAGGACTGACTTTATCAACAGATTTAACCATAGCTGGTTTCTCATGATTAATAGCTGATGAAGATGGAGATGGTGCTGAAATGGATTTGGACCTGGAATTCCTCTCCAGTGGTTTGATCACATGGGCTTCAAGTTGGTTAACTCTCACCAACAGATGCTGAACCATCATAACAAGTTGTGTCTGATTTGAAGCTCGAGCTTTCAGTTCATTTGACACTCAGAGCTTGTTTTTGATGAGTTCCTGTGACCCACCATTTCCTCCTTCTTAGACTTCACAGACTTAGTCTTATGTTTATCATGAGGAACAATATGAGCTGTCTTCTGATAAACCGCATCCTTCTTAGTGGATTTGGGTAAGGCCTTGGGTTTATTAGGTTGAGATGATTGTGGTACAAACTTGGTCTCAAACTCAGTTTTCATTTTAGTTATTTCTAGTTTAATGAGCTCATCCCTTTGGAGCTTTAAACCCTTTTTGTACCAACATTCATCAGACAGATGATTGAATTTACCACAAATTTCACATGGTTTATTCTTCATCTTGGACATCTTTACTGCTGAAGTGGAAACTACTGAAGGTGTGATCTTTAGTACTTTCCTCCTATCAGTACTAGGTACTAAAGGATTTGTAATAGCTGAAGACTGGTAATTCAACTGTTTTCCATCTGTCCTAATAGACTGTTTGATGGATTCCTCAGCAGTTGTTAGTCCTTGTATTTCAACTCATTTGAAATGCTTTTCAGATGTTGGGTCTCTTTCAGTACTTGGGGTACATTGAGGAACAACATCTGAAGTACTCAGCATCATATGAGTCTCAGTAGTTAGACCATCAGTCAATTTATTTGTTGAGATCTTAACACTGATTTCATTCTCTGATCTTAGATTGTCATTGGAGAATGACTCACACGATAATGTGGTTTGGAGATTGCTTTCACTTTCAGACTTAACTATGGAGTTAGGAGTAAAGTCTGTTGGTGGAGCAGTATGGTTGTAACCAATGCCAAACTTCACATTTGAAGCAGTTGCTTGCTAAGAAGCATTTCAAATCCCTTGCATGATGAGACCCAGCGTTCACACTCAACTTGGGTCACTGCAAGTTTTTCTTTGAGACTCATGTGGTCTTCCAGAATAACCTCTAGCTTGGCCTTTTCATCATTTATTGGCATTTAAGCTTATAAATCTCATCACTTTTACTGTTAAGAGCAGACTCATACTCAGCTTTTCTTTTGAAAATGGTTTTCTCAAACTCAAGTTTTTGATTTATTAATGCTACATTTAACTCTCTAATAGAGACAAAGGCAGCTATGCATGATTCAGAACATAACTTGGCTTTATTAATGCTACATTTAACTCTCAAGCCAAGACATCTAGAGCACCTCCTCAGACAGCTTTTGTATCAAGCTCGTCTGGTCCCTTACCAGCCTCTACTTCAGGGTCAGAATGTTAGGGTCCTCTAGTACCCAATATATTGCACCTGAAGCAAATGCAGCAAAGCTAAAGACCGAGAACTTCGGCAAGGTGACGGTTGAGGTAGCTAAAGAGCACATGGATCTCTAAGTTGCGGTAGTCTGCTCCTATGATGGACTAATTGTTGAAAAGATTGGGAACTACCACCTGGCAGATGAGGACTATAAGCAGGTGGATGAGACAGAGCTAGATAGGATGGACATAATGTTGGCCTTAGCCAGTGCATTCTGGAGAGCTAAGAAGTTCATCAAAAAGACCGGACAAAATTTGATTGCTACTAAGGACACTACCTTTGGCTTCGACAAATCCAAGGTAACCTGTTTCACTGCGGTGAGAAAGAGCACTTCAAAAGGGAGTGCGTGAAGCCAAAGAAGACTGGCAATGGAATCCTTTCTCCTCTTTCAATCCTCAAGAGAAATCCACTAGCAGTCCTACTTCATCAAGCAAGGATCCCAAAGCCTTGACTGCTCATGATGATGAAGGACAAGACTGGAGCTTTCGGTTTATCTTGATGGGTTTGTTAAAACACAAAAAACATAGTTTAACCTTTTAAACTTTCAGAAAAACGCAGCGGATGTTGAGGATTATAACATGTTTATAATCTGTAAATTTTGTGTTCTAAATGTTGTTTTAAGATGAAAACAAAACCCAAAACAATAGGATCTTTAATATGTGAATGAACAAGCTATAAGCAAATGTAAAACAACATAAAATCACAGCTACATAGAGCTGTGATAACTACCTTTCAGCAGCAATATAATCGACCAAAAATGGGCTTTTGATGCTTCAAATCTTGGCCAAGGCTCCAAGGAAGAAACCCTCAAGCTTGTATACCCAAGCTCTTTGCTAAACACCTTTCTTGTTAGGTAGAACACACGCAAAACACTTCTAAAACTCCCCTTTCTTTGCTGCCTGGCCGAATGGAAGAGAGAAGAAGAAGAAGTATTTTTCTTTCTATTGCATGTTGTGTGAGAGGTTGAGAGAGTGGAGAGTTCAAGACAAGTTAATGTATCTTGTTCCAAAGCAAGATGGTCAAAAAGTATGTAGAGGGGGCGGCCGAAAATGGGGTTTTAAAACCCTTTCCCTCTCAAAATTTTATCACACATTAAGTTGTCTTGTTAACTAGACATACAACCACTAAATAAATTGTATGTACAAGTTATATATATATACATACTTATACAATTAACCATTTAATTATAAGTTGTAAATCTTCATTATTATTTGGTGTCATCTAAGTAATTTAAATAACACTTCAAATAATATTATTGAACAAAATATCCTAATAAGTTGTTCCCTTTCACACGCAACTTATTTAGAAAACCCATTTTCTAAATGGTGTTAATATTTAATTGCATGATCATATCATGAACTAAATATTTAATTGGTGTCTGCTAAGCTTGTTATTGGGTATAACCCGACTTGGATCATAACGTACTAACACATCAATATCCTAAGTGTCTTGGGCACACAGAATCCGACATATCTCACCGGGAGAATCCAATATCGCTAGTGTGGAAGATATCGATGATGACTCTGCCAGTGAAGGAGATATAGCAGTCGAAGAAATGGGACTAGTGGTCACCTACCTGCCTGAAGACGGGAAAACTACGACAATGTCAGAATCACCAGCTCCAGAAACATCAGATTCTGCATTGATTGCTGATTCTTCAGAAACTGCTCAGGCAAGTACTACTGACCACCTCTTTAGTAATCACGCTTGTTCTGATCGTTATAAATTTAGGAAAAACATTGATCTAAAATTTGCTAGGTTATTAGATCATATTGAGAACTTAGTAAGGGACCTAGAACTATGTATTGAGGCTAACAGAGTTTTAAAACAAAATGAGCATAGTTATAAAGAAAAGATTGACCTTTTGAACAAACAACTTAGGGAAACAGAAGTTGTAGCCTTTAACCAATCTAATGACATTAGGTACTATCTTAACTCCCTAGAGGACACTTAGAAGCAAAAAGCAATTAAGAAGTAGATGTTAATTCCCTAAAACAAAATCTGCATAGTTGGACTAGTTCTTCACACACAGTCCAAAACTTAGTGAGAGAAAGAAATAATGGGGAGGGTTTGGGTTATAAAATGGTTCCACCACCACATGAGATCTTGATGAACACAAAATTTAAACCAATTAATGATAATCCAATCAAGGATCATGTAGTGTCTACTCCTCTTGTAAGTGACCTGGATTCCGCATGTTCATTATATGAATCTGGCACTAAACAAAAGGAGGCCACTTCAAAGGCAAAAGGTAAAATGCGTTGTATTAATCTGGACAAAGAGTTTGAAAATGATAGTGTTAAGTCTGGTTCAAAAACTGTCAAGTTTGTACCTAAAAGGACCAATAATGTTAACCAATCATGGGCATCATGTCAAAGTCCAGAGAATAGGAATGAAAAAGATGTTAACAATGTTAAAGCAGTTAACTTTATTAAACCAGATAAAACATCTAAACAATGAGAGTTGAAACCAAAGCAAAGTAAGGTCAACCGGGTGTCACATACTTCTCCACAAAAGCAGTAAATCGTAAAGTCAAAAGCAGAGCTTGCTACAATTGAGGAAAGTATGGACACATTGTGTCTGACTGTCCTTACTATCAGACATCGAGGAGGAAAGTTGAACATCTTGAACAAAACCTAGTTCTTTTAAGAGGAAATCAGTGACGCCACCTAAAGAGATAGTGAACCTAAAGTTCAACACATTAGCTAGTCATTTGTTTATCATAAAGATGCCTTACACAAAGCTGGCCTATGGAAGGAGAAATCAACCTCATTGTCTCATAATAAGAACAAGAAGACATCTGAGCTTCCCTCACCCTCGAA